>OY735210.1:14242233-14372233 GCA_963457665.1 Thysanoteuthis rhombus
GAGGCAGCACACAGACTTTCTTTCCTGAGCCCCAGTTTCCTGTACTTCTCACCACCACAAACCACAATGCACTCAGCCTAATATACCATCTTCACTATTTTTGGATTTGAGAACTTATAGTAATCGCTTCTCTGCTTTAAATCATTTAGTCTTACTTTCAGATAGCGGAGGAAACCTGAGTTCTTTTCCACGGGGATAAACTAAAATTAAAAAAACAAAACAAACAAAAACACTATTTTAACCAAAATATGAATTTGTGATCATCAAAAGTAAAGATTCGATTTAGAAACGGGTTAGCAGTGTTCAGTACACCTCCAATCGACGCAGTTTCTGATTATCTGTCGATTGGTGGAATCCATTAATCCAAGCTTTTCACCATCTGAACGGTAGCCAAATGACGGAATATTATCATATGAAAAACTTCAAACCCGCAAAAAGAACAGGCACTGTTTTTCTTAAATTGCCTCCCATAAATCTTCTGAATTGATCGTTGTTAATGATGTTTGCGTGTCTCCTAGTGACCCATTTCAAATACCATCAACTATGGAGCAACATTTCTGAAATGATCTTCCTATTGTTCACTCGCCAACCGTTCTCCCAAGTCCATATTTATGCAACACACAGCTTAGGCTGCTTTCTTTCCGTATTTAAACTTTTACAAAATGTATGGTTGTGTCTCTTCTATGGGAAAAGTTTTTGACAAAAGGACCATCGACATTCGCGGTTGAACAGTAGAATATCCAGACTTGTGTCACAGTTTTTAGTTGATTTTCTTTCACCATCCAATGGCTTCCAAGCTAGCTAACTAGATATGAAGAGATAAATAAGATGAAATTTTGGTATCATCGCTTGTCAAATGATAGTCAGAGTGTTATTCATCTCAGGCTTCTCTTAGATGAAATATACACCGTATTTCCAAACTGTTGAGACGCATATTTTCTAGAACAAAATTTGATGATTGGTCCAAAATGTAACCATAAGCTGTAACAGAAAAAATGACTGAAGAGACGATTTAGACTTACTGGTACTATTTAATTCTCAAATATTTTCTAAAAAATACCATACTGATCAGAAGATGCGTCTTACCAATTATAGCGTCTCGCCAAGTACGATAACTGTATTTTACCGTAAAGGTGAACACTTTAATATTAAAAATCCAGCTGATCCTATAATGATCTCTCTTGTGCTTGTAAACAATGCCATAACCTCGGCGTATTACCTATTGTTCCCATTTATTAAGCTTAGGCTGCGTGGCAAAGTTAATATGCGAAGACGGTAGGTGCCGATAAAACGTATATGCTTTTTTTTTTCACTTCTGCTGACGTTCAAAACAATCTAATCACTTGCTGATCGATTACACTTCTTTTTTCATTAATCGATTTCCTTCACCTTCTCATACTATTTTCTTTCGATGTTTTCTATTTTTTCCAACATTTTATTTTCTTTGTTCGCCTGAATTCATTCCCTTTCTGAAAAAAATTGATTGTAACCTACTTTATAAAACAACACTAGACCAGAAAACAAAATGCTCAATATCCTGGCTCGACAAAGCCTAGTGCGACACAAGGTCAAATAGAGGAATGAGGCAAGTGAAAATTGTACGTTAATTGTTGATAGAGGGTGTTGACAATAAGACCCCCCCCCCCGGGAGCAGGTCGAAAAAATAGATAGGGATATCCTTAGAGAAATAGGCAAAATTAAAAGGAGCCTATATGGATTAATTTTTCAAACAAGAAATACGTTGCACAATAATTCTACGTATAAGGTTCGAAATCGCCGATATCACACAAGATGCTGCCTGGATTGACATAATTGGTTGCTTTGATCAATTTATTTCAAACCATTCGTATTTCTGACAACACATTTGGAGAAGAATATCATTTGGCCTGTGACCTCGCCACTGCCTTTCTGTTTGTCCGTCTGCTTTTTCATACAATGTATCCAAAAGTTTTCAATAAATTTGGACGAAGCTCTCTTGAAAAGCCAGCCATGGGCTAAGTAAAGAGTAAATAAATTTAAGGACCGATCAAAAAATATTTTTTCATTTCTTTTTTTAAATATTTATGAATTCGCTCATGACTTTCCAAACGGTATCTTCAAATCTTTTCGATGAATTTCACTGAAACTTTGCGGAAGGACGGGCTGCAAGCTTTGAAGAGAGTGGATACATTTAAAGGAAGATATAAAAATTTTATCCACATCGGTCGATGTATGGCATTGGCAGAAATATGCGCTCTCCGAGTGCATTCCAGTCATATTTGTTTAAAAGTTCTAACTGTAAAATAGAGGATTAGTTAGAACTACAAGGGGAATCTGCTTATCATGATTACATTGAAACAGGAGATGATTATAATCAGCGGATGGAATTAGGCAAAAGATATAGAAAGGGGATTGCTTATTTCCATCACTTAGAATAAAGTCTTCCAATCAGACTGGTTTTAACGACAATAACCATTTGGTAACATTATCTGCATCTTTAGTACTAGAAAAAAGACTCTATTCATCGGATATCTAGAGAAAGCCGGAGAATGGATTGGCAGAATTACAGCCGTAACAACAAAACAAAACAAAAAAAAATGAAATAAAATCATTAGCCCAAACAATGCTGTAGACGATGATGACTCATTACAAAATTATACAATGTATCCTGGCTCTTCACTTAGTTTCGAACAGAGGAATTCAGATTCAAACAGCAGGAATCACGAAACTATTTCAGCTACCGGACATTCTGGAAGAGCTAAGGTTCTTTCACTCTCAAACTGGTGAATGATTCATCCAAAGGCAAATAAAAAAATTTTGGTGGGGTGAATGAAAGGTGAATTACTTTTGAAATATCTGTATCTTTTTTAAACCCTGCAAAGTATTTTTTGTATTAAGCATATGCATCATAAAACATTTTCCAGTAATCTAATTCTAAGACTGGTTTACTCACTTTAGTTAATGCGAACCAAAAGTACTAATTATTTTACCAATGTCTTTTGATTCCTCTTATTTTTCTTTACACAATTTAGGATGTTAAAAAACCTGAACAAAATGAAAAAACTAAGAATGAATTTGTTTTGATTCAATATACAAAATGGATCCTGAATAAAATGATTCACATGGGAGAATAAGACCAGGGTGATTAGAAAAAGAAACAATTTTTGAAAACGAAATTTTCAAATGAAGGCTTGAGGATAAAAGTCACTGATTAACTAATAACAATAACATATTGATTTTGAGTTGAAATCACTAACTTGGCAACGTGGCCTTTGGTAGGTTTTTCAGAACTCATTTTTTACGGTTGAGATATATCCGTACTTCCACTGTAAATATTCTGTCGGTTTATTGAGTGAAAAGAGATTACATTTTTGAAATGATTTTTGACATTAACTTCAATGAACAACCCATATACTGTTTATTCCAATACTTTCTGTCATTTTTTCGTTCCCGCAAGTCCAAACCTACAATACCTGGTAAATACACTCGATGAGGATGAATGAAAACTTCCCAGCAAAAATGTTTTTGTTTGGTCACCAAAGAAACATGCAGTCTGGTGTTATCTTGATTAAATATAACGCCATTTTTTAAACCTTAATTCCAGGAGCTTTTTCTCCATTGCTGCCTTCAGTTGGGAGCAGTACTCGGACAGATTAATTGTTTGCTACCGTTGGAGGAGTTCTAAGAATAGGTATTCTACCCAATCATACGCCAATGCGGCATCATATTTTTTAGATGAAGACTGGACATTGATACGTTCATAATCATCACCAACCTTTTAGCACCCGTCTTTGGACATAGACCTTCCCCAAGATTCGCCAGATCTCTCTATCATGGGCCCCATCATGCCATCTCATTTTCTGTCGGGTACCTTTGCATTGGAATCCTGGGGATCCACGATGTGGTTCGTGATATTCATTGGTTTTCTGACATTCTTGCTACATGACCAGCTTATTTGCATTTGAGTTTCTTAATGGATCTTATGACATCTTGAACTTTTCTCTCATATACTGTGTTTGTCTAATGGTCTCTCCGAATGAGGTTGCACATGATTTCCTCTCTTGTGCACGTTGCATAGTTTTTAGCGTCAGGGTCAATCTTCAAGTCAGGTCCCATGTCACTGCTCCATAGGGAAGATGAATAAGTTTTGATCTTTCCTCTGCGGAGGAGTGAGATTTTCTTGTTCTTGAAAGTTGAGCTTGCTCTACTCGACGCTTGCAAACCTCGTGTGATTTTTTGCTTGGTTTCTCCTTCTGATACGGTCAATTGTGGTTTATTCCACCACTGCCGTATCATTCATCCCATACGGCAGTGAAAAGGCACGTCATTTCCCATTCAAGTTTGTCATAAAACAGAACACTTCTGACACGTTCGAGCAGTGAATCGTACAAAGGAAAAACGGCCCATTTTTTTCTTAAGCTAATGTGGAATCCACACATTCAAGCAAATGACATGAAAAAGCTGAAGCAATTAATTTTCAGCGCTAGATTTGCCTATTCTGCTTACGTTGGCTCTCTCTCTCTCTCTGTCTCTGTCTGCCTGCCTGTCTGTCTGTCTGTCTGTCTGTCTCTCTCTCTCTCTTACATCTCTTCTATCATTTTACAGTAATCTCTTTTTTTGTTTGCTTTTCAAACTCAACTGATATAAGCGACCGTTGGGCATCACTCGAGAGGAAATCCTATGCACAAAACATCACAAACCAGTCAATGTAAATCCAAATCCAGTCGGCCGATTACTGTTATTTTTCACACAAATTTTATAGAGTGCCATCTTCTCCATTGCCTGGCTGTTTCTCTCTCGACGGTGAAGATTTTCAAGGGGAAACTTTTTCTTAGTGGCCTAACTATGATTTGAAGATATACAAAGTTGGTATCAGACAATGAACAATTTCAAATTGAGAATGTAATATGGCTCATATGTGATCAGTGATCGCATGAACCTGAACTTCCCTGAACTCGGTGATTCCTTACTATTTTTGATTAATCATCATACAACTAGCATATCATAACATTGTAAGCAGTAATGAGAGTATTGCCTGTCTCTGTTTCAGTGTCATTCTAAGTAATCACAAAATTGCTGAATGTGTGAAATATATTGGTGATTTGCTGTGGCATTCAACTTTGGCTTAATTTGGTATCACCAAAGCTCCAAGTCAACCGACACTAACATCATGATTTTTTTTTCAGTAATATGCTTTTGTTTTTGATGGTTAAAAATAGACGGGGGCTATCATTTGCTACGAGTGTCTTTCGTCATTGTCTCCCTTTTCTCAATCGTATAACTTTGTTATTGCTTTGTATATTTTAATGAACTTTTGTGTGCAGAGATTCTCCGAGGGAAGGGGTGGTAGGTTATGGCTGATTCGATTGTTTATTTATATTCTATAAAAAGATATGTTTGTTTTTTTTAATTGTTGGAAATTCATGAATTTTGACCAATTTTGCTGAAGTCTAGCAATAATGTTGACAAAATCCAAGGAATTTAACAATGGTGAATTATGGTCATTCGAATTGTTGGCTGACATAAATAATCATAAGTCAGCATGCAAGAAAATGTTGAACTTTGGAACTGCAAAATCGATCAGAATAAAAATTGTTAGGTAAGTTTTCGGGCACTTAATCACTAAAAATATATAATGTTTCCAAGAATTGCAGGCTTTAATTGAAAAAAAATTGGATCCTCGGATTTCACAGTCCTTTTAAACCAGTAATTGCCATTATATTCGCCTATTTCGAGCGTTTTCTATTGGGTACTTTTATACTTTTATTAAGAGTTTTTATATTTGTGTTGGGAGGCCATATAAAGACAACTGACATGGATAATAAAGGGTGTGAAAATGGACTGACAAGTACAGTCAGGACTTGCAGGTTTCAAATTAAGGAAATATGTGGTACTTGAAAAAACCGTACTATGTTAAAAGGGTTAAGGCATCGGATGATTAAAACGAAGAATCAAATACTCATTGCTAATTTACTTGCAGCGTTCTCAAGGTTGGTGTCACATGTGGCGGTAATTCAGGGTATCACCCACAATGTTGCCAACACAAAACATTGTTTGTTCTAAATCAACCCGTCAAAAAACCGCCAAAACGCGCAAGAAAACGCTGTTAGCTGTCTGTGCTCATTTTAAATCGCTGAAAATGGCTAGAAAATAACTGAAGATTGGCTAAAATCACTGAAAGAAAAATACTTAAAGCAGCGGATAATGATGAATTTTTGCGCTGTTGAGACATCATGGTGCCACCCATCTGATGGTGTCGAGCGAGGCGGGCTGCCCACCCCATCGGTACCCCAATGGAATTTACTAACTTAAAAAAAGAGTTCCTAAAGAGAGTGGATGTACTTGTAGAATCTGCAATATTTCAGCAATACGAATATCCACATGTCAAATGAATTAATGTGTGGGCAAATTAAATTGTCTCAACTTAATCATATTTACGTTCTTATGGGTGACACCTGAGAAGAAAATAGTATTATTGATATAATTTAATGAGGACTGGTTCATCTGTCAATATTTTGCCGGTCGCACGTTCCGGAACTGACATACAGGTGAAAGAGATTTCTGAAAAAAAAAAGGAAAGAGTGAAAGGTTTGGTGGAAAAGATTGGAAGCAGAATTTGGCAGTACGGTGATGGGGGGAAAAGTATGAATAAGAAACATGACTATAGCCATTATACCCATTGGCATATCGAATACCAGTACCACATTCAATAACAACAACAACAACGACAATGAGACAAACACCATCACCAATACCAAAATCCCAAACACCACCACTACCAACAACACTAATATCGAAATCACAATCCCCCAAAACACCACCATTACTACTACTACTACTACTGCTACTACTACTACTACTACTTAACCACAAAACATCACCACAACCACAGTGACCATAAGCATGACCACCAGCACCAAAAACGCCACCAGCACCCAAAACATCACAACCACCACTATCATCCCACCAATAATAGCAAAACCAATACCGCCAACAGGAGAACCATCACCATCAAAAAAACACCACCGACACCATCACAAACAATACCACCACCATCATTGTAACGAGAGAAGAAATGATATTGATAAAGAAGCGAAAAAGTAGACGAAATGGAAAGGAAGATGATAAGCAAAAAAAAAAAAAAGAAAAGAAAAAGATGGCAACTGCCAGGAGAGAAAAAAAGTAAAGTCGAGGAATCTAAAATTGTCTCGACTGTCAAAGAACTCAACTCATAAGATAAATTATGTCAATAAAATTAAATTACTCTTAACCAATTTGTTTCTGTTTTTGTTTTGGACTTGATGAAAACAAACCAGACGCAAAATAGTCTTTAAAATCTCTGACTTTGTCACGTTGGAAAGAAGACAGAAATCGTGGAATAAGAAATACAGAGGACACGACTGGAAGTCCTCAAAAATATAGACCACCAGTACATCATGAATTTTCCGGGAACTGTAAAGAAAAAGACAGATCTATCTATATATATATTTATCGCTTACTTAGTGTTAAAAAAATTTTTCTTATAGCACTGCCAATAAAGTTCAATCCTACCTGAAAATAAAATAGGATTTCAAATGCAGATTTTTAAGGCAGGCCAGACAGGTAAGGAAAAGGTTTTATGATTTTTGTAACACGTTCCAACACTTTCTCTTTCTTCTGTAAAGCTTAGTAAATACCGATTGGCATTAAAGCTATTGCAATGCAATGTTCATACATGCTATCAGGGGCAGCTCAAGGGTTTCGTGGGCCCTAAGCAAGGCTCAAAAATTGCGCAAATGTTTCATGCACCCTGGAAAATATTTGTTAAAATGTGCACCCCTTGATCAATTTTAAAGAATATTTTTCTGATTGGAGTAGGCCGATTGGTCAATTTTATTTAGTTAACTGCACTGTCTAGTAAGTCAGATGAACGAGCCGGCTCTTGGTACCATTAATCTAGTCTGTTTTTGTAGAAAATAATAAGTAAGTGAAGTTAAGAATGCATATGATTGTAAATGCTTTTTTACTATGTTTTCAGTCACTGGTCTCTTCAGACAATGTTTTGATTAGATCCCGTGTATTGTACACTGAATTGAATTTTAGTAGATCCATATTTATGAATAAATACCACAAAACCATACTTTTCGCCATATTTCAGTTATTTCGTCATTGAGGTGAATTTTGAAGATAACTGGCGGTGTCAATGCAATGTTGTATCTTGTGTTATATTGACCGTAAAATAGAATATCATTGAGGATGAATTCCGGCTTATTTTCTGTTTTTTTTTTTGCAGCCAATGTGACCGAAGTATGAGAACTTCAATGACACCACCGCTTTCACCATTTCATCATAACTCATGTATTCACATCACTATATCTATACAAATACTCTTTTTTTTTTCATGGATAGACATATCCCCAGAAGATTTTTTATTTATTTCTCCCTCTTTTTTCTTCCTTTCTCCCCTTCCTCCTTTCTTTCTTTCAATTCTACACCTTGACTTTTCGTCTTGTTTTTTTTGTACTTTCCTACTTTTTGCCATCTACCTGGACCAGCTCCACTGCATATTGAAACTGGCTTCACTTTCCCTTAAACCTCTTTTTCACTGTTTCTTTTCCTCTTTCCACGATCCTTACAGTTACTCCAGAAAACCCAAACCAAAAACAAAAAACGCCACCTCTCCCGCTGAGAACTCATCTCCACCTCTGAATGGAGCTTGTCCAGTCTAACCTTTCCTGTACCGACCCATCTCCTGTCAACTCAACTCTTTCCCTCGTCTCTGGTGCCATGGTCACCAGAGTTGAGACTGTCAACGCTGTCATCGGCAATTCCCGACGGAACACACGTGACACAAACATCACGATCAACAGAAAGTGTTTTCTCTCTTCCCTCAGCGGACGTAGGCATGTCATTGATGGTTCGCAGTTCTCTTAAAATATGAATCTGTGATGCTTCATTTGTGTGTATATATATATATATATATATATATATATATATATATATATATACACACATATATATATATATTTATATACACACACACACACACACATATATGTATATATATATATATATATAGAGAGAGAGAGAGAGATAGAGAGAGAGAAAGAGAGAGAGAGAAAGATAGATAGATAGATAAATACATTGCCTAATTGATAGTTTCAACTTTTCTTTACCAAAAAATGAATTAATTAGCAAAAAAAAAAAAAACCAACAAACAAACCGTACATTTAAGCACTTTTTCCAGAAAATGAATAATTACGTAGTTTTAATGTGATTAGAAGTTCATATAATCAACCAAAGGATATGGAACAGTAAATATTTACAACTAAAAGTGTATGTAATCAAAGTGGAACCAACTTTTATTTTTACGCAAATAAGTAAAATTCGCTAATCAGGTATTTTTAATCTATTCGGCGTAACACACATGTATGCATACACGCACTCTTCCCCAATCTCTCTCTTTATCTCTCTCTTTCTGTATATATATATATATATATATATATATATATATATATATATATATACTCTGCACTGCTATAGTAAACGATATACACTGTCTAACATCGACTCGTTTTCCAACATACTGTGTGGACACGCATGTGTGTATCTCAACAGGTGCGATTTCATGCTTGCTCCTTTAGATCTGGACTGTAAACGGTATTCACACGTGCATGCATTTTTCTGAATACTTTTCCATTAGGATCTAGTCAGTCTGAGGAGGGGTGCGATTCGTCAGGCTATCTTACCGAAGACATACCCATGACGGGTGCCCTAACGACCCAATACATGAGAACAGAAACATTCTACTTGGTTAAAGGACTTGAGGCTTAAAGCTAACTTAGCAGATTGTCAGACTAGGGCTGCAAATATACTGTACAGTTCGAGCCTCATTGGGGATCTATTCTGCGTTTCCGATCTGCAGTGTCTACTCAATGCCGTTGACGTGAATTGAGATTAATCAAAGCAGCGGTAGCCTTTTGACATAGAGCTTCCCCATGATTAGCTGATCCAGAACCAATGTATTCTGAACTTATCTACTTTCCCCCTTCCTCCTATATGTTGCCAGTCAGAGTTTCGAATATGATCTCTTCGGGTCCACGCAGTCAGTTGTGATGTCAAGCGGGTGTCTGACATTCTTGCAACATGACCAGCGATTGTTACATGAGTTTTTTAATAGATTCTTTGATATCGCTGGCTCTTTTTTCTTTTTGCTAATATACTGAACTTTCTGATAATATCTTTATGTGATGATTCTTTCATGTGAACGTTGCAGAGTTTTCAGTCTATTGGTCAATCTTTCCAAAGAAATAATGACACTAGACTGCAGGCTCCCCAAACAGAGATGGGTAAGCATGAATGAGAGTTAAACCATTCCATGTAAGTGAAATAATTGACATCATTCATAGGGATTTCAAGGAGATTATATTGAATTGTAAAGTAGAACTTTCTGCTGTGAAAATCACCAATTGAAATCCTAGTTTACTAATAGTAGACAGACGGCATCAAGTTTCTTTAATCCGAACCTGTCACTGACTGCCGTATAATTGTTGTATTTTAGGAGATTAGCCCATGTTTAATAGATATCTACACATATCAAGAAGAGTGAAGATGCTTTTTGATTCAACTATAAACAGCTGAGTCTGTCGTAAGGGTACGATTAATTGTTTTGCAAGGATCATCATATTTATTCTAAACTGTTCACCCAGTCAACACCAGCTACGTGCTCCATGCATAGGTATATATGAGTGTATGAAACTATTTTCATAAACTGATGCCCACGTGCGTCTATTCCAAAATATATACTAAATTATTGACGCATGCATATTCCTTAAAAAATAAACAGAGTTTGTGCGTTACACATAAGTGCAACTATAACATACGCACTTCTTTATGAAGCATATGCTTATATCGACCACGGAAAGTACCATATGTTAAGTTTCCCACCATTGAATTAAATAGGTCAGAAAAAAGAGAAGTATTTTGTACTCAAATGAATAAACAACTCTTTTGTCAAGTCTCCTTCCGGTTCCACTGAACAAATCTGTAAACATTCACGATTTTCCACATATTTTTCGAAACGATATACCTAATGGTTCTCCACCGTTTTGGTGTATACTCCATCTCGAAAGCACAAAAATGGATGCCCCGTCACTATACTCAAACCAAAATCAAATCTCAAAAAAGTATTATATGATGGTAATTTACTGAAATTTAGAGTTTTAAATCAAGGAAAATATCTGTTTAGTACCTAATTCTTCGTAAGAAAAAATACTGACATGTGAACATTTGGACGCTTGGTAAAAGTTTTGTATTTTTTTAAAGTGTGAAACTAAGTAACAACAAAACCATAACTTCATTTCTCTTATAACTCACGGATGTAAGCTTTAGTTACTAAGGAATTTAAAGTAAAATTAGTAATCGATAGTATTAATTTATGTTACTAAGTATCCATCAGTAAATCTAAAAATACTTTTTTGTCTATATCAACATTTACATTCGATGCGAAATATATTTAAATTATCCCTTTCCCCGCAGAGTGCTCACCCCACATACAGATTCACTTTAATACTAACAAATCAAATCATAAGACGAGTATTTATGACTATTGCAATCCATAAAGCATTTCTCTAGGAGTGGAGGACGGTCGTGTATATATTTTCACATAGTTTGACGCTCAGATTGCACACCAATATTCATTTAACTAATCATGTGACTTCTCGAGCTGATTAGTTACACGAGATTCTTATTAGAGGCTTCATGGCAAAAGGTTTGAATGCAAATGCACACGCCAATTTTCAATTTTTATTAATTTTTCAAGTAGATTTAAAAGAAAAATCCGTTCGACCAATCATAAGTTTTATCACATGAAACCCAAATAAAAATCCATTTATATTACGAGTTTTAATGTAGTAAATCAAGAAAAACGCCAAGGCGGTAATTACTTTTGAGAAGCATTTTATAGTGTGATGATTGTGCTTATCAGTATTGAAGGTTATAGAACAGTCTGAAACGCTTTCCTGGAAGATTTGAAGAATCGGGAAATCCGAAAAAAATCAAGACTATCCAGACGGCAGTCTTTCTGATGCTAACTAGAATAATGAGGAGAGTGCTGGAGTATTGTGATCTCCAGTAAACATCTATAGGTACTATTATAGCGAAAACTCATGCAGGAATTAAAGAAAAAGAACTATTTCTCATTAACCGTTGTATATTCTTACTCATGCGTATTGTCTACATTCAGATGAAGAAACGCTGAATATCATCAACAATTACGTTAGACATAAGCTGAACTTAATCATTTCTGATCCAAGCGCCTTTGCAGATAGTATGCATTTGTGGAGATTCAAGGTTTTCATTCTTAGGAGAGTATTACTGAAAATCTAGCATAATCGGAAAATGCTATCATGCATGAAACAGACGTATATACATTTTACTTTTTCATCAATTTGCTTCAGATCTAAGTAATCTTGTTCAATTAGTTAATTTTTGAGAGTAATAGGGTAGAGTTAATGATGTAACAATATATTGAGTGCGTTCGAAAGTCACCAGCATTTTACTTATAGGCATAAGGGATCTATTTCGTATGGGAGGCAGAAGGCTCGATTTGACTGATAATCTACACAGTTTTTGTCCAAATTACACTGATTGACTGTTTTGCCCGAAATCAGAAGGTCAGCTTTTCGCCCTGTCTCCTGGCTCGTATTGTCCTATTCATTGGAAGCTAGAGACAGTTGTGCTCTTGGAACTTTTGGTGTGCGCTTAATATAAATCGGATGTCTTTTGGATGATGTTTTTTTTCATGTACAAACAGAGATGGACAACGCTAAGTAATCCATTGTTTCCAAAGAAATCCTCTGAATGATCAAGCAAAGTTCCCTGACGATCTTGTAGGTCATGGAATAATTTGATTTGATACAAACTCACATTATCAAACTAATGAATATCTACATACATTCGCTTGAGTGTATACCTCACTTGCCTGCAGATAAGCGTGCAGGCCATTGGTTGTACTTTTGCATGACACTTTACTGCCTTCTTTTCTGGAGAGGTAGAGTCGATGAATCCCTTCTCTTGGGTGGTGCATTTTGTTGTTGATGTGGAGTTTTCTTGATTTAGCCTCCATTCTGTGTACGTCAATTGTGTTCCAGTTATGATGTTAAAACTGTACTGTAATATGCCAAGATGTTGATGGCTTGAATACGGTTCTTAGACTCAAGCTCAGTTTTAAGGATCGCTGGAACCCTTCTATAGTGCTCCTTTTATTATTATCATTATTATTTACAGTTTCACACAGGTTACCTGTTGGTTACTGCTGGATGTTGAGTGACAGCAAGTATCAAGCTCTCCTCTTTACATTTTCATAGACCACAGCAATACTGTGGTTCACAGTTTCACACAAGTTGCCCGGTAGTCATCGCTGAAGGCTGAGTAACAGTAAGTCTCCTCAGGTCTTCAAACAACATCTTTTCTTCCCCTCGCCTATTACACGAGTGCGATGGTTCTCATCCCTGCATCCATTTCCCTTCCCCTGTTAGGCCACTGCTAACATTTTGAGTTGCAGACCTTACATTTCAAGCAATTTCCTCAATATCCGTGCCGTTCCTGACAGACCTATGGTCTGTACTGTCTCAATCCTTCCTTTCATCCCGAGCTCCTCCAGTCTCGCCCTCAGTGTCTTTGGGACAGATCCTTGTGCACCTATTATCACTGGTGCTATGTAGACTTTCATGTTCCACATCTTCTTCCGTTCTCATGCCATATTTTGGTATTTTCCAGTTTTTCACTCTCTTTCCTTTTTACTCTATGGTCTACAGGCACAGCCATGTATATTATTTGGCAGGTTTTCCTATTCTTGTCTACGATTACTAGGTCCAGTCTTCTTGCCTGGATAGGGTAGTTTGTTTGGATGTCAAAGTCCCAAAGTAATTTGCAGTTTCCATTTTCCGAAGCTGTCTCCAGTTTGTGCTGGTACCACTTATACGTATGGTCAAATCGTATTCATTTACTCAGTTCTTAGTGTATCACTGTCCCTATTCTATCGTGTTTGTATTTTTACTCCTTCTGGACTATTCGACTATATTCACTAGTTTTGTTGTTCATGGTCTCATCTTTTCCACCACACTGGCGGCACTTGCTGTTTGTCTGTGTTCTGTCCATTTTGTTTTGATATAGTTTGTCCTGATGCATTTGTTTTGAGCTGCCATAATGAACGATCCTGTTTCTCTTTCCAGGTTTCCTTTTCGTAGCCATGGCCATGATCTTTCGTCTACCACATCTTGTATCTGTCTTTTGAGATCTCTGCATAATTTTTTCTTTTCCAATTTTTCTTTCCTTGTTTGCTGTGCTGTTCCATTGTTTTCTACTTTTTGGTTGTTCATTGTGCTGCTTCAGGCATTCGTTATGATGTCTTCACTATTTGTTCACGGGTACTTTTCTCGATCAGCTTTTGCACAGTCCTCTATGCTGATGAGCCCACTACCACCTTCTTTTCTCTTCACGCATAGTTTATCCATGTCATTTCTGGGGTGTAAAAAGCTTTGTGCAGTGTCATAAGCTTCCTTGTTTGGGGTTTTTCCTTTGTCCCCCCCCCTAGGAATGGTCCTGTGTATCTTACTACCGATACAGCCCATGTGTTCATTGCATTTATCAGATTATTATTATTATTATTATTATTATTATTATTATTATTATTATTATCAATAATAATAATAATAATAATAATAATAATAATAATAATAATAATAATAATAAACACTTATTTATCACAAAAAAGTCTAAATAAAAAACAACAACACAACAGACGAATACATCGTAGTGACCAGTTTTGCAAGAAACTTACATTGTTAACTGAACCCCCACTAAAGAATTACCCCGGGGGTGATTTGAAAGAAGATATAATAAGTAAATGTTGAGATTTTCATCCGTCTAGCTCCATTGATGCAGCCTGTTCGCATAATCCATATATTCATAGCCACTCAAAAATTGAACACGAACTATTTTGACAGTTTCAGTGACTGATATTGTCGATGGTTCCTGATGAGATTTTGTGACGTAAAGAAGGTTTCAGATCGTCGAAAACTAAGTAATTATTTTTCAAAAATTAAATTTTCAGCGATGCATTAAATAAGTTCTGTTAGTCAAGTCAAATATACGCTGTCATCCTAATAATTCAACTGATTTGAGATAAATAACTTTTGGAAAATATCACAGAGATATGCCTAATTTTGTGACACCTCTGGAGATTATCGGCAACACACCGAAGTGTTGCAAGATGGTTTGGAGAGCTCTGCACCATATGCTCCAGGCGTAAACACTGGAGGAGCAGAAGATAAAACTAAAACTGAGAGACAAAAATAAGAACAAACAAAATAAAAACAAAATGAAAATAAAAACAAAACAATAGAAATCCTCGAGTATAAAAAAAACAACAAATAATGTATGCAAGGTAAGGCCATGTCCACAATAATTGTTGCATTTTGAATTGTCTTAAAGACTAAAGAGGCGAGACTGGATGACTTAAATCTTCGAGAAAGGGTTAAAACCATCCATACCACGGTAGAGTAAGTACAACGGTAGAGTAGGCAGGAAAGCTAAAGATTTGAGGAGACTTGTTGTTACTCAATCACCAACGACAACGTCAAAATAGCTTTGGTATAAACAGGCAAATAAGGTACAATATAGCAAAAGATCATGATAAAACCTTTCCTCGGCATAGTGAAAACGCACATTCTTTTTTTTTTTTCGTTGTTAAATTTGTTTTCCCTGAGACACAGAGGATTTTTTTCTCTCATCTGGTCGGTTTTATGTCGCGTTCTCCCACACATTTAGCGCTAGAATATAACACGTGGGTGTTTCTTTTGTCTATGGCGTTTGGCCAGGTCATAAGAAAAGATCTCGTTGGCGGAATGAAAAAGAACTCCCTTTGTGGTGGGTCGCAAATGAAGTAGACATGAATCATTAATACCCAGCTTTCATTATGCGTCCTGTCGGACTACACTCACACAACGACCCCACCCCATTTTTTTTTAGTTCCTATGAATCACATTCCTACCTCTCCCCATTTGCCCCCCCCTCTCCATTCATCGACGTCCGACGGGAATAGCTTCTTTAATGATAATTAGAAAGATGAACTTTGCGTGCAGGACGGAATACCTAGCAGTAAGATCAAGCAAACTGCAGAGCGACAAATGCTTTCGGCTCAAGTCTAATGAATTAGAAAATACATTATATATGAGTGGGATCGAGTGGCTTAGTCAGTGCTTACACACGTACACGTACGCACACACACAAACACACATACTCACGGGAATATATATCTTTTATATGAGTACATGTTAATATTGATGAAGAGCCAATATATATAAATATTTATTTGCCAACACATATCTTATATACATGTGTGCTAAAAAAAACCCTACTCATATGTATATGGATCTACACGTATGTTTGTGTATAGATGAATATAGGGAGTGCATGGAATGAATTTACTCAAAAAGAATGATAGAAAGTGAGGTTTTTCATTCATTGATTTATTGAGTTTTTTTTTCATATATGTATCTTGCTACAATATTGATTTCGATGCTCACTAGGTGACCCACTACCATGGATGTATGCGAGTATACAATCAACTAAGTATATTGCTATAAATGATTTATATGTACGTAGTTTTATCAGCAAACCCGTAACTCAATGATGGATGAAAGGTTCATTTTACATAATAAATATGATTTTCAACATAATCTCTTTTCTTGTCAATGCACTTTTATCAGTAGTGAACAAACTAATTAAAAGGGGAGGTCAACTCTGATTTCAGATCAGGGAACTATAGGCTAACTCGTATCTTCCTAATGTATTTTGCGAAACTAATGAATTTTTTTCTCTCATACAGAAAACCTTGATGTGCAACCGAAGATTTCGGAGAACTCGACTACAAAAATCTCCCATTGTAACACAAGGTCTTCCACCGTCTTCACCGAAATAGATCCCTTGGGTATATATATAGAGATTTGCCAGCATGCCTGAACTACTCTCAGTTTGCATGTACGGTTAAAATTACCCGAACCTTTGGTTAGCAACTTGTACATAAAAAATAATTCCTTACACAGAGAAGACACTTTATAAAGAAACCTATTTCATTCATAAGTATATGATTAAACGTACCAAGACAGATCTTGTATTCATGTCCACAGTGTTTGTAAGACAACCTAAGTGCCTAAGATGTAACACAGTCAATATACACAGCCTCCGAGATTGATACGTGTATTTTATTTCTCTGTTGGCCACAAGTGGCGCTTGTGTTCCGTGTTTTGTATAATTAACACACGCTCGAATAAATCAGAAGCTCACTGTACCAAAATGTGATAAACACACATGTTTTTCTTGGTTTAACATTAGCAGACGTTCGAGGACACTGGTGTCTGTACAGATGCAGAAAGCTGATGTTTTTTCGCCGTTGGTAATAAACAAGAATCAACCGTCCTTTAGACATAGTCTGGCTAATCACCGAAGCAGAATGCGGCAATGTTCAATACCATACGGATATTGAATGAACGGAGAACTTTTTGAATCTTTTAACTGTATTGGTTCCATTCTCCCAACTTGCAGAATCTACTCTGTCATAAGTTGGTTAATCGAAATAATGAGAAATATAGATTTATTTTGTCGATAACAATAAGAAAAATCAACATTCTAAATTTCATTCTGACGACTGAACTGAATTTTTGAGATATTCCTGTTGTTGTTACAACGCTTCATCCAATAATTGTCAGCCTTTGTAAGTGGAGGTGCTCATGATAAATTATCTGAGGGTTCCTCATAAGATATAGTCTGACTTACCAAATTTTCTACATTCCCTTTGGTCATCAGTTTGTTATATTACTTGAATCTAACTTGTAAGAGAGCTTTAGTTTCCCTAAAATACTTTTTAGAATTTGCATGAGATATTATGATTATAACGTACCTTCCATATTCCAGAAAAGGAGTTATAGTATTGAAAACAATCAACAATTTGAAGATTTTCTGTAGCTGCATGATTGGTAATACTTGGTGCCCCTCTGTTTCTTGTTTGAAAACAAATAAGGACATAGTTGTTACGTCGTATCATAGCCTTGTATTAAACTTAAGTGAACAGTGAATATCAGGTATACTCTGCTGATGTATTTACAATATATATATATATATATATATATATATATATATATATATATATATATATATACATACATACATACATACATATATATATATATATATGTATGTATATATATATATATATATATATATATATATATATATATATATATATATATATATATATATATATATATATATAGCTTAGATTGACATAATGCAAGAGTACTGAAGCATCCAGTCAAGATCAAACCCATTACAGTAGAGTTAGTCAATGCCATTTACATCGTCTGGATATCGTTGTCAGCGCGATGATATTTGCTAAACTTATTCAAGTAGGACACAAGGCAACTCGATGGAAACGAGGGCAGATGAGATAGGACGATTGTATTGCATATTCAAAGAGAGGTAAGTGTACCATCCTTGGAACTAATATTCGAAATCCTAACCTTTACAGGGGTTCGAACACGGGCCAATGGTGCCGGTAGGAAATATGCAACTACATCATTCACCAAAGGAACTTTGTATGGTTATTGTATACGTGTATGTTTAGGTACTTCAATGCTGTTCTGTATTTCAACTGTGAGTGCAAAAAGTAATTAAATTTAATTTTAATTAAACCTACTTAGACATCTTCAACGTTTGAGCCACAGATTTCTGATTTTTGTACATAACCTTTCGATGTTGAGTCTTGCTTCGTTTTCTTTTGAAAATTCGCATTAAATAATCATCAGTCCAAATTTTGTCAATCTTTAAAGTGTATAAGAATGTTGAAATAAACCTTCTGAAGTGTGCACTCATAGCATACGCAACAGTAAGATTGTGAGACTTGTGATTTCGTGTCATCCTAGGAATTTGTGAAATACCTGAAAATTTCTATGATTTCACGTAAGCTCTAGTTTCACAATGAGCGTTATGTTTAACAAGCTCGTGATGCTGAACATGAGTACTAAAATGAGTTTGATTATAACTGATTGCTACATTACTGTGGCCTCGTGTCAAACTAACTTTTATATACACAGTAGATAAAGAGGCAGAATATACATGATATCTATTAGGTTTAGCTTAGCTTGACACAAATGTGTACATTTTGACCAGACATGGTACAACAATGAAATTCAGTGCAAAGATCAATAGCAAACGCTTGAAAACGGCCTCTAATCAACTGACACTGCAGGAATGACAAGTTGATCCTCTTGTACGTTCGATCCGAACCGAAATCGAACTCCTGGCCCTCATCCCCTCAGTCGTCCAACAACCCTTATCTTCTGTTCGACCAGGACTATTCACTATTGCACACCCAGTCCATGACCCGACCGTACAGCTACCTTCTGTCAGAGATTTAGACTTTGTTGTATACATCTGACGGGCGGACCTACGTCGCTCAATACAATGCTTGTCCAAGTGAACTGTACACGGAAGACAAGAGGAAGTGGATGGGGGGGGGCAGGGGAGGAGGGAGGGAGGGAAAGAGTCGCTACTGACACCCCTTCGTCTATTGCCCAACGTCTAATCAATACACGTGACACCCAGTAGGGAGAGAAAAAATTGGAAATCACATTAATAGGACTTTCTTTCTTCTCTTGCGCTGATATAATTCTTTGTTTGCTTGTTTCTTCATTTTCTTTCTCTCTTTTTTGTTTTCTTTATTCGTTTCTTCTTGGCTTTTTTTTTTCAATCTTTCTGTCCCCCTTCCTTTTGTGTTGTATCGACACTCTTTTCTTTCTCTCGACTTCTGTCATTTTTTTTTTCTTCCGTTTCCAAAACATTTTGTCTTTCTTTCATTTTGTAAGTACAGTTCCCTCACCAGCATTTGAAAATAGTATATCCAAGAAAATGAAGCCTTGCGTAATCCGGAAAAACGTAAAGTGATTGAACTAACGGCTAACTATTTATATCAAAAATTACTTAGCGTTCCAAGATCCCTACCCACAAAAGTGACAATGGTATGTTTAACCGAGTTGGGGTCGGGACTGTTCAGGCGAGGTACAAGGGGTGTATGAGATAAAGAGAGAGAGGGAGAGAGAGAGAGACAGACAGACAGACAGAGAGACGGATAGGGGGAGGGAGACAGGGGTCACTATAACGACCTGCTGGGAAACAAACGTTCAACGCTATTCCCGCTTTTCGCTTTTTTCGTGAAATGGAAAAAAAGTAGTGTAGATATTAATTTTGATAACAAAGAAAATTTATATCTACAAAAGTTAGCTTGATGTGGCACGAGGCCAATACAATTGAGCGCTGTTCATGGATTGAACTTATGTTAGCTTTTTAGTCATTGCTTCACTGAGAGTAGCTAAAAACCATTTGACACATATTACATGATGTTTTGGTTGCTTGGTCTGTCTGTAATGGGGAGAAGAGAGTATGACATTTCCAGCAGTCTCAAAGTCACTTCTTTTTCCTTCCTCTCTTCCCCGCTTCCTACTCTCCAACCGAATGACAACCCCGACACCGATTGTGAAAACATGGGACAAGCAGGACCTTTCGAGACGGATTATCTTGTTTGTTGGAAAGTAAAACTGTTTTCGATTAATCCTCTATAATTGATAAAACAGTGGTGCTTTTCGACGACACGACTACACTAATTACAAATAATTAACGGCGAAATACGCAGCCACGTGTTAGCTTGCACTTACAATGTATAAGTGTCAATCTCTCCGTCCACAGGCGTTCGTAGGGTTAGTTTCATCTGGGATGGTAATCCAGGGTGTCATTTTTTTGCCCTTAATCAACCAAAAAAACATGTCAAAAAACGCCAAAAGTTACAACCCACCCCATTCATACACTGTTGAGCTTTTCATGGCCATTTTGAATAGTTGAAAATAGCTTGAATATAGCTATGTATTGGCTAAAATAGCTGAAAAAAGCGTTAAAAGTAGTGATAGACCTTGAATTTTCGCGCTGCCAAAAACATTTTAGTGTCACTCTTCTGATGGTGGTACCCGTGAGGTGTTGGTTCACCAGAGTCTCCATCTCTCTCTCTCTCTCTCTCTCTCTCTCTCTCTCTCTCTCTCTATATATATATATATATATATATATATATATATATATATATACATATATATATATATGTGTGTGTGTGTGTGTGTATAAATATATACATGGCGTCAAAAAAGGTGTCATTTAAAACGAAAGAGAGACAGAGAGAGAGACAGAGAGAGACAGAGACAGACAGACAGAGAGAGAGAGAGAGAAAGAAAGAGAGAGAGGGAGAGAGATGTATTGGAAAAGCTGAAAAAGAAGCAAAGAAACTGTTCTCTGGGGTATAACAAATTTTTTCTGAACAAATCTTTTGATGATTATATGAGATACGTATGCACGTAAGCTAGTGTGTATATGGACGTGATCATCTCTGTCTGAATATGCTTATATTTGTCTATGTGTGCAATGTATATCAATTTGTATGCATTATAAATCTATATAAATTTGATTTGTGAAAACACACACAAACCTGCACTCACACACATATACACACATTTCTCTCTCTTTCTCTCTCTCACTTTCTCTCTCCCTCTCTCTCTCTCTGTATATATATATATATATATATATATATATATATATATATATATATATATATATATATATATATACCACTTTTTGTGTGTGCAGCTTGTGCTGGTTTTTTCTCGTTTATCTCTGTAGCATATGTGTATATATAAGACATATTAATAAACTCATTTTATATTTTTTCTGTATATGAATATGTTCGTACGTGTTCATGAATGTGTACACACGTGTATGTGTTTTTCCAGCATTGTTCTCCTTTTCGTGAGTGTTGGTGCTACTCCTTTGTATATGTGTGCACGCGTGAGTGCTTTAAAAATCCCAGAGGTTAATCTTTTGAGAGAATTTTTTTTTCACACAAAGGAATGGCAAGCAGGCCTTTAAAAAAGTCACGTTCGCTACTTTCTTTAATGCCATAGTCTGTTTCATGTGTAGATTACATTATGTTAACGAGAAGAGAAGGAAAAAAAGAAGAAGGAGAAAAAGATTGCACTTCTTGATCTTTCTATTGACCTTTTGCCAAATTTTCATTCTTGCTTGGTTGCCTGACATTTTGAAGAATGATTTGGATTTTATTTCTAAAGTACCATTTTAGCTTTCCTGGGTGCTTTGCAATTTTTAAATTATTAAATGCGTAAGAGAGCAATGTATTATTTCTACGATTCCATTCAGGAAAAACAGTGTTTCTAAAAAGTTGAAACATTAAATGTCTAGCTCCCGGAGGCCTCCCTTCAAGGTTGCACCTCCCCATTGAACTCTTGCATGATTGAGGTCAGAGTCATTTCCTCATGCCAGAGGCACTCCAAACGGGAAATGACGTGGGAATTGAACAATTTCTGGCACTCCCACGTACATGTGTAGGTCCCCACACTTAACACGACTTTGTGTCGCATTCCACCCTCGAGGGGAGCGGAAAAATACCGTTTCCAAAATGTTAGCTCAGGTAAACGACAGAGCTAAAAAATTCAATAACAAGGAAACCCTATTAATTTTGTAAAGACGTGACCACACCCAATGCATCTTCCCTGTAACAACTTATGGTTCAGGAATGTAGAATCTAGCGAAAAGATTGGCCCTCAAACTGAGAACTATGCAACATGCACATGGTAGACAGCCCATTATATAACAAAGAGATATTGTATGAATCATTAGAAAACCAAAATGGCAATTGGCTGGTCATGTTGCAAGAATGTAAGACGATCGATGGACGCAAAAATATAACGTGTTTTCTCAGAGATGATAGGAAAAATTGTAGCCTGAAAAAATGAGGTGGCGTAACGAACTATGTATGACGATCTATATATGTTCAGACAGTACTCGGACAGTGATGCCCACGATTTTGGGTCAAGCAAATCTTAGGAAAGGTCTATGTCCAACGATGGAGGATGAAAGATGGCTGCTATTACTGATGTTACGGCAGATGGTGATGGGATCTATCAGGTCATCAACAGGGCTGGTATCGAAGGGTAGTGCGGTCAGTTATTTTCTTTTGCATTCCAGTTCATACTTTTGGAAAAATTCATATCAGATAACGTGAATTTCTCAATAAAGAAAAGAAACCATGCTTTTTATTGGAGTATTCTTATCGTGATTTATGGAGGTGCAGAGTGGCATAGCAGCTGCCGACACGGAAAACAGAGTTAGAGTTCCGGCCGAACCTGCTACCGTTCACTTTGCTTGGATTCTCTTGGGAAAAACACGAATCCACTCAACTTTTTGTATGGCTAAACAGTCCGGAAGTTTGAGAATATAATCCTGTAAGACACGATGCTAACAACTTCGTTCTGTAAAACCTTCTTGCAACTTAGCTTGAAATGCATTCCGATGCCCCAAATAACAAAAAAATCTCGATTCATAAATGTTGGTCATGAGAAATATCACCTGTATACCTATAGTACCATTTGAAGAGTCATAGTATTCCCATCTACTTTTCTTTTTGTCAAGGATGATTATATTCGGTTTAGATCTCACAGGATATAAAAAAAAATCTTTCGAATCAATAGAATCTCGGAATGAGACATACGGAATTTCTTTTGTAAACAGGGTTTGCCTTCCGTAAACAAGTTTGTACTTAACAGAGCACGAATATATTAAATCACAATTCCACTCAACCGTATTTATGGTATATAATCCCATCCCCTCCCCCTTAAAGATAGTTCGAAAGATAATGTAACCTCTGTTCAACCACAGCCCTATAATGACGAGAACTTTGGGGCGAGTCTTATGCAATATGATTCTATACATCTATCCAATCTAGATCATGTCAATATATCTACATTGGCACCAAGGAAATCTCTTCAGCAACACCATCCAGGATCTGCCAGTTGATTACCCAATATATCTTATCAATATATATATTTTGTTATTGCTTGACTGATGGTGTTGGTCAAAGAAAGAATTAACTTTGCACCCTAACCTTATTCTTTTAACGAAAATGAGCAGAAATCTCGAGTGGAAATCTGATACAAACCTCAAGACTCCTCAACAGCAATTTTTAGAGTTCATTTGGCATTTGTAACCAATTGCAGCCATTTTTAGAATTGAAGGAATTTGGACCAAATATTTCTGATTCCTGTACATAACTTTTCAATGATAAATCTTGTTTCAATTTTTTTTGCGTTTTGACCTATTTTATATTTGGTCCCAATTCCGTCAATTTTTATGGTGTATAAGAATGATTGAATACACTTTAAGAAAAAAAATTTGGTATTTCTTGCTCTTACTGTAAGATGTTGGGTTGCAAATTTTGTTTCGGAGTCTATTCCTAACAGTTCCGCTGAAAGAGCTTGCTCAATCCACTGGATCACTACGGTCTCTAAAGCATGGAGTGAAGCATATCTTGCCATCTTATTTTGGCACCAAACTACTGAGGAAATGAACAGTTACTATGAACTGCATTATTCACCATTGAATTGAAATAATGAAGACGTTCCAGGAAAGACTTGATAAAGAAAAGAAGCGAAAAGAATCAAGAGAAGTCACAATCGGCTCTAACACTGAACTGTAAAACTGATAAGAATACTTTCTTTGACTCAGGACGAGACCCAGCCGACAGCTGTTTCGTCATGCAGACATTTCGTCAAAACCTTTCATCAGAATGATGTTTCGCCGGCTTGACTTTTCGACAACTAACGTTTTGAAAACCTCTTTTGTCAGAAATCTACTCTTATCTATTCATATTTTTTTTTACTTATGAATTTGCATGTACATTTTCTCAAAATATCAATATTTCATGTTGCAGAAGAATGTATGAACAAATAAACCTGAACCCAAGCTGATTTGAGGTATATTTTAAGTGGTTCTGTAAATTTTTGGTCTTCTTTTGCAGACGCAGACGTTGTTATTTTGATCATTTAAAAATAAAACACAACACATTTCTCAAAAACACTCGAATGGAGGGATCATAAGACACCAATGTCTATTGGGAGATAGACAGGAGTCTGGGAATCTTATAAACTGTAAGAAAACTAAAATGGCGATGGGCTGGATATATTGAAAGAATGGCAGATAACTGATGGACATCACAACTCATAACGTGGATCACCAGGGACCAGGTGCAAGGCGTTGGCTGACAGAAAGTAAGATGGCGTGACTAGCTAGATAAATTTAGTAAGTACTGACTTTGCAACGCATATGAATGAGAGGTCTGGCGAATCTTGGGGAAGGATTTTGTCGAAAGACGGACGATAACAAACTGATGATGATGATGAACCAACGCCGGAAGAATAGGGTGAGTAAACAAATAAGCACTTATAAAATGAAATGTTTCAAATGGTAAGAAATAATCCACCAGACACGGACCCCGTATTTCAAGAACATGAATAATTACAATTTTAAAAAATCGTTTTTTCTTGGCTTTGCTAGAAGGGAAAATCTCTAAATTTCTGTCTAAAAATCGAAGAACAAATATCCATTAAATATCAAGTAGAAGGAGACTGTTTTAAAGTCAAGTTATTTGTTTACTTTTATCGGCAAAGCAATTAATGTATCGCACTAAATGATTGTTATTTCATAGCAAATCAACTTTTTATATACAATTTTCCTCCCATCAAGTGTCGATTTTATGCAGAAAATTCTAAAGTTATATAACAATGGATTATTCAGACTTATTCGCAAAGCAGGTTTATAGATGTTTTAGATTGTACCCTCTTATCAACAACAATAACAAATTACTTCGATTGGAAAAAGTAAAATACATAGACAATTACGCTTTTTATTGCTGTGCTTCAAAATTGAAATGTAGATGTTTAAATTCAGATTATTTTGGTTTCACTTAAGTGCAAGGTATTGCTATTAGATGATGGATATAGATTTCGATGTTGGATTTTTTTTCCAATCGAGACTCAGATATTTTTTGATTATTTTGGCGAAATCCTGATATTTTGGATGAATCAGGTGGTGCTCTAAAATGCCAATTTTTTCGTTAACTTTGGGTAAAAGCAACAAAAATAATCTAAATTAAGAAATAAAACATCTACAATTCAAATTTGAAACACTACAAACACCCATCGTAGTGCAAATTTCAATATCTTTCAATTAATCATTAAATACCTAATTTTCTTCGGATCAAATATATTTTGGGAAGATTTCTAATTAAACATTTCTAACTTAATTAATTTTCCTGTTTGAAGTAATTTGTTATTGTTGTTGACAAAAATATAGTATTCAATACACCTAAAAACCTGCTTTACGAATAAGTTTAATTGGTGTAAACTTATATTACTTATAGAAATGACAGAAAGTTTTCTGCAAAAAATCGATGCCTGACGAAAAAATGAACTTGCATATAAAGTCTTATTTGCTAACTTAACGAATAACTGTCAATCATCAACAATGATTTATTTATGTCTGGCGATAAAAGTAAAGAAAACATCTCGACTTTGGAACAGTCCCATTCTACTTAATGTATAATGGATATTTGTTTTTGTTTCTCTAGACAAGCAATTTGAACTATTTTCTCCCTGGTAAAACCGAGAAAGATCTTGAATACAAATATTGAAAAAAAAAATCAATTAATTACGTTTTTAAAATAGGGTGTCGGTGTCTGAAGAGTTATTTCTAATAATTCATAAAATATAATTTCATGACATTTTTATCACCATGCTTTTCCAATGTTGTTTAAGATGTGAAATAAAATCATTTTTTAAGAAATTTCATCGTTATTTTTTTTCTCCAGGTCTCCAAATGGTCGATGGATAAAAGACATAATTTATCTCAAATCAACTTATGTTCAAGTTTTTCATACAATTTTTTCAATATGAAATGTTCATATTTTGGGACAAATTATGCGATGATTCACAAGCAGAAGAAAATAAATGAACAATATCCCCAAACAAAAAAAGAAAAATTCCATTACGCAATGCTCAGTCAGTGAAACACTATTTCGACAAAAAACAGGTTTCGGACGAAGCTGACAGTGTGTGCATGAAACGTTATTCGACATAATGCAGATTATCCCAAAGAAATTTTGAGAAAAAATTCTCATGTCATTCACTATATATATATATATATATTACTGCTATATTGATATAACAAGGTATTAATGAATAATCAGTCTTGTTAAAAAATGACGAAAATCCGTAGAGAAAACTTTCTGACTAATAGTCAGGCCAAAGATGTATACGTTCACTTATCTGGCACCAAAGACCAGAGGAGCGCCGAATTAGAAGAGGGGTCTGATCAGAGGACATCAGATTAGTAAACATCTACTCTATTTCAAAAACAGACAAAAATTCTCGGACTTTTTTCTGATTGACATTTAGCTGACATGATTTGTCGGGCAGTGTTCGCCAAAAACCTTTTCATTGAGATGATGCTGCACCATCGGATATTTCACCAAAAACCTTTCAAACGGGTGAATACTTATTCATGTTTGGTTTTACTTATAAATCTGCATGTTTATTGCCTCAAAATATTTATTTTGCAATAAATAAATAATTAAATCAACAAAAAAAATACCCAAACACATGTTGATTTGAAGTATATTTTATGTTATTTTTACCTTTATTTTATCTCCTTTCGCCGACAGACATTGTTTTCTTTATTTATTGATCATTAAAAGGATGAACCCTTCCCCCATCAAATACTGAAATTACAGAAAATATTTCATTTTACATCTTAGAGGTAATCGTGTGAATACCAAGATGATAAAAAACTTTTTCTGAAAAATAAAGGCAACAAAAAACAAACAAAAAACAAACAAATACAAAACAAATGAGAAATATCCGGTAGAAAAGTGACAGCCTATTTCAGAAATGTAAATAATCAGAATTAAAAAGGAATTAATTCCCAATTTTGTCTTGGTTTTGCTTCGAAAAACAGAAAAAGAGCTGACAGACACTATTCAGAGACTGTGACGTTTTATATTCTATTGTTGGCAATATTTTTCAGGATTTGTTTCTAAAATAAAAAAAAACATTGCATGAATAAATAAACAAATAAAAAAAATAATATAATTCATGGGGAACTGGAAGAGATATAGATATACCTGAAGTATATGGATTAGTTAAAAACGCTGTGTAGTTTGCTTTTTCCTTGTTTTTACTTGTACTTCTTTTTTTTATCTTGAGAATTGATTTGAAATAGGAAAGATATGACATACTGTGACGTTAGAAAGGAAAACTATTTCTTCGACCACTGTCTTTAAAATTATTTTCTTGAGAACTGTTTGAAAAAAAACTGGACAAAAACCCCTTTTGAATTCATAGAACTTTCATCAAAAAGCCCAAATTTCATCTAAAGAATGGGAAACAAATTTTCATTGACGGAATTCAACTTTCTAAAAGTCAACATTTGCTTCTATCATCAATATCTACCCTTATTATCGACAAGACGTCAATACATCATAGTTGATGACAGTTGTTGTCTGAATCTTGTTTGATGAGATGTATCCATCATTACGTATGATATGATCAGATAATTTTCCTCATCTGTGTATTCATTCGTGTACGGCCTTCCTCCAGTGTTGCTGGTTAAGGAATGTGCAATCACTCCCTAGAGCTCATACTTGATTGGATGGGGCACGTCAAATCCATTTTTTGTATATATCCGGATTGTGCTATCAGGGTACTTTCGAGATTCATACCTTACAATGGGTAATCCATTTGATTTTTTTTGTTTCTCTCATGATGAGCTAGATATTTGATGCTGGTCAATTAACTACAAGTCAGCATTTTTCACTTATATTCAAAATAAAGCCCAAATCAATACACTAGTGAGTTTAATGAAAGATATACAACCAATGCGTTCTATATATAGGTACCAATGGAGCTGGAAATCGGAACCAAACCAAAAGATGGATTGAAAACCATGAAATGTGTACATGAGAGAATTATGCTCAACACAACATGGAGAGATCACAAGACAATATAATATATCAGAAGAAAACAAGGTTCAGAGACATCATAAAATCCAGTAGAAAACTCAAATGGCAATCGGTCATGTTGGAAAAAATTTAGAAACTACTGGACATCCCAACACAACGCTGATATCAAGAGATCATATGTAAAACTGTAACCAACGGATAAAAAAAAGATGATATGACAAACTAGAGACATTCAGAAAATACCGGCTCGGCGATGCCCATAATGGAGAAGTCTGGCGAATCTTTGGGGAGGTGTATGTCCCATGACTGGCGCTAGAAGGCGAAAGGTAATTTTATGCAACAAAAAAAAAACAACTAATAGAAATGACAAACATTCTGTTAGGAAATGGTTAGAATTTTTAAGGTTTGATTAATGATGTCTTTAGAATCGGGTGTTGTTTCCCTTTTAAATGTTCAAGTCAACTTAATTTTTCTTTGTAATATAAAATGTAAACATTTTCAGACCATAAGCATGCAGATTTATAAGTAATAAGTGAAATAGAATCTTTAAAAATCATTTTGACACAGAGGTTTTCGATGAAACGTCCGTTGGGGGAAAGCTTTTTATGTTGGAAGCCCTGTCGACGAAACATCAATTTGATGGAATGTTCGACTTGGGGAAACAATTGTCGCCTGTCACCGTAACGTCCAGACACGTACGCTGACATTACCCTAACAAGCAATAGATATCTATACATAAATCACAGTTTTGGAAAAGGAGAAAAATGTCACTTGTCACAGGTATGTGTCTACATTTCGTTATCCTATAAGCGTACAGAATCTATACCGTCCTGAATATTGTGCCGAGGTGCACTTATACACGCTCACTTTAACTGCAGAGTCGCTCGAACGTGCTCTCGTGGAAGAAGTGGCGCTCTTGTCGAACTAAGATTTAGTAAAGAATTAGGTACGTCCAGCGAAAACGGCTTCGAACATATCTGAGGGTCTTGCCTTTTAGTTTCCGTCTCCCTGCGTCCGTGAGTATCGTCATCTCACATAATACAATGTAAAACAAAAATTGTTTGAATAAGTGCGCATGTGCATATGAGAGAGAGAGAGAGAGAGAGAGAGAGAGAGAGAGACTTATTCAAGGGTGGGCGAACTTATGACACCCAATTAGGGAAGCAATCTTCAAGTGTCGACGATAGGAACACTCGGAGCCTTTAGTCGCATCTCCGGTTGTGTTATCTTTTGTAAGACCTGCAATCATTTAGACATGGTTATTGGTTGTTGGAGATGGCAAATGTCACATTATTCATACCCTGCTGCGTTTAAAATGCCATGTTTGGTTGGCATCCGAACTAATTATCGTCCTGTAAGCCATCAGTGTTGTGTTTCCTCATTTCTTTACATACGCTGTTGAAAGGGCGCAGCTGAAAGGGGTGGAGCTATTCAGAAACGTCCGTTTGGTTCCAAATAAAGGGGAGACCCTAAAAGCTTCATAAATCATAGTTCACCTACTGCATTCTTACATCATGCAATAACAAGGATATATTCGTATACACGCGAATAATGAGAAAAAATAGTTCAGCTTTTGCGTTGGTTTGTCTCCAATTAACTGATTGTACGTCTATTTATTCCAAATTTTACTTCTTCGTCAAATCTCACAACAGTTTTGGAAGAGGGTCTCTCGAGGACCGAACCCCCGCCTCTTGAGCCCCGAATATCTATCTATATCCAGCTAAGCCTCAGCAGAGGTTGATAACTGTTCAGAAAAAAAATTCTCAAGTGAAATAAATGTTTTTTCATCATTAGTCTGCGAATTTATTTATGCATCTACGTTCGGCGCATATATGTTTGGAAATAACTCCCCATGTGTTCCTCAACTTTTAAAGAACTCGACTCGTTCTCTATCATTCCTGCTCAACATTCTCTCTCTTCTACTTATATATATATATAGTTATCCGTTGTAGGCTTTTGCAGTTAACAATATTTTGTACATATTTTAAGTTAAATGCATACTTTCAAATGTATTCCATATATATATATATATATATATATATATATATGAAATACTCTTCCATAGGATTAGAGCACTCATGTGGATGAGGGATTTCTGTGTGAACAAATATATTGCTTAAATCCAGCCTTACTAACTGTCCAGTTCCGTATTCCAGTGGTAGGATATTGGCCTTCGGGTTTGAAGTGAAGGTTTCAATTCTGCCTTACGGTACTGGATGAGATAATGGTAAGTCTATAGCCACATTGAAGAGATGTAATGTAATACACAGAAACAGATATGTGTGTGTGTGTGTGTGTATGTGTGTGCATATATCAGGTTGTTGCAAAAGTTCCAAGCATTATCTTTTGTACTATGTCACTATATTCTTAGAGTTCACAAGCCATATTGAAAATTCAGGAACTCGGGAAATGTTTTTCAAATGAATATCCCTGAAGGAGTATCAATCAACCCTCGAACTTTTGTGCTCTGTGTGATTTTTAGCATAACATGTTCCATCCTCTAATTGCAAATTTGACACAGTACAGTATCATAGAGCTGGTATAGGAGTCTCCCCCATATGCAGTCAGTTCTCCCGATTTATGACCTCAGGCCATAGAATTACTTAGTAATACACAATGGCTCTACATAATCCGTTCTTCTTATTATGAAGATATGAAGAGAACATCTAGTAAAGTTCTGTGACTTTGGAGCATTTGTAAGCCATAACTTTTGACTTCTTATTATCAGTATCATTAAGTGAGAATTTAGTTTATTGAAAAAAAACCAAAAAAAAACCCAAAACATCAAATTTAACGACAATTATCTTCTGATATTTCGCTTTGACTTTGACATCGGGCTTTGTCAGTCCTGATGATGATAATGATAAGACCCCCCCATATATATATATATATATATATATATATATATATATATATATATATATATATATATATATGTAACACTGTTGGTTGATGGTGCGAGAAAGTGCCCACGATTGGCTGTGAATCGTGTAGTTTTATACCGTTGTGTTGATTGCTGGTAGAGTTTGGTCGCAGCCCGTTTCTTCTGCCTCATCTCTGTCTCATCTTCATAGCAATGGACATGTTGATTGGCATACCATGACATGCTGTGGGATAGAATGAATCCATCCTGATGAAATCTTAATTAGCTGTTAGGTTTTATTGTTACAAACTCTAAAATTCACACCCGACCCCCGACCATGCACGATCACGTCTTAGCTAATCCTAGACCTCTTAGCAACAACTCTGACCAATCAGGCCCAAGGTCATATTCTGGGATAACCACCAGTCACCTGTATGACCGACATACTAGGTATTTTGTCACGTGGCTAATCCCACTTGGAATGTTCTGCTTAAAGATAAAAGCCCTCACCAACATTTCTTAGTAACATAGCTTATTCAGGACTTATCATCAAGAATCAAGATTCTTTGAGAAGTCTTCAAAACATCTAAAAAGATTCTAAGTATAGAAAGACTGCAAATAGCTACTATGCTCGAAGAATATGAACATCTAACATCGGATAGGGACTGATATGTCAAACATGCCTGAGAATACTTTAATGTCCTCTATTCTTTTAAACAGAGGACACAGAAGAACGAACAGAAAAGCTGGTAAAGTCATCACTAGAAAACTAGCGATTCCAATTTTTTATGCCTCAAACAAAGTATAGTGACAAATATTAGAATATTGTAATCAGAATGCTATATAAAGGCGAGTCGGAAAGATCTGAACCACTACAGGCCAATAAGCCGACTTAACTGCATCTACAAACTTTAACCAAAGTAATCACCGACCGATTCTCCAAAACGCTACATAAAAACCAACCACTGCAATTGTTTGGCTACGGAAGCTACTCAACCATTGACCATACATTGAATCAACTAAAAGAGAAAGCCACCGAATATAAGATGTCAGTGGCTGTAGTATTTCTTGACTTCAGAGTCCCCTCCGATCCAGTGGAAATCCTCAAAGTCATTGATGCTATCAAACAACAAGGAGTAGACACTGTTTATTTCATAGTCTTGCAACATGTCAGCTGACACAGCAGTTCCTTTATTAGGCAACATAACGACCGACCCCTTTCAGCCCAGGGCAAAACAAGGTGGTATGTGCTCTTTATAGCTCTCCTCTTGAAACGTAGATTTGGAAAATGAAAGAATCAGAATAGACTTAGACATCAGAGTTTGCTGAACACATTGTTATTTTTTGCTAAAAACCTTCATGATCTCTAAATAATGTTAGACGAATTGAATGATGGAAATAAGAAAGCTAGTCTCTTCATTAACTCCAGTGAAACAAATCTTAGGCACAAAAATATGTCAAGGACCAAGACAAAACGATCGAAATCGAGAAGGTAGAGCTAGAGAAAGATCACTGCATCTAACTAGGACAACGAATCTCCATGAAATCCTTGAAAGTAGAAATCAAGCGAATAATCACGCTACGCTGGCAAGATTTCGGTAGACAAAGCTTAATTTTCGAATTCAAGAAAATATCAAACCCTAAAATAAGGTTATACAAACAATGAATCATCCCAATAGCGATATTTGGAACTGAAACATGGAACCCAACCAAAAGATTCGCTTTTAAAGTGAAAACCATGCAAAGAGCACAGGAGTGAACCATGCTCAGAATTACGTGGGGAGATCACATGACAGCACAGTGTATTGAGGAAGAAACGGAGTCTGAGACATCATAGAATCCATTAGAAAAACTCAAATAGCCATCGATCATGCTGTAAGAATGTCAAAAATTGCAAGACATTGAGACTCACAACACCCATGGTCGTATGCAAAACTGTGACCGGCAGAGAGTAAGATGGCGTATCGAACTGAAAATATTCAGAGAATACTTGCCCTGCGACGCCCATGATAGAAAGGTCTGGTAGATCTTGGGAAAGGTATATGATCAACAACGGACACTAATGGCTGATGATGATGATGATGCCCGATCATTCTGATAGTCTCATAGCAGACTCAAAATGCATAATGCATTACAATTTCTGCGCTTTGTGTAATATAAATATGTGTATAATATTCCTGAGTTGTCATACAAAGTTGACTGAATATAGACTGGGAATGAATTGTTTATTATTTTAAATAACTTTTCTTGCTTACGTAGAAGAGAAGGGTTGTCTGGCTGTAATGATTATTGAAAAAATGCCCGAAAGGCTGCAGATTCTTGATTCTGCAATCATAAGATTAAAAAAAAAAAAAAAACTAAACAAAATCTTCTCTAGTTTGGGAAATACGATTTTGAAGGTATTTTATAACTGATCGGCACATTCGTCCAAGTGAGGGATAATGCTTATATATATATATATATATATATATATATATATATATATATATATATATATATATATATATATATTTATACATACATATATATATATATATATATATATATATATATATATATATATACATATATATATCGCCTCATACTTGACGTCATCACAACGCATAAGTAGCCCCAAGCAGACGTTGAATTAAAAAAATATATTAGAAAATTGGAAAACTAATAACATTCATAATAACATTTCATAAATCTCGATAATTGCCAGACGTGTGGTTTAAAACATTAAGATCACAAACATTAGGACAAGTTTTATGTTTATTTGATCCAGACATCAACACTCTTACACTTGAACTAAAAAAGTTACCTAAATAATTGTATCAAATTAAAATGCGGGCTACTTAGTTTTACTACGCTATGATCATCAAGATATCAGTGGACTGAAACAATGTAGCTTACACTGTATGAATTGTGAAATCCTCGTGATATGACCATTTTAAAGTTAATTAAAGGCATAACAATCTTTTGCCACTGTCTTGCAAGGGCAGCTGTAGAAAAGACTCGTGAGGAGTAAAACAATGAAAAGGTTCCTAGTGAAACTCAGGTTTTTATGCTGTTTCTTCTCAACGTTGTTTTTGCATTTTTCCGAAAACGGAAATAGCCTGAAAGACTGCCTGCCGATATGTTTTCCTTTCATAAGATTGTGTTGACAATCGGTGGCAGTTGATGACACAAGAGGTTAATGTCTTCGTTAATTTCGCTTGTCCTCCTATGCTTCGCTTACCCATATATGAGCATTTGTACGTATGCTTGCAATGCCAATACATTTTTTAGAAAGATTGTCCTCTCTTTTTTTCTATACAAAATTCAAATAATATACATTTATGATCGTAATTATACATAATACCAAATTAGGATAGATACTTCACAGCTACTATTTCAGGCATTCTTTTCAACGATTTTCATGATCTTCTGCATATAACTAGGATGAATTCACTCACTCAAATCCAAACTTGTTAATGTAGGCGTCCATTTGCGAGTTTGTAAACCTGTACTTACCAGTCACATACATATACAGAGTGTGCGAAATATATCCGATACATCTTCAAACAATTTTTTCAATCATATTTGTATATCTTCAAAATAGACAGAATTTGGATAAAAAATTCCGGATTTTTGTAATTAACTTTTCAGAATTCAATATTGTTTCAATATGTTCAATTCTTTTTTCTCCAAATCTTTCATCCTAATTCTGTCAATTTTGAGGTTTTATAAGGATATTGAAATGAGCTTTTTTGAATCGTATCGGATACTTTTCTGCACTCACTGTACACTTGATACATTGTTATGACTAAAAATAAAATATTTCGTCAGACTGTCCATGAAGTTTTCGGCTAGAAAAAGTTGAGGGTCAATTAAATGTCTGTTGTTAGAGCTCTCCAGCGTTGAAGACGAGTAAAGAAGATAAAATGCGTCTGTCCAGACAGAAAACACTTTGGCATGAGACATGGCTGACATTCTGACTACATCAGTAGAGAATACAAAAAAAAATTGGGAAATAAGAAACGGGAAAAGAGAGCGAGGGCTGAAGAGGGAAGGGGAAAGGAAGAAAGAAAGAAAGGAAGAGAAAGAGATGTATGATAATAGAAAGGGAGAAAAATATCAGGAAAATACAGTGAGTTCAAAAAGTATCCGATGATTTTCATTTTTCTCTCTATACTAACTTACTTATACAGCCTCGAAATTGACAGGATTTTGATCAAAGAATAAAGCAAAAATATCGAAACAAGTTTGAGCATTGAGAAGTTATATTAAAAAGATAAGAAATCTTTGCTCGGAATCTTGTCAATTTTCGAGGTGTATAAGTACGTTGAAATGAACTTTTTCTTAAATATATCAGATACTTTCTGCACTCAATGTAAATCAATGTGATATGGAAAAAGAAAGAAAATCATCTGCAGTCGATCTTCCAAAATGCACACGCTCTTTGTCGATGGACATTGTTTATATCTTCACATTAACTCTCTCGTAAAGTTTCCGTTGTTAAAACAAAAGTTTGCCGACATCAATTATTAAAGCCAGTTTTCATCAGGAAAAGATGTGACGTTACAACATTATGGACTGATATAATGTGTATTGTTACTTTTAGGATATTTTCACTCGATTATTTATACATACTTTTCACACACACACGCACACATAGACAAGTACACACGTAGATGCATACATACCCAAGAGTGACTCAATGAGTCCGTATCCCGACACATAGTTATGAGTTGAATTTGAACAGATATTTACACTGCATACTGATATATGTGACCTATATTTATCTCTGGATAAAGTGCATTGACAAGGGAGGGGATCATTTTGAAGAAGAAATTTGTTACGTGAAATGAATGCCTTTTTTCCAAAAGGTTAAGGAAATAACGCTCAAAGGCATAAGACATTTTTCAAGGGAAAATCAATAAATCTGTAGCCAGGCACAATATTTAGCTGAATCTTTGATTTAAAAGTTTCGTGTGTTATATTCAATCACAGGGTCATGGACATAAAGGAAATTTGAGATATCCATAAACCCACGCAAATAACCCTTAAGAACGTTACCCATCAGGTAAGTCAATAAAACCTGTGTACCCGAATCGCGTTAAATCAAGCAAAAGAAAAATAAAATTATGCAGAAAAATTAAAAGAAAATGATCAAGTATATACTTTTAAAAATTATTCATTGGCTGTAGTATGGTGTTTTAATTTATTACTGAGTAGGTGTCGAGGTGAATCATGATGCTATGGAAAGAAAATAAACAAAATTTGACTAAATATTCTTAGTAATTCGATAACTCATCAACATAAATCAGCTTCAAGTTGTTCAGAGGAAAGTCAAAAATCGCATTGATCAAAGATGAGAAAATGTCTGAATAAATGATTCGACTATTAATCATCGGTTATCCACTGAGCTTTTAAATTTCTATTTTAATTTTCACTTATACTACGATATGTGACGGATACACCATGTTACTTCGGTGCTCCAATGCCACTCATCAAATCCAACGTCTGCGAGGTCGTTTTTACATTTCCTTCCACTCTCCAATGTTTTATTTAGAAAAAAGAAAGGAACAGTATTTTCCAAATATATCCAACGAAAATGATACGTGAGGCTTTGCAGGAATCACCAACGATGGAGGAACTGATGTCAGAATATCATAACTGAATCACAGCCATAATGGGGAAATGTTTTGTTTTAATACTTATAACACCAAAAGGAATCGGAAATAATTTCTCAAAGAAATATATCTTATCGACTATTTCATCATTGTCGTCCTGATAATTGATAAAAATCACTTTCCATTTATTTTATCAGTAGTGGTTTGAATGATAAACAATTTTATTTTGTTTAATTGCTCAATTCATTCATTAAATTGATTTTAGGTGGGTATAAAAATTGCATTATTATAATCTTTCGTTTGGCTAATCTTATTTAATCTTAACAGAAGTTTGAAAATTTGAAACAACCATATCGACGATGGTAAATTATCCTGCCATATCATAAATAGCTTCAGTCTACCATAAATATTGAATTAAAAGAAAATTCATTAAATAATCATAATTAAAGTACGAAGATTGGTACTTGGATAATGACTTTTAGTCACTACTTTGTTTCGATTACTTGTTTAATTTAATCATCAAAGTAGATTATAGACATATAGAAAAAATTGCATTAATAAGATAATTTGCTTCTGCAAATTTAGTTTTGTTTCATATTTGATTTTACTTTTTGAAACAACCATCCCTGATGATTGGTCTCATGAAACACACGTATTGAAGATTATTCCTTACTCGTCGTCGTCTTCTTCTTGTTCTTGTTCTTCTTCTTAATAATAATAATGATAATGATAATAATAATAATACACACACACACACACACACACACACACACATATATATATATATATATATACAGTTTTGAGAAAAGTCTATTGTTGTATTGTAAAGAACTGTGCCGGAAGGCAGACAAAGATTTCACACTCAATATGCGATACATATCACTTTACTGTATTATTGTATAGAAATTGAATATTTTTGGCACTTACAGCAGAGATCTTATTGCTTCGAATCGCATTGTGTCGGACTATGATGGAAATCGTCAGAGAACAATCCATTGATTCCTTGTATTTTGACATTATTTAATTTTGAAAATCCTTATAAGAAATTGTGATTTGTGAAATTCGAAGGAACGCTTCGGTAAGCATATGATTTACATTGATTTATGCTCACGTTGTCTATCTTGGAAAAGTTTGGGGCGAACGTCTGAGTAGACATATGTGTTCGCAAGTGAGTCTAGCAGGCTAATATCAATGTAGTGAATCAGATGCTCACTTGGTGCCACACAGTCATGGTTGTAAACAAGACAACAATAAGCTCAATAAGTACCTAAATGTAAACTAATGAATATGTCATATATATATATATATATATATATATATATATATATATATATATATATATATATATATATATATATATTGCCTCTATGATATCTCTCACTATCTTTCATATACGGTACTGTTTTTACAACAGAAGTATTTGATTATTGTACGTGGGTTATTCGGACAATATTCCGACAACAATTGATCTAATTTGACCTGTTTCTGTCTTCTCAATATGTTTTGTACTCGTATTTCAAGTTTGATGAAGAGCAACACCACACACACGCACACACACACACACACACATACAAACACACACACACACACACACACACACACACATATATATATATATATATATATATATATATATATATATATATATATTTATGAATTCCACATGTAAAAATAATCATAAAATTGCAACATGCCATCATATATATCTTAGGGAACCATATTATATAAATGTATACGAATAGTAAGAGCAACCATAGGATTTGGTTGAAAAAAAGCGTAAAATGGTTAAACAAGGTTAAAGAGAAATGAAATATTTAGACGGTCTACAAAAGCAATGGATAGACATTCAGAAACATTTTGACGTCACCAGATGGGACAGAAATAAATAAAACTCAAAATCCAAAGAGCAACGGATATTTTACAAACGAAAAATTCAAATGTACATATGTTAAAATCTATCCATACAATCACATCAATCTTGGTAGTATTAGATAACAGGAACATTCATCAGGTTGGATCTAAATAACAAATTGAACGATATACAAATCCAAATCTATAAACACAGGAACAATTGAACAACATATCTAAATTTCAATCTGATTTATTCTTCTTAAGAATGGAAAATCTCAAATATATATGATCTTAAGATGATTACAAAGATCAGTTACAATAAAAAGATTTTTATATATTCGCATTGATTGTTGATTTTCATTTAGTAACATATTAATTCAACTAGTAGAAGCTAGGGAAATTAAAAACAGAAGGTAATTTTCATTTAGCTGCATGTTTATTTGCACATATATTCTCTAATATACTCGATCTTAATGGTGAAAAGTAGATATCTGATTGCGACTTAGTAGCTCTGGTCAATTTATGCTATATCATTAAAGAGGAAAGGCGTACAGGAAAACTATGACGATGTACAAACTTGAATGGGGACGTCAATGCTAAAATTTTCAATACTTTCCTTGGTATCAATCTTTGTTGGAAATTGAGGGAAAGTAGAAGAAAAGGAAGAGAACTCAAATTGGAACTAAGGTTAATCCATTTGAAGCACTAAAAGTGGACCCAGTTCTATATATAAAATGAGCAATGTTGGGAATATGACGGAGGAGATATATGAATTGAAAAATACGATTAAAAGTAGGAGAAATAAGAACCAAAAACTAAGTGATTAGGTCAGTTTATTTGGAGCAGTCAACGATGAGTGTCAAGGAATGTTCTCTCTTGCCATGATGGAATAACAATGATGTAAAAAGGAAAAAAAAGTTTTTTACTACTTTATTTGATTTGGTTGTATGTATTATTTTTAACATATATATATATATATATATATATATATATATATATATATATATATATATATATATATATATATATATTGAATTTATATTATACATATATAAGGGATCTTATTGATTTTGAAGATCGAGTTTGCTGCTGACCGATAGCATGGATCATCAGAGATCACATGCGTAACCAATGCCGGCAGAATACAATATGAAGAGACAAACTTGACGAATTTAGAAGGTATTTGCACTGCAACACCCATGATAAAGGGGTGTGACAAATCATGGGAAGGTCTAGGGTGATTCCTCCCTTGATTTCTTCTTCATTTGAGGATTTCGTCGAGATTCTTGATCGAGGAAGATGTAGTGATCTACTTTTTCTTGTTCTGCATCTTCAATTTGGATCGTTGTGCTTCCATTTTGAACATGTTACATATTGTTACACATGAACTTTGTTTTGCTGAAGTTCATGTGAACCTTTTCGCTTTCATCATTAAGTTCATTTAACAGTAGTTAGAGGTCGTGTAGGTTACCGACCAAAAAAACAAAAAACAATGTCGTCTGCAAATCTGACGTCGTTCAGATATTTGCCGTCAATTTTGATTCGTTTATTTCCCAAGTCTTAGTTTCTGTTGTCCTATAACGGAGAGTAAACATCAATGCATCCTGCTGATTGTCATCTATGGAGCTGAAAAATGGTATCCAACCAAGAAACTAATTTGCAAACTGAGAACTGTGCAACGTGCACATGAAAGAATCAAACTCAACCTCACGTTGAAAGATGACAAGACTGCACCATATATCAGGGAGGAAACAGGAGTCTGAAACATCATAGAATACATAAGAAAACTCAAATAGAAAAGGGCAGTTCTGGTTGCAAGAATGACAGACAACTGATGAACATCGTGACTGACAACATGGATCATCAGTGATAACATGAGTAACCAACGCCGGCAGAATACAAGGTGGAGAGACGAACTAGACGAATTCAGAAGGTACATTCTCTGCTACAACCATGAGAGACAGGTGTGGCAAATCGTGCGAAGGTCTATGTCCAACAACGTACGTTAATATATATATATATATATATATATATATATTGAATTCAATGTACCGAGTTCTAACATTTGATCTGAAGATAAAACAATCATACACTAAGGAAAACATTTTTGTCGTATGTCTTTTATTCATATAAACAAGTGAAAGTCAAACAAAATGGAATATAATAATCTTAAATTTAATACAGATGGAAACGATGTGTCCAAGCTGTTTGGGGATGCCATGGCAAAATATCTGTACTGTTTTAGATCCCTGAAACAGGTCCGTGGCAAGACAGCTGATAATTCAACAATAATATTTAATATACATTGGAATCCAAATGTGAATATTGCCGGGGAATTATGGTGGAGCAGCTATATTGCTTTTAATTTCTGGAAACTTTGACGTGGTAAGCAAGTGAAAATCATCTCAAGAAAAATTGACTGGTAATTTTTGTGTTAACGTGGAAACAAGTAAGTGTATTTTATTTTTTTTTTTTGGTGGGATTTTTAGTTTTAACTGCAGCAAAGCCTTGCGGTTAACAGTGCTCAATACGTAGAGTAGAGACGATAAATAGATTACATACATAAATGTCGATGTTCATATCAGATCTGCATTTAATCTCTCTCTGATACAAATTTGAAACGAAAAAAAACCGGTGTATGTCAGCATTTCATGCTTTACACATTTTCAGCAATCGGTTGCATATTTTGTTATTATGATTATGAAACAAGAAAAATAGCAATCATAGTATGGAATTAAAAAGCAATAGAAGATTGAAAAATAAACTAATTTTTCAGAGATAAACATTACTTGTTCAGTAGATAAGTAATGACGTAAAAGTATGGAAAATATATTAAGTTGGCACCTAAACGATGTGTACTATAAATTTATATCAATTATGAACTCTATTTCACAAAGTCTATTGTTATTAATTATATCATTTATAACCATCCTTACCTTACATAGAGACAATAACATCAAAATTTGAAATAGAAATAACATAACTTACCGTACATAGTAATCGACTAAAAAGAGTATGGAAGAGGAAAAACTTAATCTAAAGCTATAAACATGTACGTACAATAATTCTATGTAACACGCCGTTTACTTTAGGAAAAAAATCTCTGAGAGAGGAAAATTGACAATTTAAGCGGAAAATTGAACACTCACTCCAATTCTAATTAGGCTAAAACAGAAATTAATAAGAAATTAGAAGTAAAATTGAAGAAGAAATCGAACACATCGTAAATGTTACATAAATACTCCAATTACCATTATTTAGATAAGCAACAAAACAGAATGGAGAAGCAAAATTATTAATTTCAAAATTATTGAAATTATACATATTTAAAGATCATCACGTTTCTATTCATTGAAAAGCACAACAAATAATAGATAAACTGCTCTATGACTTATGCATAAGAAAAAGAAATGCCCAAGTCTAGAGAAATAAATTATAAACATCGTTAAATACGAACAGGTAATCAGATCACAAGACTTCGATCAAAGCATTCAATCCTTTTGAAAAGTGATACCATCATGTATGAAAATAAAAATGAGATATAAAATATACAATAAAAGTATTCAGAATTTACAACCTATGTAATGAAGAGGTAGATAGAAACAAAGAGGAAAAATCAAAACACGTATAAAATAAAGAAGACATTCAAGTTAAAAGCGATGATCGCATATTATCTTAATAAAGTAAAAAAGAGGGAGATAATTCTGAAAGTCGTTCTTTAAAACAAGGTGAAATTTTTCAGCTTCATTTATTTTCAAAAACAATTGAATATTATTAGATTGTAAACAAGATGACATTTAAATTCTAATGGACCTTTTTTGTTGCGTAGATACAATAACAAAACATAATGCTGGTTGTTGATGAGTGCGTTTAGCTCAAAAGGTTGACATATTCCGAGCAATTTTCTCTTCAGCTTATATTAGTAAGGTATCAATAGTTTTATTTACTATGTTGAATAGTCAGAACAGTGATTAGATTTTATCAAGAACGGAAAATTTATTTTCCTTCGTAATCTCCAAATTTACTAAAAACATTACGAACTATATATATATATATATATATATATATATATATATATATATATACATATATATATATATATATATATAAATATATATATATAAATATATATATATATATATATACATATATATATATACTTCAACCGTGCAAGAAGAGAAATAGACTATGTTGCAACCACTTTAAGCAGACCAACACCTTCACAAGCTGTACCACTAACAAGACTTTCCACATAGCATCAACTGTCGTAGCAAAAATATCATATACCTCCTACAATTGAACAGATGTAATTTATAATAAACAGGTAAGAGTGAGTGGCTATTCAACAATAGACTTGATAACAATGGACAAAGAATTAAATCAAGAAACCATCCCAGTCCACTCCCCGTAGAACTACACTTCCACACCTCGGACATAATTTTTCCACAGGCGCTAGATTCACTGTCATTAAAAAAAAAAAGAAATTAATACACCCAATGATATAATTAAAATCATAGAAAGACGTGAAGATACGTAGATCAACAAACTTAAAACTAACTCCCTCAATGAACTAACATAAAACTCAACAACCCTAATTTCAGATCTCTAATATCATAATCCTCCCCCCTAATAACGACCCCACATTCCCAAGCTGCCTGCTTAATGTATGTCCAATATTGGCAACTTTACACAGTCACACAAACCCAACCAATAAAAAAACTTTGTATGGTATTTCATTGTACAACTCATAGCCATCAGACCTCTCATAACTAGTAAGGATACCACATATGAACTTTCTTTGCCCGATTTTCCCACCATCTGTACTCTCCTCAACCTACTCACGCAATCTAATACTAAATCATTACCATACAACCCTGACATCTTATGGCCTCTCCAAGCCTTACTGCTTCTGCTACTCTATCTTACCACAGACCAACACATACTTCACCATAGACAGAACTAAGTCCCATACATCATGATGACCCTAAAGGAATCCTCTTTCTCGGCTCCCATCTTTGGTTCCAAAGCAAAATATTCAATATTAGATTTATTTTCAATGAAACCTTTTAACCACTGAAAGATGCACATACACCACACACTACTGAAGATAGGAACACCTCCCGAAACATGTATAGCACACCAATTAATTAATTTATGGATTAATTAATCAATGAACAAAGTCCCTATACACTCCTGAATCTGTCTCATTCCCTATTGTTCACATATATATGATCCCAGCAAGAGGAAATGTACACATTGCACCATGATGACACGGTATATTGAAACATGGAAAACATACTGAAGAAAATTACATTAACAGATATTGGTGAAATAAGTGACACAAACGAATTGATTTTTTTTCCAAGGCGTTCAATGTTCGAAGCTTCTTTCTCCCTCTTTCTCTCTTTATATATATATATATATATATATATATATATATATATCTTGAGAGAAAGAGACAGACAGAGAGAGATAGACAGAGAGAGGAGGAGGGTGAGTTTTAAAGAAAGATATTGATATATTAAAAGTTGAGACCGAGAGTGTCGGACGGAAACACTCAGAGAAGAGTAAAAGGCAGTTAGCAGATTAAAGTTGTAAGTTCAATAAGTGTAGCACGCTGAGAGCTGGGATCTGGTCACCAAGTGAGGTCAAAGATGACTCGCCTCTGACGTTGTTAATCAAAGGATATTGCCCCTTACTTCAAAGGCCAAGTGACCGTATTGATTAATGTTGTCTCTGAGACCTGTAGGGCTCCGGTTAGGACCTTAGCTAAGACTGAGTTTGAATGCGCCCGATTTGGCACTTTCAAGATTGAATTATTTGCCCATACTCAATTCATCAGAAATCTTGTAGTACAATAGTTGCGGTTCATTTGTATGTATAGAAGGACACATGTACGTTCATTCAAATGCATAGAATCACCGCTTATATATATATATATATATATATATATATATATATATATATATATATATATATTATGTATACATATTAGAAAACTTCACAGCTCTTAGCACTCGATATATCAATGTTTTTTTCAAGGGTTTCAGTCAATTATTCCCTAATATTTGTTAACGAATTCTTATGTATGTATATATATATATATATATATATATATATATATATATATATATATATATATATTGAGTGCTTTCTATGTTTTACCAGGAATTGATATTATAGTATTTCGTTTGGATTTTACACACACACACACACACACACACACACACACACACACACACACATATATATATATATATATATATATATATATATATATATATATATATATATCACTGTGACAATTCTTCGCAGGTCTCTAAAAACCAACAAATCTTAGTACCGAATATCATCGGTATCCGATGAAAATACGGATCTACTTTCCCCAGTAGATTCCGTTGAGGTTGTCATATGTAGTGTCATCAATAAAAGTATGTTCTCAATTACTTTCATTTTTTCGGATTTATGAGTCACGTGTTGCTGATTGAGATGCTCCCCTTTTTTTTCAAATTATTCAGTCCAGCGTTGACGGTTTAGATGTTGCGTAAAATCATCACTTTCATAATTGCAGATTTTGAATGGTTTACACAATGAGACTGGTTCATGCTTTCACTGAGCTTTGTTTCCGACGGTTCAATGCCAAATAGATGGGCAAAAAGTTCTTTCAAGTGGAGAAGACCTGCCTGTTTAGAAAATCAGCGTTTGAAATCCTGGCCTTTACTTTAGCTTGAAGGCTGATTTCTGGCACCAGTTGGAAATACTTAGTCATTCCAGCCACGCAACCGGTCCCAGGATATGCTGGTTCATTATCACTTTGCTTCGTCATTGAAGTTTCTTTTTAATCAAATTACTGGGTTTGTAAGCCTCCAGTCTCCTGATCTATCGATGATGTAGAGAAGCAAGTATTCAAATACTCATTCATATCCAGCCAGAAACATTTTTAACCGATTTGGCTATTGTACAAACGCAGACATTTCAAGTCAAGTTCGTTTTCTTTTTAAGAAGTCTAGACTGCATTCAAACAATAAATAGAAAGAAACGTTGCCGCTTTTTCCACATTCTAACCTGTTGCTAGGCTACAAAGAATCGATAGCTTTTTTTTTACTTACTCCTAAACCACTTATCGTTCAAGGTGACTCCATTCTTTTTGTTGTTTGGGGGTTAAAAAGTAAAAGAAAGATAGTTCGTTCGGTAATCCATCTCTTTCATTCGTTTTTCTTCATTCTTATATCTGCTGGATGAAAAATAATAGAAAAATATTTAATTCAGTGATCCTTCTAATTCATTCGATCTCTCTTCATTCGCTCATTTCTTTCACCCGTTTTTCTTCATTGATTCTTCTCTTTCATTCGTTTTCTTTCATTCTTCTTCTTCTGCTAATTCAAAAAGAATTTCATGTAACAATCAATATGTTTCATTCTTTTGCCTTCATTGATTCATCAGAAAGATATTTAATTCAGCAATCAGTCTTTTTCATTTCTCTCCCTTACTTCGTCTTTCGATGCTTCAAAAGATACTTCATTCATCAAACCATCTATTTCAATCGCTTTCCTCTATTGATCCATCCCTTTTGTTCGATTACTTTCAGTCTTTCTTTCTTGTAAGTTGAAAAAATTTCAGTTCAGTAACCTATTTATTTCATTCGTTTCATTTCATTGATAAATCTATTTTGTTCGTTTTCTCACATCCCTTTTTCGTAGGTTGAAAATAACAGAAGATATTTCATTCAGTAATCCATCGCTTTTCTTCGTTCAATTTCATTGATGAAATTCAGAAAATAAGTGGAAATAAGTCGAAAAACAAGAAAAAAAAAAGCGGAAACAAATCGAAATAAAATTTAATTTATTCCACTCGAATGATCACAGCCATCGAAAAATCAATATTATTCATTATCTATTACTGCTTTCATCCAATCAGGAGAACTTAGATCTCTATCATAATAGATTATAAAATTTCAGAGCCGGTTACTGCCATCAGTTAAAGACTATTTATTCTTATTTCAAGATTCTTATTATTAGTCATTCTACATTGAACGAGGTTTCTTGACGAGCGTATATTAACGAGATCCATAGTTCTGGGATCTAGGATAGAAATACTTTCCGTGAGTCTGTTGCTTCACGGCTGAACTGTGCCTCAAGTTATGGAGTTGATGTTTGTGTTTATCAACTCTGATTATAAACAGTGTAATTTAATCGATTTTTATTCAGCCGCACAGGAATCTTCCACTTAGGGGTAAATACTTGGTTGATAGAAATACCGCCTGCTCACCATTTCTAACTGCACACTCTTACCGGTATTTTTGTACAAAATGAAAAAAGAGTACATCTCAATCTGGCTATGCTCGTGAAATCTTTTCACTGATATTAGAGAGTATATACTATGAAGAGGAAAAAAAAGATCGGTACGCATGTTGTATAGCAATGATCTGCAAGTTGATATTGCAGGCTTTTGGAAGTGAGTTCAATCCCGATCGGATCTCCAACTACTGATGGTTTCGTACTAAAGTAAGCTCAAATAACAAATCACACAAAAAAAAAATCATCGATCAGGACTCACGTCGTATAGCAATGATCAGCAAGCTAATCCTGCTGGTTATCGTTTGTTGTTTTGATCCTCATTGTTGATTGTCTGATACCAAACTGTCAATAAAAATGGATAAATCAGATCAAGATACAAGCTATATGTCAATGACCAGAAGCTAAGTTGTGGTCAGTGGGTTCGATTCTCATCGGAATCTTAGTTAAACTTGTCTCATACCAACTCATGGTAAGTTATTATACTGTGTGACTTATTTTTCTCTGTCTGTAACACTTGACTCTTCCACTCATTGGTAAAACTTTCGCTGATAAAACTACCCCAAAAAACACCATTTGATGCTATTGACTCCTGCACTGGAAGAAATTCACTCTTTTCTCTTCATAAAAAATGATTTGATAGGAATCTAAATATATCTGCATTTCTTTATGTGAATTAATCAATGTATATATACGCATATGATAAGGATATATAATCTGACAGAAATAACTATAAATGCGTTCCATTACTTTGCAGCCTTATTTGAAATGATCTCCTGCTATTACACACTGAATGTATCATTTGGTGTAAACAGCATAAATAGAATAACCAATTCATTTTTGTAGATTTGCTGAGAGAGCTCAAAATTTTGTAAACCACATTTATCTTGTTTGCTGTGAATGCATTTTGCGTCAATTTAAACTCATACAAAAATTATGCATTCTACAGCCACAAAATATTTTCAACATGAGAAAAAAAACAAACAAAAAACAAAAAAACAAAACTGTTTATGATGAATAAACGACTAAAAACGTTAATTACAAACCAGAATGCCCAGTTTTAAAAATGATACAATATATTACACACTGACTGTGATCAGTGATCCTTAATTTGAAGGGTCCAAATTTTGGTTGGCTAATGAAATAGCTATTGCCAGTCAACTTTGGCTTCTTTTTTCTCTGGGTAGCAATGGTTTATTCCTGCGATACAGACGTAGGTATGGCTTACATGGATTATCATTTTGAATTGTAGTTCTCATAATAATTCTGATTTTTTAAAAAGATAGAGTTATTGATTGGGTGTGGTTGGATCTGATGGTATTGAAAAAATGACCAGAAAATTTTAGAATCTGAATTACCTAAAAAAAAAAAAAATTGTGCCAGGGTATGTAGTCAAATGATAAGACTAGAAATCGACATTTTTTTGATAGTTTACCAGAAATGGCAATTTTATAGCCATTATAAAAGTTTGACGATTCAAACCAAATATCACTTTTTGAATCGATCATGATAATGCCAAACCATAGATTGTGACTTGGCACTTTGTACAGTACAACCTAAGAATGTAATATTGTTTCAGTTTAAAACTTGAGAATATCAGTTGATGTTTGTTGATTCGCTTACCTTTGCACCTGAACACGTTGGCTGAATGGCACTGGTGGTGGGCGTCAAATCAAATACTGATTTTATGAACCATCCTTTACCGGATCACTAGTAGGTCTTCATTTAATCAAGCTGAAGCTGTATATAGGCGGGAGCGCCGGGTAGGATCACAAGAGCAGCGAGGACGTTTGCCCCTTGCCCTCATGAAATGCGACCATCGGGAGTAACTGCATGTCTTCTATGAACCAAAAGGTAAGAGTAAGACATATTCAATCGTTATATATATATATATATATATATATATATATATATATATATATATATATATATATATATATATATATATATATATATATATATATATATATGTATCGGTCAAAAGTGTATATTTTTGGCAAAGATCTCGGTTTCATGTTCTAGCCATTTGTTGCCTTCAGCTCTAGATTAAAGTGTAGTATCTGTTCTTCTCTCGTGAACAAAACATTGCAATAATTTTATGTTGTTATTCCAAGCGTTTTTATGGTCTTAATACGTTTGTTGACCCTCAGGGGTCCATGCCCACAGGTTTGGAAGTACTCAATGCTTCTTAGCTACAACCATGCAATTTCATAGTAAAATTACATCATGAATTGCCATTCCCGAAAGTACTTCCGGTGATAGGATAGGATTGGGAGTGAGTTCTCTATTCCAAGCTCCCTCCAGAGCAGCAAACGGCTGATTTGAAATAGTACTGCTCCATAATAGATCAGTAGAAGATAAGTATCGTCAGTGAGAACCGGGAATTGGTTAGGATAGAGGGCGTAACATATTTTAGGGATAACGGAATAGCAAATGATTCTTTGGGGGCCTGGCAAAAAATCTGTTCCAGCTTGACCTGGAAATTTCAACTAATCTGACTTATTCACCAATTGCTCGGAGAAAAATAACTCCATTTAGCCTCAATATCCCGTTAATGAGCATACTTATCATTAAAGACTTGACTCGAAATTCAGTCCTAATCTATATTTGAATATCACTCGCTGGCACCAATGTTCCCACCAAAGCCACCCTTCTGTCATTTCAGTGGCTGTAAATACACTTTATGGGAAATAAAGTGAGTATGAGTGATTCGTTTCATGCAATCAGCACAAAAATATCGCCACAAAGCTAATCCAACATTTTAATCCCGCCACACCATTATTAGTGAATTTGGCTTCACATCTCTTCAATCATAAACTGAGTTATCCGGTGGGATTAGGGCTTGTATTTCTTCTCTCGCCTCGTCTGGAAACATGGGAGAATCCGAGTTAATCCCAGGATTAATGATGCTAATGAAACATCTATGTCTGGATGCATCAGCTTGTATTTACGAGAGTTTGCCTATGCAAATATAGATTTGTATGCCACTGTGGACACCGAAGTTTGTGAAGCAGGCGTTGCATAGGACGGGGGTGGATTAGAATTCTTAGATTCAAGTTCTTTTAGCTTTGGTAACGCTCAAATCAGTGTTATAGTGAGGGGTTGTAAGCAAAAAGGACAAATAGGCACAACCTCCATTCCAAGAATTGACCCAATTATTGCAATTATTCGTTGCGTTGCTTATGCTAAGGCAGCGTTTTAGCCGCTCCATTCTACAGCCCTCTTCATGAATTTAGAGATGAGATGTTATTATTCAAAGAGTTGTTTGTATTATTGAACGGATTCTTTGGGTTTAGTTGTGGTGTTAAGAGAACGTTTCAACCATTCCACTGTACACTTTTTTCCGGTAATTTAGAGATAAGCATTATCATTTGAAGAGTTGTTCAGACTATTGAAGTCATTCATCGATTAGATAGTTAACACAATGTTCCAGCCGGTCTTTTCTACAATTTCCATCAGAAATCTGGTGATGAGGTATTATTAATTATTCGGAAATTTGTTTGGACGATTGAAATCATTCTTGATGACTTCACAAAGAAAAAAATACGTATTCCCCATAAATAACACGCATTTTAGGTCTTGTATCTTCAAGCTATTCCAATTTTTTTTCCAATGCAAGATATGCTTGAAATGTTAATCCAAACAAGTCCTAGCTAGACACATGACCGTTTCCAGGGTCAAGATTGTTGTTTTACGTTTAGGCTATGATGAAATGAGTGCTTTTATAACTCTTTATATGAATGCATACATTCATGGACAGTATACAGCCTAATAGTATGGCACCGAACCAAAGTTTAAAGCATACAGTAAAGATCAAAATTACTAAGCATGTGAATTAGGTCTGCATGATGAGCTTCCAATTATAACCCAACAATACTCTATTTCTATTCATCCATCTATCTATCTATCTATCTATCTATCTATCTATTGAATCCACGTAGCCTAGAAAATGGCCTGCCCAACCAGCCAAGTAGGCTACAGATTCGCTTTGCTCTTATGTATTCACTTTAAAAAAAAAGTGTTTCGGGATCTTTATGGTCAGTTGGACAAACAGTGCCCGAATCTTGTGCTGAAAGATTCCGCGAGCCACATGCCATGCTTTATTGAAGCTTGATCAACATCAATTAGACCGTATAATTATTTGTAAAGTTGTTTGTTTTGAAAATAGACACATAAATAAGAGTATGTGGCTTCGAATAAAACAGAAATATTGTATTCTGATAGGAGTCTCACAAACAGATATTCAAATATTATGTCAGTGGTCCAATAACTCAGTGCAAGTTTTTCTGTCCTTTGTACCTTGTGGTTGAGACACCTATTTTGACGGATGTGTCTTTGGCAAAATAGCTTTAAAGATGAAATCCCAATTTAGACTTACTCAATCCTCCTCTTTTTAGTTGGTGCTAAGCAGGGAGGCGTTGTGTACCATCATTTAAAGTCTTGGATATGCTTTGGGCTTTGATTGTACATCTACCGAGGCCAACAGTCTATCACTGGGCCACGGTAATTAATGGTAAGTATAACGCAGGTTAAGTTTTTAGATATAATCAAGGTTTGACATGGAAACTTATCACAATCCTGTCGTAATTAAATTTGCCATTAAATCGAATAAAATATAAGTCAATGTAAAGAGAAAACTAGAAAAACGTCTCCAAGACAGAAAGGCATTTAAACTGATTGCTTTGAAAGATAAAGAATAGTGATTAACATTCAACAGTGACATAAGCAACGAATAAAAGCAGCTTAGGAAAAAAACAAAAACAAAAATAAAAAAAAAACAGTGAGAAGAAGAAATAGAATGTTTGGTAGAAAAAAATGAGCACAATGAAAGGTGGTTTTGAAACAGCTGTAAAAATGGGGAGAAAATGTTGCAAAAATGATAAGAAAATAAGCGTAGGAAACAATCAAGCAAAAATCTGCGGTGAAATCTGATCATTGGCAGAAAGAAAAGAACCAAAAAGTGTCAAAATGCCAAGAAACATTGAGTGAGAAAAGATATAAAGTAAAACAACAGAAGATCCAGAAAAAATCTTTAGACAAAGGAAATGACAAAAAAAAAAAAAAAAGAAATTAATCGATCATCACATGACCGATGTCTTTTGGCAACATACCATGTTGATGGAGATCCATTAAAAAAATTGGAATGAGGGGTGATCAATGAAAAAGTTACTTCTCTCACCTTTTGTGAAACCAAAAGTTTGAATTTTCAGAAAAAACAAAACGGGGCAAATCAGTATTAACTTACTTTGTAAATTGTCTCCCGCTGAAAACTATTTGGGGGAGATTTGGGCAAAATACCGTTTTTTCTAGCAATAATAATGACTAAATCTTGAAAATGTCAGCCCTCTAGCTCCATTGGTGCAGTCTGTGGGTGTGATACACGCATAGCAAGCCAGCCAGCTAGTTAGCCAATCAGAACAACTTGCAAATAGACAGTTTGGGTGACAGTTTTCATTCACAGTTTCTATTAAAGACAGGTCTGGTTAGTCACTCAATGGAAATTATCACGTTACCAACGTCTTTTTGCAGTACGTCGTTTTTGGGGATGATCAATTAAAAAATCAGGAGAAAGGGTGATCAATGATTAAATTACCTTTCTTGCATTTTGTTGGGTAATAATCACTAAAAAAATCAAACGTGAATGCTGCTTAGAAACCCATTTTGGGGGATTGAAAAACAAACAAAAGGCATAGGAGAGTAAATATTTGAATTTTCAGCCCTCAAGCTCCATCGAGGCTGCTTTACGTGGGATATTTAACACATCAAGCTACCAAGATTGCAAGCCAGATAGCCAGCCTGTCTACCAACCAGCCAGACCAACTTGTAAACTGAAGAAACCCATTTTGACAGTTTTAGTTGAAGGTTCAAATTAGAGTCCGCATAGACATTGGAATAGAAACACGGATATCATTTTAGATCGGCAAGTAGAAGGAGACAGCTGTGTGAAATATTGACGAACCAAGCTACATAATAAAGATTAATTCCTGTCTGAATTTCCAGGCGGAATAATTATCATTATTATTCACCGATTTATTTGAAATGGTGTTCTCGTCTTGGTTGTTATATCTCAGCGTTTCAGTCGTCGTACCCACGGGCATTATCCAGGTGCAAATCGTATTTGGTAACCTCCTAGGAATTTTGAACCGACCACGTTATTCAATCCACGGGATAGATTGTTCTTATTGCTCCGTTCATGCGGGGGAATATCTCGTATCAGTTAATTATTCCTATTTAATTCACCCTTGTAATACGACATTTGATTTTTTTTTCGTGCAGATTCCTAGATACTCACCAAATACGATAGACTGGAGGGCACAACAGCCAAAACGCTGTGACTATAAGTGGCAGAAAATGGAAGTGAAAACAAGGGGAAAATATTCATAGTTCATGTAGTCTGTTAGTAACAACTTGATATTTTTCACCTTTGTTCAACGCGTAGAATACAGGTTATGAGCTAGAACACTGATTCAAACCTCAGTTTTAAATTTGCTATTTAATTTTTTGATGATTATTTATAGAAAACATGTTCTGCAACCAAAGACATTTGTTTTTTGCTGGCGTAGAAAATGACAAAATTAATTGGGGTTTGTGGAGAAGCGGTAAAGTCAGTGGACAGAGATGCAAACTTCAAACCTTGCCCAAAGAATCAGTAGTTACTAAAATACTGCCCTGATTATTGTTTCTTTTTCGTTAAATTCTTAGATATACCAGTTCTAGGAAGTGGAGTGTTATGGTGAAAGCCTATCGTTTTGTATACATTGGATCATGAAAAGCACCCTTACGCTGGCTACGGCTTCTGCCTTTCCTGCCTCGAAAACTGAACCTCAACCATGGCTTATAGATTGTTGAGTTGAACTGAAATTTGGTACTGGAGACCTTAGGTCCAAGTCCTCAACATTTATATAGATAAAACTATGAAAACCGTCCTTAAGCAGACGACGGCTTCGGCTAATTCTGCTTAGATAACTGTTTCCCCACAATGCCTAATAGATTGTCAGATAAAGTTGATATTTGGTATTGCAGACTTTGGGATCAATATGCAAATGCTCCCGCACGTTAGTCACGGTTCATGTCGTTCCTGTTCACAGAATTGATCCCCAACCATTTTTAGTTCAGAGACTCTAAAGCAACCTAAACCAGTAGTGCGTACGCTAAAAGACTGGAATGTATTCAGATAACGTTTGAAATCATATCCTGTTTGGAATCTTATGTGGGTGCTACGAATTAGATTGCAAATCGATATACTCCGCTCTTTTGATATAGCTAGAACAGTTACTATACAATGGATAGTTCGGTCAACTTATTTGATAGCGTTCGTTCACAAGACCATTAAAGACCAAACGGATGCTGATGTGGTGCCGTGGCCGATTAGGGCTTTGTCTCATGAGGCCTGGAATTGCTCCGAGTAGTCAAGTCTTAGGAGCTCAGGATTCGTCCCGAGACCTAAAGACCAGTGCTTTTATGCCTTCCCGACAATAGATGTAAGGAATAGAGAGAATATATGCTGATGGCCCACTCACATGTTTGCGTGTGTTGTGTCCTCACATAAAACCGATCTTGTGTCACATTGTGTTTTGTGAGGGTCAGACGTTTAGGTTAATTGTGTCGTAAATACTTTTTTTCATCGAATGTTATTATTTACTTACTGATGTAGGAACTGCTGGTATGGGATCATAATATCCTCCATTTGTTGAAACAATCTGAGATAAAATCATTAGAATTGAAAAGATATTAATTTTTTGAACTTGTTGGTGAATTTTGCCTCACCCTGTAGGTTCACTACTGTTGTGACTCTATCCTAACGTAAGGTAAGTTAAGTAAATATCTCCATAGGTTAAAGTGATGGTTATTAAGATAATCTCATGAATCATCCTTGATGAGTTCGATTCTCGTTAAGTGCTGGAAGCTTGTTATCTGCCCTGAGCATCGTAAGCATCTCTGTAGAGGACAAAAGCGAAGAGAAGATATATAAAATTGTATTGATCCCTGTAAGCACGTTTTTTACTATTTTACATAAATACCTTAGCGTAAGATTCTGGCACAGATCGAGGTGAGAAGAAATAAAAGCGAGAAAGTCTCTTTTGCTATTTTAAAGTTTTGAACCTGTATCTAAAAAAGAAATCTTTGAGGTTGCAGCTGAGAGAAAGAAAAACAATCTTCCTATCGCCATATGTTGATATATCTATGTATATAGGCTGGGCGTTGATGAAGAGTATGGAGCTATTTGAGAACGTATCCGAAACACCCAAAGGATGGGCCACAAAATCTTTGTAAATAGTAGTTCACACAGCATTTCTATTAACAAATCTCACTAAATGTTTTAGGGAATATCCAAGCCCCCACCCTCTGGGATCTTATATCCCTCCCTTCATATCTCTCACTACACCACTGCATTCACTCATTGTATAAAAGTTTTGAAAGAGGAAGCTAGCCCACATTCATGGATGCAGTTACGAAGGCATATATATATATATATATATATATATATGTGTGTGTGTGTGTGTGTGTGTGTGTGTGTGTGCATATATATTTACCGGCACGAATGCTTCTATTGTTCGGGAGAACCGAATTCATGATTGATGGAAAATCGATCGCACTAATGTCACAGGTGCCAATCAACTGTTTCTCTTCAAAGGTCAAGATAATCAAATCCTGCCTCTGCACTTGCAGACCTTGATTTCCTTTGCCTTTAACACATACTTCAAGCACAAAATAAGCCACCAAACGGAAACAGTTTACCTTATTCATACATCTCTACATATTCGTCTTTATCTATATAACGCACAGATACAGGTATACCCTGGTTTTCAAAAACCCACTTTACGTTACTTTTCTGCTGGAACGAAAATAGGCGAAAAGTGAAAATGGTGCTCAGGGTTTGTTTCGTAGGGACCTTTTATAAAGGAAGTGTTCACTATCTCCTCCCCTCTCTCTCTCTGAACGTACCATAATCAACTTTTAGGCAGAAGATTTGGGAACGTTGGAAATTTTTTCCCATATCAATAATGGTAATTGCTTCCTTGCTTAAAGCAATTTCGGTCAACGAGAGTTTTTTTTTATTTATAGAAACACTCCTCTTTACGTTAGATGGGGACCAGCATCTGATAAATCGCTGGATAGTAGTTGTTTAATGATTAAATCCTCATTTTTGTTGTTTCTTGTTTTAATCTCAATGTTTTAATCACTGTTTCTGACGATTAACTCTTTATTTTTCTCTTAATTTCAGGTCCTGAGATTAAATACTTAAATTACTCAAATAATTTTCCAACTACAACTCATTCTTTTTTGTTCGTCAACCTTTCCCTTGATCAAATAACCATAAAGCATTTCTTATGAGTCTCAATGACTTACTATACAGACGACAGCTTTGAAAATTTTGCGTTGGTTGGTAAAATAGCAAATAAAGTAATTATTGCTTACTATACCTTACAAACTGTTCGGAAATACCGTTAATCCTTAACATTATTTAATGAATCGTTCGTACTGTCCTCCTCATAATTGATTAGTGTATATCTATTTAATCACAATATTTCAATCGCCTATTTCATCGTTTGAAGTTTTACAATGAAATATTGAAATTATGAAAGATTCATCATACGACTACCCTATCTATTGCTCATATCAGAACTTTTCAGACGATTTGTTCTTCGGTTTTTATAGGCAACAAATACTCCTGGGACGTCGCCCAGTATTTTTCTACGACACTTCAACTATAACAGCAAATAGCAAAGCCTTTAAAGTTTGTGTTGGTACGTGAAAAAGCAAATTAAGTAATTCCAGGGTTATGCTCTACAAAACGTAGTCAAAACATCCTCATCTCTCTGATCTAAAAATATAAGAATTGACACTCAAGTATTAATGGATCAGCGGACCCAGTAAACACTAAAAAAAAAAACCAACAGAAGAACACTTAGACCAAATACTGAAGATGAATGTATTAGTCAGAAATATTGATAGAATAATGAAAATATTCCATCACAGGCCACCAGACGATTTTCTGATTCTATTTTTAATCGCAAAGATCCTGTCTTGCATAAATGAGATTCATAGTCTCTGAGCTGCGAATTACAATATCATCTGAGAATATGGCCTAGCTTTTTGGGATTGAACAGTAACTGTGACTCTCAAGAATCGCGTTGGAGCTATAAGAGTTTAGTGGGTATGATACTATGAGGAAATAAAGACATTTCATGCGCTAGTGTTAAGCTTCAATTTACATCCATCTATTGCACCCAGAAGGTAAATGAACGAGAGCTGATATACTAAGAAAGGAAGAGATAACAGATAAAACGTTTCAAGAAAGAATGAAACTGAATGATGTGGAAAATAGAACTAAGAATACATTAGCGAAACACGAATGAAAGAATTTATTAAATCTGAACATAGGATGATAGCTGAGAAAAGAAATAGTAGAATACAGACAAGATTTCTTTGCACACTTTAAGACGATACTTTAACTTTATACTTAATTGCGAAAATCAAGTCTTGTATTATTGGTTTCTACAATTAACAAATCAAAACATCCTATGGGCTACCATTAAGCTCTGATTGTTATACATGAAACTATTGCATTACAAAGGTTCCATATAATTCAAAACAACTATCACTTTTAGTGAAGAAATGTATCAAAATGTTTAGAACCAAAGAAAAATCATTTTGACAATAGAAAAATAGATGTAACTCCTTTGCCGCCTTTGTATGACAACGGTAGGGGTATGTTATTATTCCGTGATTTAGATAGACCAGCATCTTGATTTATGTTGTTTCAATAACTAAGTCTTGACCAGTGTGCTTCGTTTATATTTTTTATATATTTTAGCGGCTATCCCGTTACCAGCAAAGAATTATCAAATCTTTATATATGGATACATCAAGGTGGTGATACATAAAACATTCATGCAGCACCAGTATCCTTCATTGGCTATGAGGTTACTACTTTCAAAGTCCCACATCGTTGGTAAAAGGGCCTGATCCAGGGGAAAAGAAATGTTTTGGTTCACCCTGCACCCAAGTGGATGCCCTTGTGTGCAGTTATCATTTTGTATATCTTTGGAGTGCACTGGTTGACGTTGACCCGACCATGCTTTTAGTACATATTTTCCAACTCAAAACTTTGACATTTTACTGATTTCAAGTCTCATAGCTGATTATGTGACGACATAACATTACTGGTAACGGCATATCAAGCTGGCGACCCGTCTCCATAGTTACCTCCATCAAATACGTTGGGTAAATTCAAAGAGAGAGAGAGTGTGTGAGAGAGAGAGAGAGAGGGAGAGGGGGAGAGAGATATGCAAAACTCATGTGAAGACAGAGGCGGGATATTGGTGTTAACATCTTCACATTGTATAGAATCCAGCTTAAGTTCATTCAGGTAGTGTCATGGTTAACATGTTTGCCTCACACGTATGGTTCAATGCCCTGAATGAGCTGAGAGAGTGGGAGGCTCAAATTTCCCTGTTTACCTTGCTGCTAACTGAGTATTCTCTAAGCTTTGAGATTAGGATGGAATAAACTGGGACTGGATTTGCACCCCAGAAGTAATAGTAACGAAGAAAATAGGAGCCTTCCAGTCGCTTCCGACTGTGGTCGGCCAATACTATTATGTATAAGGAATAGAGAACAAGATACAGTGACGCTCTTTGGTGAAAATAGCGTAAAATAAATGTAATAAAGTCCTTGGATTTATGTTGGCAATACACAAAAACGGCGCTAAAATGCACAGTCAGCAAAAGGCACAGATATTAAAAAAAAAACATACATGCACATTTATTATCAGTCAGCATATATTTATTTATTCTATTGATTTCTATATACTTAACTATGTTCATCTTTGCACCAAGGTGCATATCTTTCAATCTGTCAATTGAAAGTGCCCCTGGGGAACTGTATGCAAAGATATTTTCACCACAAAATTTTCTGAAGATAATCTACATAGCTAAACCCGTCCAATATCTTCCAATGAATTTATAGACACTATTTACACAAACGTGCACACATATTCAAATATTATCTAAATCTGCATATTCAAACGAAATAGTACACTCATAAATGATTGCATAGATAAAATCATTGGTTGCCGACCGTCGTGGATAAGATCGCTTGCGTCGTGAGTTCATGCTTAACGAGTGTCATAATACTCTTATCAAATAACAATGGATAAAAACGATCTATATTCACGGAAGAGAGGTATTTAACTACCAAAATTTGCTTACCGTGACACAAAGCCAGAAATTACTAAAACTAACATACGCAAGTACTAACGCACATTACCACATATTGGCACTCACATTAACTCAGACCAACACTAAGAAACACAAACACGTACTGTCACAATCATTTGCAATAACACACATCATCACTATATCAACACCAACACATATGATATATGTCTAACAAGCATACCCTAGTTGTTGAACGCCGTTAGAAGTGTAGTGTACACAGTGATGCTCAAACTCATTACTCAATAGTAATGATCTACTAGACCAACTTGCGACACATCATCATAATCTTTTAGCGTCTGCCGTTGGACATAGATCTTCCAAAAGATTCGCAAGACCTCTCTATCGAGTGCATGACGGAAACAGTACTTTCTGAACTAATTTGTCACGTCATCTTATATTTTGCCGGCTACAATTTTGCATAGGATCTATGATTATCTGTCATGTCATCAGTTTTATCACATTCTTACTACATGACCAGCCCATTGTCATTTAAGTTTTCTAATGGATTTTATGATATCCCTTTACTCATTTTTCTCTGGTATCCTGTTCAAGTGATGTTGAACATGATTCTTTCATATGCACACTGCATCGTTCTGAATTCAGGAGTCAATTTTTTGGTTAAGTTCCATGTTTCAGCTTTATAAGTAACTATCGGAAGGATGCATTAATTGTACACATTTCTTTTTAGGTCTGATATGATTTTTATATTTTTGAAGGTTAAGATTACTCTACCAAAGTCTTACCAGTCAAGAGTGATTCTTTATCCAGTTTATTCTTTTTCCGAAGATTTCATGGAGATTCATTGTCCAAGGAAGATGTAGTGGTCTTCATTCTCTAACTCTACGTTTTCGATCCTGATTGTTATGTCTTTGTCCTGAACGTGTTTGTTGTGCATGACATTTGATTTACTGGGATCCACAACATGACAAAGCACCCTCAGCTAAGTTGTATTTATATCTTTTCCGAATCACAAATATACACACCAGCAAAAAGAATTCGGAAAATCACATAAACAAATGGAAATATACATTCGATTACATTCAGTCAATGACACACACACACACACACACACACACACACACATATATATATATATATATATATATATATATATATATATATATATATATATATATATATGCCATCATATTCCTCAATGCACTTGTATTTGTGTAAAAACATATACATATATAGGGAGAGAGAGACAGAGACAGACAGACGGAAAGAGAGGGAAAGAGACAGACAGACAGAAAGAGAGAGAGAGAGAGAGAGAGAGAGAGGGGTGGGTGGGAAATCGGAATAATTGCTGTAAAGATATTCTTAAAAAAATCATTGAGTTGGTGTGTGACGAAAGGTAGACAGAGAAAGCTGAAGAAAGAAGAAAAAGAAATGGAAACGGAATAACAGAAAGAAACACAGAGACAGCCGAGTATAACATGAGATACACACGCCTAAATATACGACGTTTGATTGATAAGTTCTTGGCCTAAGGAACAAGGAAATGAATTACGCGGCTCCAACTAAATTCACACACAGTTCAACTCCTTGTAAGATTACACAGGAAATTTGAAGTTCATAACTCTTTCATTTTTTCTGACAGCTGAAACTTGATATTCAGAAATGGTGGAGAAATAGACAATATCGCTCATCGTGAAGTCATCTGCTAACTCCGTATCAGAATCTTATCACCTAAGGAGATCAACAAAGGCATTGTGGTGACACAAGGGCAGAATACCCCTTCCTACAACATGGTTAAAAAGTGAGCAGAAGTATCACACAAGGAGGGGTGGATGGGTTATTTTCCATTTTCTCAACAATTGCTTAGTCTCAAATTTCAAGTAGAACAAGAAAATAAAAATAATTATGAACAGATTTTCAGTGTAATCATTCAAAGAGTTGAACTCAATGTTATGCTAGTAAAAACTGCAGGACTCATGTATTTGTACATAGGACCAGGGGCCTTGGATCTTTTTTTTTACAACGAAGACCGGTCTAATAATGATAATAATCTGCCAGAAAGGCTGTCAGACGATTTCTTAATCGACTGGAATATAGGTTAATATAGTTAACTAGAAATCACTTTCAAATGGCTAATATACTCGATTCCTTTTCTGGAAGGGTTTATCTAAGCAATATGATATCAATATCGAAGGAAATTAATTTTTCTTTATTTCACAAAGAAATATCGCAAAATTGTTTTCTCGCAGACTGGTAGCAAATGCTTTGCAGCCCTGTACCGGTCTGCGGCTCAGTGGTTGGGGATCAGTGCCTCAGACCATGAACTCATCAATCATCCCTTGCACATATATAGATAGGGATCCGGGGAGAAATAAGTTAATTGCAATGAAAGGAATATATCAATCGAGAGAAAGTGAGAAAAAAAGAAAAAGAAGAAGAGAATAATCTGTTAATTTCAGTGTCCAATTGCGTGCTTCGGGTCCCCACGACCCTTGCACTCAATTCCAGGTACAATACCCGATCCTAAGTACATCATAATAGCGTGATGTAAGATTGTGAAAATGTAATCAATGGAGGTCGACTCGGGAATGCTATACTTTCCGGCGATAAGACTGGTTTTGTCGGGGAAGATGAAATTTTGATGGAGGCTGTAGCAAGGAAGTCGGAGTCTGGGGTGCCCGGTGTTATATATTATCATATACGCAAAACCAGTGGATTTAATAAAGTCTAAAAAGGTTAAGCAATTGTCCACAAAAGTGGCTGAGCATGCGCACAGAACGAGAGAATTCGGTGTGAAAGAGACTGAAGAAGATAGAAAAACAAATACATAGAAATGAACGTATCAATAGAGAGATAGACAAAGAGAGTTCAGGAGAAATATTGATGTATCAGATTGAACATACTGATATTTAGGCTCATTCTATGATCTCCTTGTCTAATTCAACAACGCACACTTTGATTGATCCAACCCAATCTATCGGTAAATATATTTTTTCATATATATATATATATATATATATATATATGTCTGTACTGTTTTAAAATTTACAATGGAGCGTGAATAGATAGTTATTCATACTATTACGGATCTATATAAAATTCCATGATATCAAGCAGTATCACCGCAGATAAAGTAACTTGAAACAGATAACAAGTCAAACACTCTAACTATATCTATTATTACACACATTGAAAAATAGATTCGACAGCTCTTCTATATGCGTCCTCATATCACCAATAACATCCCAAGTTGAAATAGAAAAATGAAAAGCGTCATGGAAAGAATGGGATGAGGAGCCCACTTCTCCCCAAGTATGTAGAGTAACGTTAACACCAAAAGTAAAGTTGGATTCAAAACAAGAAAAATTCCCACTGCAACATAACAGGCTAGATAATTTTGAAACGAACCAAACGATTCTAACCATAAACATAAAATCTAAAAACTACACGGATCAATTTCAAAATTACAAAAAATGACATCCGGAAAATCAAATGAAACCTACCCCAAATTATTGTACATGCAGAGTCAGAAAAATCATAACAAACTACTTATGGAAAACAAGACAAAAATATGCGAAAAAGCACAAAAAAAAAAAACTCAAGAGAAGACGAAATCAACATAAAAGAAACGGAAGTAGCCAATAAACTCTATCGAGACAGACGGATAAAGTGTCCACAAAGATCACAAGCGTTTATAACACTAAAAGACCGCAGAGATAACGACATGCAGACTAATCAACCTTGCAAAAAACGAAAAAGGATGACTCATCAAACTAATACTTGAGGAAATAGACTCCAAACTTAGACCCATTCTGGAACTTAACCAATGGGAAAAAACATGAAATCAGCAATGAATTGGTTTCACAACATCAAAGACATCCCCCAAACTGTGCATTCACCCAATTAAACATCAAGAACACACTATATGAAGCCATCATTTAGCCAAGGAACACACTTGAATCACCAATGAACGGCTAAAAATAATAAAATACCACTGGAAATCCAATCCATGCTATTCGACAAATAAATACCATGATCAAAAAGGTACACAAACAAAAATATTGACGTAACAATGTGAAGCTTCTACGGAGCAGAATTATACAAACTGGTAGGATACAAGAAACCTTAGCATCAAAAATGGACAAAGAGATACTGGTATCTACAGAAACTATGGACTTATATTTCTAAAAAAAAAACTATAACGTACATTGAGAAAGGGTATGATGATAAACTTTGAATAAATCCAATTTTAAATCGACAGAAAAAACGACGAAAAGAAGTACACTTCTCAGACATAGTGTCAAAGCTGCCGGAACAAACTTAACAATCATTGAAAAAAAAACAAAAAACAATCAATCTGTATACATAAACACCTGTACCAACTACCCATTCACCAACATGAACATTAATCAATGTATCACTTGCAGAATGACAATTCGTCAAACGAAGCGATATTCAACAAGGCAGAATAACATTGGAAAAAGTATGAAAACAGTAGGGTCCTACAACATTAGCATTTACCCCATGCAGAAGAAAGAAAAAAGAACAACAGGTAAGTAAAAAGCATATGGTAAAATCGTCATAAAATAAAACCACCGAAGCAAATATAGGCAGGATATTTCTAAATCTGGTCGATAAAAGCTTCCTGCAAAGAATATACTTAAAATTTACCAGAAACAGTAAAAATTAGTTACAGCTGCATAGAAAGTATATAACAAGTAAAAGAGAATATAAGGAAAATTCAAAGCAAAATCTCAAACAATAGACGAATACCAACAACGGCATCATTTAACTGCTGAGAAAAATCTACGTGTCCATTAATGGGAAGTTGCCAACAATCAAGTATCGTATACCAAGCCACCACCAAATCAGGAAACAGAGAAATTACACGCAAGAGAAAAACAGAGTAATGAAACGAAGAAGTTACTAGCGAAGAAAATCATTCACGAACACAAAGTAGAAAAATAGCATAACGTTATCTCAGTACACATGGAAATTAGGAAAAGAAAATTAATCATCAGGAATAACATAGAAAGTGAAAATGATCTGCATCAGCTCTTAACAACATTCCAGAAAGATGTACCCTTAGCCTCAAAGAAAGTTGCAACTACAACAATCCGCAGCCTGGACTGACTATTAAACAGATTAGAACTGATATCAAAATGCCAACATAGAAACGATTCCCTGGATAGTTATATGAACCAAATTTCGACCTTCACGACTAAAATGAATTAACAACACAACAAATACACCAAAAACGTACACAGACAAAATGCAAAAATATGCAATAACAAGCAACACAAGTACAACAAAACAGTTTAATAGCCCAACAACAGAAGCCCTTCCCCAATATTAAACAAGTACTTAACGAAAATCGTGACGAAAATTACATAAAAAGCCTATTACAATAATGATGATGATGACGTTGGCGGTGATAATTTATCATGATCATAATATTTGTGGTCTTCATAAAAATAAGGTGAATAAAAGTCTATCAAAACAACACGGAGTCAACACAACTAATACTCATCAATTATTTCAGTCCATTTGAAAAAAACAAAAAGGGCAAAACTTCAACTTCCCCCATTCACAACCTGCAAAGATAGACAGGAAGCAGCACCACTACCATGAGATTTCATACTGATATCCACCCAAGCCTAATCTGTTTCACGATCTTTCGATCTTCAGGTGGTATATTGGAGTTGACTCCTCATTTTATCCTGGATGTTTTACTTTCTTTTTTTCTCTTCCTTAACTCAATGCATATTTTGGATGAGGAGGTAATAAGATATTTGATATATTTCATTGTTAAGCTCTTATAAAGAATTCGCTATGGTCTATTATTCAATGGGATTTAAGTGTTGCTTTGTAAATTACATGGTTCTGGGTGCAATTGTTTTGTTTAGTTGGACATTGATTAGGTTTATTGTTGTTACAATTTATTTAATTGTTATCTTTATTGTTTTATCAATGATCATTTGGTCGTTGTGATTTTTTTTATAACTTGTCTATACACCAGTTACTTATTTTGAGGGGTTTCCCTTGATGATTACGTGTGATATATTTTCTTTAAGCGAATGATCGTTTATTCGGTATGGAAATGTATTACCGATAATTTCTTTCAATATTCAATTTAGATGGTTGATTGAATCAGAAATCTTCCTTTTCAGTTTATCTTTTTTTTGCATTATTCTCGGGGTGATATTCCATTTTAAAATTTCATTGACTTTGTTTTAAAGCATTTCTGTATGGTTCTTTTAGGAATCATTCAAAAGTCTTTCGATAGTTGGTATTTTTTGATAATATATTCAAGGTTATTAGATATTTTATAATCATAGATAGTTTGGTGATTTGCTTTCTAAATGTCTTATAAGAGTTACGTGATGATTTGTTGAATGTAAATCTGCATGAAAAAAAAACAAAACAAAAAACAATCTGTTGAATGAACTTTTCCGATTTCATCATTTTTGGCTCTTGTATTTTCTAAGAATAATTTTTCCGTCATTTCTGTATAAGCCAATATTTTCTTTTCTTACGATACTTTGTATGCTGTTTAAAAATGTATTATCTTATGTTTCAAGAAATTTTTGTTGAGTCATAGGACCCCATGGGAATATCAAAGCCGATCAAGTGTTTTCCTTTCAATCCATGTTTCAATTTGTTGAACTAAGATCGTTTTTCTGCATTTATTGATTTTGGTACTTCATTTTGCGTTTAATTTTGAAGAAATTTTCTTCAATCAAATTAAGTACAAAGTTTAAAAACAATGAAAATAAAACGCCTGCGATAAACTCGGAATTTCCAAAGAAAATGCCATTAAGCAAAACAAAACCCTTAAATGTCTAAAAAAATACCTATAATAAAATTAATAAAAGGAATATCAAAATAAAAAAAAGAAACGAACAAAAAACAATCCGACTGGATATTGCAGGCACAAGAACAAATTCCGACTCAAAAGCCATGATTAATAAAGAACAAAAATTTAACGGCTATATCAAAATCAACAAATTCAAAATATTCATTAGACTATGAATTATGCATCTATTTACACTATGAACAGAAAGATGGAAGAGAGAAATTAATTGTCTCTAAAAAGATGAACAAATACTGAAAATTAAAACAATAGCAGCTACCCTATTGGTTGCATGCTCGATTGCTGTAACAGCCTAATTTTCTTCAATTGTCTATTTTATTTATGTTTTCTTGGATAAATGATAAATTCACTGTGCAATAATAGGGGGTCATTTCAAATACAGTTGAGATATGATATAATGCCACTTATGATTATCTCTGTTGGATGATACTTCCATCCCTTAATAATAATAATAATAATAATAATAATAATAATAATAATAATAATAATAATAATAGTACTAAAGTGCTAGAAATATGAGATCTACGACTTCAGCTGTTAGCAGTGGCCTAACAAAGAGAAGGATGATGAAAAAAGAGGAAAAAGAAAAAATATCAAGTACACCAAAAATACTGACGAAGAACTGAGCCATAGTGCTGCTGTGATAGGTGAGAGAATTATGATGAGAAGGTTGAAGACCTTACGAGACTTACTGTCACTTAGCCTTCAGCAATAACCAACGGGCAACTGATGTAAGCGTAAACCCTAGCTCTACTGTTGACTGTGAGAGTGTGGTGAGGAAATCTGGAGACCTGAGAAGACTTGCTGTCCCTCAATCACCAGCTGCGACCACCAGGCAACTGGTGTGGAAACTACTACTACTACTACTACTACTACTACTACTACTACTACTACTACTAATAATAATAATAATAATAATAATGATAATAATACAGTTTCATATCTATGTTGTCTCAACCATTCTTTGGTCAAATAAAGTATGATTATACACAGGCTCAGTAAAGAGGCAAACCGATATGACAAAGGAGAACAAATGGTTACCAGTTACGTAATTCATCAAAAGAGTGGTCCCAAAAAACTTTTTAGCGTAACAGAACCGTTACTGTATAAGTATTCTTTCACGGTGCCCTCAATCAGAAAATACTGGTCAATTAACATTAGCAGTAATGTGGTTTGGTTTGTTGAAAAAATAATGAATTATTTAATTTAGATTCATAAATGATTAAGATAGTGAGAGAAAACAAGATAATCTCATGAGCTCGAATTACTCAAGTTGCTGCATAGATAACTTTTTTGGTGATGATTTGAATCAATGAGTCCCGAGCCTTTTCAAATCATCGACTCTAACGGACTTTTCATGGTATCTAAAGTCAGAAAATACTGATCAGTCCTATCATTGTGAATGTGCATTAGTGCGTTGAATTACGAATGGCTGGAAATATCAAAATATTTGAGTGCTCTGTTGTGCCAGAGGGAGCCATCCACAAGACCCTGGGTAGCTGTGGCGTACAGTTCCAGAATGATTACCCCAGGGAAATAGAGGAGATATTGTATCATTATCGCGGTAACTTTTCTTATACAGATATACACAATACGCACGTACACGCACATAGACACAGACATAGGCGGAGGAAGATATGCACGAGTGCAATTATATAGATAAAGAAAAGTTTCTTAATAAATACAAATAGATATTCGAAGACAACTAGCAATTACATACAAACAATTTATATCAGGGATGATAATAAATGCAGACCACATAGAAAGATTTTCAAGGATGGATAATACTTTGCAAAATATAGACGAATCAAGGAACCAAAGGCGGTGAAAGTTTCTATTTTCCTGATATGTGCATATGCTACTGTGTTTCAGATCTCTTGACAAGATTGTTTTGTCTATAGATTTGTAAAATGGTATCAGCACTCCACTGTGCTTCTTTATAAAGATGAGTTCTTTTCGAAAAAAGATTATGTTGCATCAACATCTTTCCAGATGTTTCTTCTACCTTTGAGAAGTCTTCCAACGGAAAATCCTAGTGATGTCCTCAAGAGAATTAATTCTGACCATATTCATTCTTTGATTGGAATTTCTTTCTACATGTCGTCAACTTTTGACGCTATGGTTGTTCAATTATTCTTTTTTCTCGTTCTATGGTAAGAACTGTTATTTTCGGATTTACTCCAACTAAAGAGAATCGGAAATGTTAATAATTCCTTCAAGACCTTGCCATGGTGACCAGGGAATGAAAACTTGAAATTTAGTTATTTCTAATTGGACAACAGGCGAATTGGAACATGTTGTTAACCACATTGAAATAAAAAAAACAACGACATCTGAATAACCCTATTCTGGTTACAAAAGCAAATCTTGAGGAGAATAATAGCCATTCTCTATATTTTTAACACATGCACTATTGGAAAATAACACTCATTACCCAGAAACAAAAATCGCATTGAATATTGTTATCAGAGCCGTGGATTACTGACGGCCTTGCTTATTATAGTATCGATGTTGATGTCGGCTTGCTGTTTATCCATTCTATTCATCTGTGGATAGGCAAAAATATCAAAACCGGGGCGGGGAATATTGGCAGCTTATTACTTTTGCGACCAATCTCGATAACTAATTTACCGCGCCACAAAACACTGTTTACCAAATGGCGACAGGTAAATAGATTTCTCGGATAGATGTTGTATCCCTGTTCCTTACGGACTCCGTGTTAGTCGCGTGGTTGGCGTGCAATAGTCAGGAGGCAGAGAAGAATAGGAAGAACAAAGAGAAAACAAACGAATAATGAAAATAAAGGACTCATAAACAAAGGAAAGCGAATAAAGAGACGAGGAATAGCCAACAGTGAAAAATAACGGCTGTCACAATTTTTCAGAAAGATTCATGGAACGGATATTTACACCATTTTGATTGCTTGGTTTGTGTAATACTTTGAGGTATATATATATATATATATATATATATATATATATATATATATATATATATATATATATATATATATATATATATATATATACATATAAAAGAATCCAACACATAATAGTGTAGATATATGTATATGTTTGCCCAAGCATTCGTATGTCTATGTATTTGTGTGTAGTAATGTGTTAATATCAAGCGAAATACGATGTATTCACTATTTATATGTTAAGGGGTTGACGGAACTTGAAGTATAGCTCATGCAGTCAACTGTACTGCAACGAATAAAGCTACAGCTGATCATGAAAATAGTTTCTAGGTCAAATACAGTTATGGTCGCAATACAAACTTCGGTCTCTCTTCTCTCAGTTTATTATAATAATAATAATAATAATAATAATAATAATAATAATAATAATAATAATAATAATAATTGCTTACAGCTGCAGAGGAAATCGATTGCAGAAGATATGGAGCATCAACTGCACCGGATCAATATAAATACTTAAGGGTTTTTTTCATGTGACTCGATAAAACTCGGGAAAATGAAAAAAGAAATAAAAAATGAGTACCCCAGGAGAATAAAAAAGATGTTAGAGACTAAACTGGACAGCAGAAATTTGATAAAAGGAATGACTACAAGAGCAATACGAATGATAAGATACTCAGGCCCATTTATTAGATGGACAAAGGACGTGCTACAATCAATAGACCGATGAACTAGGAAACATAAGACGATGCACAAGGCTCTAAACCAGAGAGATGACACACGGAGACTGAATATGAAGCGAACAGGAGGCGACAAAGATGTCATCAGCATAGAAAACTGTATCCTAAAGATCAAAATGGGATTAATAAAGTGTGCAAGTAAGATATTATACTAAACACCCCAAGTACAATAAACAAACGAAAAGTAGTAAATGGGTGAGTAGCAAAGAAGACAACAAGGAAGGGAAGATAGGAACAGAGGGAAAACATGAGAAATTCAAATGACAGAAATGGACATCGCTACGCATAGAAAAACTGAACATAATCCCTCATCATGTCATCTGAAAATTTATGCATCAGCAAAGTATGACAAGCCAAAGGTCGACGGAGCCCTAACATACAAAAAATGTATAGAAAAGGATGAGACTGTGAACCACATAATCAGTGAATGTAATAAACTACTCCCCTTAAGTAAAAGACCAGGGAAGACAGGGTTGTTACTATCAAATACTGGCAGCTACAAACAATTGTGATTCGATTAAGTAGACTGCACAAACCAGAAAGCAGAAGTTGCATATTACTTTGGGTCTTCGACATCTAAACCAACCATCCCTTCCAAACAAGAGAAGTGTAGTCGGTTGTTATGAATAATGGAAAAAGAATCTAAAAAATGATAGACCTAGCTGTGCATACAGGTCACAGGGTGAGTATAAAAGAGAGTGAAAATCTAGAAAAATACCAGGACTTGGCCGGGGTGCTGAAAAACTGTGGAACATTGACAATGCAATAGGAATAATAGTAGGCCTACTTTCTACTGGAGAAATTAAAAACAAGATTGGGGGAATGAAGGAATGCTGAAAAATACGTCACATATGAACATACCACTTGCAAGACTATGAGGCAAATACAAGATAAGACAAAAAGGCGTGCCCACACAAAAGAAACATAACCAAAGAGACAAGACTAGATATAGACAAAGGTCTATCGAATTCACACAGATCTGCACCCCCCCCCAAAAAAAAAGAATGAAAGAAAATTGTACCAGCATCAGAATGGAGAAAGAAAGCAGAGCATAAAACTGGTTGTCCTGGAGGAAAAAAACTTCTTAAACGATATATGGGGACACCCAAAAAGAAAAAAAAACGAAGCCCCAGAATGATTTGATTACATGAAAAGAGATTTTCAAGACAAAGATGGCGATTAACAAATAGTATTGAAAGAAACTACTTTGCAACTTACCCTTAAAAATAGCCAACTGGAAAGCACCAGGAGTTAATTTCATTCACTGCCATCGGTTCAAGAAATTCACCACATCACACTATACACTTGATAGTAACTCTGAAGTTTCCTAGATAAAGGCAAAGTCCCAGAATGGATGAACGAAGGCAAAACGTTTATCCCCCTAAAGGACACCGAGAAAGAGTACCAGGCAAGCTATTACAGACTAATTACATGCTTACAATCAATGTGGAATATCCCGACCGGAGGCATAGCAGAGAAAATATATATTTTTCATGGGAGAGCATTATTACCAGAAGAACAAGAGGGATGCAGCTGATGAACCAAATGAGCTGTAAACTCGGATGCCTCAGAATATTCAAGATCAGTGAACAAGTGCTGAATTAATAACCAACTTTGTGAAAATCACAAAAGTAAACCAAAGCAGAAGTGAGTATCAAAAGGGAAAATTTTCAGGTTGGCTATTACTTCTAACCATGATACCAGAACAGAACCTTGAAAAACAGCAACAGATATCGATTAACCGAAACAACGGGAAAAGCCAACCATCTTGTGTACATGGACAGCATAAAAACATTTGCAAAGAACAGGGAAGAACTCAACAAAATTAAATAATACACAGACGATAACGGGATGGAGTTCGGAGTAGGAAAATGTGCACTAATAGTAATGCACAAAAGAATACTAACAAGGGGATGAACCGAGTTACCAGACGAGAAAACTCTCACTGTATTGACCAATATGAATTCCTAGGAGTCTTTGAATGAGACCCAATAAAAGGGGAGAAATGACAGAGAAAATTAAAAAAAAAAAAACTTTCGGGGTATGAGAAAAATATTAGAAACCAAACTGAATATCAGAAATCCGATAAAAGGAATGAACACACGGGCAGTATCAATTGATAAACAGACCCATTACTTGGATGGACAAGGGAAGACTTCCAATCAACGGACCCTCAAACGAGAAAGCTTATAACAATACATTACGCCTTATATCGCACAGATGTTACAGCTACACTGCATGAAAAAAAAGAAATAAGGCAGAAGCCGACTAATTAGCGTAGAAAGCAGTTTCCAAAAGGCCAAATCAGGATAAGAAACGTATGTGCAAGCAGATAGTAGAAACATGAAAAGCAAACAAGGCAGTACAACGACCAACAAAAAGTAGCCAAGGATCAGCACAGCAAATGAGGGAAGTAACATTTTTGTTGAGGAATTCAAAAGACAGATACAAAATGTTGCAAATGAGAGATCATGGAAATAGCTATGCAAAGGAAACCTTGAGAGAGGGAGTGAATCAGTCATCACTGTAGCCAAAAACAAATGCATCAGGACGAACTATACCGAGGCGAAAATTCTCAGAACCGAAACAAACAGCAAATGCTGATCACGTGGAGAAAGGGATGTGACCTTATACCATATGAATATAGAATGCAGTCAATTAGCACAGAAAGATTAAAAGAACAAAAAAAACAAAGACAAAAAACAGTCAAATTCATAATGGACAAAGGAAGGAAAACCTGCTAAGTAGTAGAAGTGACCATGTCTACAATAACTGAGTAGTTACGAAGATAGGTAAAAAGCTAGGGAAATACCATGACCTGAAGGCAACTGAAGAGGATGTGAAACATGAAAGTTAAGGTGGTACCAGAGATAGTTGTTGAACCGAAAACATCGAAAATATAATTGGAGGCGCTTGGGATAAAAGGAATCGTTGAGACCATACAGACAACAGCACTACGGGAGACTGCACAAATATGGGGAGAGTAATAGAAATATGAGATCTACGACCTCAAGTTGTAAAGAAAAAGGCATGGCGGGAACGTTACAAACCACACAGCTGCTGTAATTGCTGATGACAATGGGAAAGAGGTGGGCTAGACACATGAAAAGACTTACTGTCAATCAGCCTCCATCGATAACCAGCCAGTAACTGGTGTGAAACTGAAATCGGCAACACTACTGTGATCGGTGTAAATGCGAAGAGGAGGGCTCGAGACTTGAGGCGACTTACTGTCAGTCTCCAGTAATAATAATAATAATAATAATAATAATAATAATAATAATAATAATAATAATAATAATAATAATTGTAGAAGAAGAAGTAGCAGTAGTAGTATATTCCCCGAGCTACAGGTAAGGTAGAAAACCAGAAGAAACCATTCAACCCTGTTAAGCAGTCCATATAATTAATGGATACCCAGAAAAGACAAAGAAAAAAAATCTTTGCGGCCTCAATGGCCATTTCAGCCCAACGGGTGTCTGAGAGGGGGCAGCAAGCCGAAAGAATGGATTCAGTGCGCTCAGGCTGATCTCAAAATCTAAAAAAGCAACCGGAGCAGATAGAAAGGAAGAAAGTAAAATCCTCCTCTGATCCTTACACGTGAGGACTGAACCAAAAACAACAATATACCCTATAACGGTATACTGGAATGTTCAGACTTCACTAATAGCCGTTTGCTAGTTTATGCTTACGAAATAGATACCTCACCAGTATGGTTAGAATATACTATTCTTGTAAAACCTCTATACTCTCCCCCAAAGAGTTTTTCCTCAATGGGTGTCCGATATTAATGACCTTTTCCCGGACAGAATTGAGTTTAGTAAATGACTATTAGATATCTTTCAGTGTAATTGTATTTTTTTTATTCGCTCTCCCACCAGAGCAGAATGCAACACAAGGTCAGGGTTTTATGTAGGGGAAAAAAGAGACACCCATCAAAATAGCCGACGCAACTTTCGTTGCTAAGCAAGTCATGGTTTTGTCAGGATAAGCCCGACCTGTCCTTTGAAGCGCAATAAGACAGTGCTGCCCCGGGGCGGACTGCTCTCATGCAGCTGGACCGGGTAATAATTGGAGAGTCCAAGGACCAATTCAAAGGCTCCCAATGAGCATAGCAATGCATGGCCTCAGTATACTTGTGCGATTGTGTTTAAATTTATCTTATAAACCAAACTGCTGTTATGGTCCTCACTGGATGTCTCTTAAGTTTGAGTTCGTATCGGACTAAGTTTAGTAAAAGAACTAGTGGATGCATCTTTGTTACATTGTGGTTTATAAACTGGTCTTACAGACTTATGTTATTGCAGAGTGCTTGGTTGTAACTAGATATCTCTAACTCATCAACTTGTGACAAGATAATAATTAGAATTTCTTTCGCCGTGGAACAATTGTTAGGTAGCTAATTTTGCAGGTCATTACCACTTTAGTGAGTTCTATCCTAAACGAACACCCAACAGTTATGGCTCGGTACCTGATTTAATTATATTTTCCATAGAGCAATTGTTAGCAAGCTTAACTTGTTCACCATTACTGTATTGAGTTATATTTTGACTATGTGGAAAAAAGATCAGACTGTTAACCACATGATCGACAAATGTAAACTAGCCCAGAGGGGTGCAAGAACAACTAGGGAAGAATAGCAACTATTATACACTGGGAAGTATGAAAATTGGGACTCAATAATGTAGACAAATAGTACCAGCACAAACTTGAGATTGTCTTGGTATGTAGAAACCATAAATCACTCTGGGACTTTCACATTCAAACCAACCATCCGACCCCAAGCACGAAAACTGGACCTGGACAGGGGAAAGAGAAGCGGCCAGATATAAGACAGGGCTGTGCCTACATATGGTAGAGCAAATATGAAAGTGAAATGACTCATATTTACGGCTTAGTGGCATTTTAAGTTGAGATTAGTATATACGATGAACTCTCATTTTAACGACGCTTGCCCTAACGACATCAATAAACTCCAGCCTCGAACTGGAAAGGAGTTGGATAATAATTTGCTTTTTAATCATTTTCTTTTTTATTTGCATGCCGTATTTTTCAAACGCATTTTTTCAATTCACTTGTTATAACGGCATTTACCGAGGGGTCGTTAATAACAGGAGTCCACGTTATCAAATAGCATTCTAGTCACCGTTAGCTTATCCGTTTATTGTAATAAACATACAATCTTGTTCAAGGAAGAAAGTCAGGTGTTTAGAAAATCATTCTCACCGTAAGCTCTGTGTTCAATTGTTTAGTCAAGAGAAAAAAAGATATCTGATTATTTTGAAAAGGTGAGATAAATTTAAACTTATGGTATAAAAATCACACACCGATATTTACTAAAAGATTATTCAACTGACTGGAGATTTGCTTTTTTTCAATCAATTCAAACACACAGAGATAAATAAGGGGAGAGAGAGAAAGAGAGAATGAGAAAGAGAGAGAGAGAGAGAGACAGACAGACAGAGAGACAGATGGATAGACGGACTGAGAGAGGGGGAAAGAGAGATTGTATGTCCAATTGAAATGGTTCATTGAAAATGTCGTGTTGATTAACTGGATAAGCAAACATTTTGTTACACGAGAGCAATTTGTTCTGAGTTAGGAAAGGAGTCATAAAACTGGGATTTAAAATGAAATCAGCAACAACATAAACGCAGATCTATTCCATGTTTAAGTCATAGAATCTGAAGGGAGAAATCCATCTATAGAAGAAGAAGAAGAAGAAGAAGAAGAAGAAGAAGAAGAAGAAGAAGAAGAAGAAGAAGAAGAAGAAGAAGAAGAAGAAGAAGAAGAAGAAGAAGAAGAAGAAGAAGAAGAAGGTGCAAGAAGAATAAAGGAAGGAGGAGGAGGAGGAGAAGAAGAAAAAGAAGAAGAAGAAGAAGAAGAAGGAGAAGAAGAGCAGTAGATTGTATAATTATATAATTCCTAAATCAATCAGTTCTTTAACAAGACTGGACAGTTCGAGCCCATCAACCGACTCCAAGCAAGTAATATCAATCCGTTGGTTTTATTGGGCATCTGATGATCAATGTAAGAAAGAAAGAAATCAACGAATGAATAAGAAAGACGGGATGGAAGCTACGATTACAGCTGCCCGCTTTGATTATACATGTCGTCGAGAAGAACACACAGTGAAACAAGCCTTCGTATCTAAAAATCGTTAGATGAAGGCATCCATGACAGTGAATTTCTCACTTTGGCAGGAAGTATCCGTTGAGTGCCATGTAATTGAATAAATGATGGAATTGAATCACCGTAGTCCCACAGCAGCCATCTTATTTTGGGGGCTAAATCCAGGCGAATTTGCGTCTTTGGGATTTAGATAGTGCCTAGCAATGTGCTAGGCACCATCAGAAACGTTTTTTTTTGTCTTTTCAAATGTATTACATGTGGCTGGTAGGGGGCTACATCATTGGAAAATTATGTCTAAAGCGCTGGGCACAATCTAAAGCTTAAGAAATATACTTCTTTTGGTCTCTATGGTCATTTTGGACCAACAATAGCTAAATCACGTTTTTTTTACTTCAGGGGAAAAACAGTCTGTTTTGGTAGGATTTGGTGTAAGACCTCTTATTTATTTTTTTATGAAACAAAAAGAACATACTAAAGTAGTGGAAATGGAGGATTGGTTAATCTTTATCTAAACACCAACTTTGCTATTTTCGTTTTCTGATCCAGTTATTCTACATTATTTTTCTCACCATAACACATTTATTCTGAGTATTTCTTTCATTCTGCATTCACCAAAATACCGCAGTTACTCTATGAAAATTCTACCTAATCCTATCTATGGATTCATTCGGAGGGGAGGGACTTAAAGGAATTTTTTTTACAATTAAGAACTCTCCCCAAACATTGAAATATATTTATAAGAAATATTAGTCTGACTTCCCCCAATGGTCAGTGAGTTGACCTTGGGAGAGAAAATATGGAAGAAAAACAGCATTTATCCAAATTATCCAACATCCTTTGGATAACTTTACTTTCAGTCATCGAGGGGTACCGAGTTTACAAAACACAAACATGCAGACCAGAAAAGCTCCCAAGCTAAATTAAATCGTTTAAACTCAAACAAACAACACTATTCTATCCTTATCTGGGCTGGACTGAAAAGTCTTTTTTTCCAATCCCCAACATTATTCCCTCAACGAGTCTTTCTGAAATGCCAATATATTAGGAATATATGCTTTGAAAGACAGGATAATGGATAGATAGGTGTTCTCTAAAAATTTCTTTATACTTTAAGCAACTTTTGTTCAGTATTTCATGATGATTGAAATATTTATCGGTGTGTCCTTAAATCAGTTTGCAAACGACTTGAGAACAGATGGATAGTTGTTTAGATAGATAGATAGATTGATAGATGGATAGATAGGAGCAGTTTCAGATATGAAGAGTCTGCTTCGAGTATAAACAGATAAATATGAATAGATTGCAATAGATAGTGGACTATGTAGCCAGCTAGCCACCTAGATAGATAGACATATAGCTATGAATAGATGTAAGTATACATGAACTTTGATATTCAAAAACAGAACGATAGATAGATGGATAGATAGATAGATACAAGCAAAATTGAATATGAACAGAAATCGATATAAACTCTGTTTAAAAGAGACTGAAATACACAGATATATGAATAGGTAGGCTGAAAGATGGATATGGGCAAAGTTTGGTCTGAATAGACTGAGCAAGATATGAACTTACAAAATGATATGAGCGGACTGAGATAGATAGATGGATACATAGATAGATGGATACGCCATTTGCAGACTTTGATCGGAGATTTCTGATTTTTATACTAATATTTGAACGTTCAGGATTTTTTGTTTATTTCAGTATTTTTTTAATCTTTGGTCCTAAATCTGTCATCTTTGAAGCTGTACAAGGATGTGAAAATAAACTTTTTGAAATGTACCAAATACTGTCAATCGATAGAGAAAAAACGTGATAGAAGTATAGGTAGATATGTACAGACAAGTTTAGATGCTAACTAAACAGATGGGTGCAAAGGACTGATTTGACCTATCCATATTCCCGAGAATATAAACAAAGATCTTCTGATTGTTTCCGAAGAAAACGGATATTTTGAACGTTTTCCCTATTTGAATCGAGGTAAACACATTCATCATTGACTGAAGGAAGACCGCAAGGCACAAAACAGCTTTTTCCTTTCCCGCCATTCAGAGCGGCGGCGACGACGCACGGGTTATGTTTTCGGAGAATGGCGGGAAGACTTCCATGTTTGTTTTGTCGGATGTTTGTACTGATGAATGATAGAAGATAAAAGCAAAGACATCCTCAAAAGAGATAAAAAGTTTTCCTGTTGACAAAAGTTCCTGTTTATACATAGATGACGATCATGTCTAATAGAGTCATGCTCAAATCAACAGTGCATATACACTTACATTACACATCCAGAGCAATTCGTAGCAAAGTAAGCTTATAAATTGCTCGAGCATCGATTCAAGTTTCGAATCATACTTTTTCGAGTATCAATCTAAATCTTTAGTTCTTACTTCTTGAATTTACGCCTGGAGTACCTTCGTATGCTTGTATAAATATACTCAGCAAGTTCATGGTCACTTGGCTCCCCCACAACAGTTACACATGCTAATAAGTCGATATATAGGTACTTAGATAGATAGATAGATAGATGTATCTTTTATCCTGTCCCGTGTAAAGTTTCATTTCCTACACATGTGCTGATGATGGTTAGGTCAAAGTTTGAACAAAGTGATGAAGCTGTTTGGCTGTGAACTTGGATTTGCATTTCCTGTGTCTCATTAGACAATTAACACATCCTACAATCCCACCAGGTAATAAATAACGTATCAACTCATATCCATTTATCTATGTATCTGTGTATCTATCTATGTGGGAGTTCATAGCAGTACATTCCCGACCCAAGATGTCTGGTGAATGGGGGCTTTCACAACAGATTGAGTGATAGCAAGAACCCTGAATACTCCGGGACTCTCCTCAGTATTTTAGCCAACTTCACTAGTGCCGGATGGTCTCAGTCCCTTTTCAGTTTCCCAGTTCGTCCAGCTTCTTTGCTAGATTATTCAGGGCTGTCCATAGGGATCCTACCACTAGTGACTCTACCCTTAAACCCAAACCCTGCAACTTCTTAAACTCCATGTCAAGGATCAGGAACTTATCCAAATTAAAATGTTTTTGTAATTGCAATCTATGCAATATTCATAATCATCTTGATCATTTTTCTCCTGGCAAAAATTTTCTGCTTCTTATTCTTCTTATTCCTGGCAATGTGAATTCAAGTTTTTTTTTTCTCGTATCAGAAGTTTGTGAAATAATTAGGAAACACCATCTGGAAAAATTCCCGATTTGATTATTACGCTTGACGCACCTAAGTCAAAATTCAGCTTTGTTTAAGGTCATTTCTCTAAGGCATTCCAGTAACTCAATTATTAGTTTGATTCTACACGCGCAACCACTATATCGTTCTGCAATGTATTTTACCATCATTAATTCATTCTTTTTCTGTCCATTTTTTTAGATATCAACGCCATTCCAACGCTTATTGCTGCATTTTGATACTGTTTATTTTGCTTTCATATAGGTTTGATGTAAGTTATTTATAGAAGGTTTCGATGGGGTATTCTATTCACAATTTAGCTCCAATGCTAAACCAGACCCTTACTTGCCACCGTTTGAATGGGAGTACATTTTCAATTAATGCACGGGTTACTTTGCTAGTGAAAGTTGTGATTTTTTTCATTAATAACTTTGTACTTATATTAGGATTTTTTCAGGCAGGGATGCAGCAGAGCAACACTTGCTGTTCTTTCAGGAAATGTACCCGATGTACATTATTGAGCATACATTTAATGAAAGTATCGAACTACCAGTTTTGAGACTAGATAGGCAATAACTAGCTAAGGGTCTTGGTATGTAATTCTGTTCACGAAGCAACTTTCTCAGTATTTTGAACTAAAAAATCTATTCGCTGTCGAATAATATCTTTTAACCATGATCTTAAAAGTACTCAAAGAGAGTGACAATAGGTGACATGTAATAGCAATGATTAAATTTAACACAAGATGAATGTATGTCTCTTATTCCTAAAGTTTGTTGATACAGGATTGGGACCCTCCATCGACATAGTGAAAGAAGAAAAGCACAATACAACTCGCCTTTTCATAGTTGAGGGTCGTTGCTTTTGTCTGGCATAGAATGGAGGGAGGTTGAACAAGGGATAATGTTTCCTTGTTTGAATCGTCTGGTTCGAGCAAAGAAGGTTTCCTTAATTCAAATCAACTTGTCCCTTCAGATCGTTGAGAATGCTCCGTGAATGCTTTACTAATCACATCTATACATATACATCCTGATCAAATCCAAATAATCAGAAACTGACGAATTGGCACTTAGTTGGTCATGTGATTCGCGACACGTCGTGCCTTCCCGTCATTCCATCTTGTTACCCTATGCGAGTGATTTGATTTCTGATTACGCCAACCATGGCAATATCTGATCGATTAAAATTGCTGGATATATTACAGCAGATATAATTCCATATTCATGACGAAGCACTCATGAAATCTTTGATCGTCAAGTACTATGAATTCACCTTTATCTATACGATTTGCATTTACGTGGAAACTAATTCGTACATATTAGTGTTCAATGTTTGAACAAAGACATCGATTGGTGATACATAACGGAAGAAAAGTAGATATGACGGGAAATGATTCACACATGAGAAGGATTTGTAAAGATTAGGAAACAAAAAGAAAACAGTTCTGATTAATCATTCAATACAAACCGTCACATGACAATTGTATATTGTCAGCATACATCTAAAAATTGGGGAGAAGATGATAAATGAATAAGTTACAGCTGCCTTCTTTTTTTTCCCAATGAAGTCCAAATTTGCTAAGAAACAAGTATCGGACCCAAAATAGAGGCTGATTTAGCATAAACATACATTGTCTGTAAGCCACAACATATTAAATTTTTCTCTACGTTTGTTTTTTTAAGGTTTTAGGGAGAAAAAACGAACAGAAGTTAAATTTATGTAATAGAAATTAAGACTTATATTTGGATCCGCTAAATTTTAGCAGTTTATCAGAGAGGCTCTTCCATTAGTTGTGCCCATCATCATCATCATCATCATCATCATCATCATCATCATCATAATTCTTTTAAGGTTCATCGTTGGGCATAGACCATTCCCAGGATTCGCCATATTTCTCTATCATGGGCATTGCGCAGCCAGTACTTTCTGAATTTGTCTAGCTAGTCCCTCCATCTAATATTCTGCCTGCCTCAGTTGCGCATGTGATCTCTGGGGATCCATGCCGTGAGTCGTAATATCCATCAGTTGTCCGCCGTTCTTGCAACATGGCCAGCCCACAGCCATTTGAGATTTTTGATGGATTCTATGATGTCCCTGACTTTTGTATTCTCCTGGATGTACTGTGCTGTCTTGTGGTATCTCCATGTGAGGCCCAGCATAATTCTTTCATGTGCACGTTGCATGGTTCTCAATTTGCGGATCTGTCTCTTGGTTAGGTTCCATGTTTCAGCTCTATAAGTGACAATTGGGAGGATCACAATCTATTGACTATTTAGTTCCAATGATAATCTGAGAGTTGAACTGCAATCTCAAACAGTGACACTCACAAAAAAAAAAACAAAAACGGAGAATCGCCATTGTTATTTACGTAGACGTTTCATCGCGACAGCTTTGTTAAATTGCATTGGATTTAAAAAGAAAAATATTTATGGTTGATATTATGCATCAATACCGTTGTTATGAAAGAATTATTCAGTATCTTCCAGACATTTGCTTGTTTTAATATATGTAGACGTCTCAAGTCTTGTTTTTTTTTCAGTATTTGTTTTGGTTAAAAGTGGCTTCTCGCTGATTTCATTCGGTATCTTTGTGGAAGTATCACGTGATCCGCTTACGTTCTGACTGAATAAATAGAGACACTTTTTCATCTTTTATTCAACCTCCTTTTTTATCTTTTTTGCGAAGAATTTACAGCGATTATCCAGAAACTTGCAAACACTTTTTCAGTGTTTTTCCTTTATTGTAAGAATAGGTAGATAAACAGCTGTTTAAGCTATTATTATGTATAGATTATATTTTAAAAAAAATCGATGATGGTATGAAAATGAATGACGGTTTTCTCTTGTTTTTCGATTTGTCTCATTTTTTACGAATCGTCTGATTGAAAACGATTTTGATTCTTCGTAATTCTGATTCCCTTTGTGTTTACTCGTCATGTTCTGACCTTGTTTCAATTCATCACGAAGAATTTTAAAATACGTCCAATTCGAAAATGAATAGAACTAAATACAAGAAGAGAGGGTGCTTGTAAAAACAATGAAATCAATAATTCATCAATTAAAGCATGAAAATAACAAAAACAGAAAGGAACCAGAAACAATGAGTGAGATTAATCTTATAAAATTACCTAACCTCCACCAAGAAGCTGAATCGGGTACGAGATAAATAAGACCAAAAACTATGTGTATAACACTCAACCCAGTCGCTGCACGGAACGTAAAGATGAAACGCGTCAAACTTTAAAAAAATTAAGCTTAAAGAATACCGGAGGGCTATAATCAGTAATGAATAAAAAATAATATGCAAGGTAACGCTTCTGAAAGAAAATGGCGTCATCCGCGTCTTACAAGTGTATTTAGCATAGTGACGCTACCTTGGAGGTTTATTCCTGCAAAATCAAATTTCATACGTAGTGAGTCGCAGAGAACTTGGAAGACACATTATTGTCATATGTGATGTCCAGACAGAGCTGGATTGTCACAACAAAAAAGCAATATTTATTCAATTATCTCCCTGGGTGCTGAGTAGCTTAAAATATTTGTACACCCACTCAAAATATGCGCCCATTCTTGTTCACTGTGACCACGAGAAAAAAACAAACAACAAATACTAATTTATAGAATCTCTAACACCCAGTTTTAGAACTGTCAATAGTGGGAACCAACCACTTCTGTATAAAACATACATATAAAGAGGGCCGAATAATGGATCGGCCAAAACGTATGGATAAAACTATCAGATAGTGGCATGATGCTTCTGACTCATCTCATTTATAAAAACAATGTTCAATTAGATACGTTTTTAAAAGAAAATAATGTTTGATGCAACTCCAATTTAACAAAGTAGCAAGAGTGACATATTCTTTGGGTTCCACTTTTTCGAAAGCCTCGCGCTAAATGCTTGTAAGGTATCAATTCTGATTCGTTTCTTCTGCACTTGCTCTATTACAATAATACTATATTGCTTTTAATTTTTATGAGTGACTTGTTGTTTAAGATTTATGATTTTAGCCAGTTATCACCTTTGATTTCGATTAATATTTTAAGCAGGTAATTTTTGGAAGTGCAGCGTCTATGTGATACTTTCGCGAAGGTATTTGAAACTGAAGCTATAGCCAGCGGTAGAACAAAGAAAAAACAAAACCAAAAATAAGTACAGTAATACAATTACTGAAATATTAGACATATTTTGTTGTATCGTCTGGCTAGATTGCCAACGGAAAAAAATACTCTAATATAAAAAAAACAAAAACTTCCAATACACACACACACACACACACACACACACACACACATATATATATATATATATATATATATATATATATATATATATATATATATATATATATATATATATATAAATATATATGTATATATATATGTATATATATATATATTTATTCCAATTTGGGACCTCTTTATAACATATGCTACAGGATCCTCCTCTGATTTGATAAAATGATAATATGGAAGAATCAGTGCAGAAAATGTTCTGGCAGGTAAGAAGCGAACAACATATGTTGAAATGAATGGAAATAAGATAAACAGAATGGATGAATATTGAATAAATCAAAATTACGGGTCAATTAGAAAAAATCAAAGCTGTCCTGCTTTTCTCCAAAGGTTGAATTACGACACATTTTTGCCCTTATGAAAAAAAAAAAGCAAAAAAGCAAAAAAAAAAAAAAGAAAAAAAAAAGCTTTTCAAGATTATTACAGCATCAGGTACACACTTAATTTCTGATCTTCCGAGCTTATTGACAAAAGGATCGCAGTCTATTGCAATCTGCTTCAAAGCAGTATATATCAGCTTGGAAAAAAAGTTATCAATCGAAATAAGAACTTACACAATCTACACCCTTTAGTCGACTAAAAACAAGTCCATTTATTCTGGAAGTATTTTCATCTGGGATCCTGAATTCTATGGATACTTTGATGCGCACTGAGTTGCTGCTTGGTCCCCGAAGACTTTTCCCTCGCAGGAAGAGATCGAAATGCGTGAAAAAGTGATAGTCGGTCGGAGAGAGGTCAGGTGAGTAAAGTTGGGCGAGGTACAGTTCGCACAATTTATGCAGGGTCAATCGGGCGATATGCAGTGGAATGTTATAATAGAAAAAAAGTTTTTTCGATTGACCAATATTGGATGTAAACGTTGCAGTTTATTTGTGCATTTTGTCGATTTCCTGGCGATATTCCTTTGCTTTGATGGTTTTGCTCGAATTCAAGAAGTTGTGGATAATTCCACTTTCCAGTGACCATGATCTTCTTCTGATACAAGTTTAGTTTAGGTTTGGTGAATCCATCTTTGTCCACCCACTGTGCGACACGCCATAGATTATTGTGCGGAATCAAATGTCACATGTCACAATGTGGTCTGGAAAGGGATCGTTTTTGTTGCGCAAAAGAAGTGCAGAGCAGACTTCGTTTTCAGTTTCTATAAGTATGGCAACCATTCAGATCTGGTGCAAACGTATAACTTTTGGAAAATAATAAAAATTTAATTCCTCTGCAATCTCACGTATTGTTTTTCATGGGTCCGCTGAGATACCGACCCTCAATAGGATGTCGTCAATCGAAGAAGGACGTCCATGATCTTTCTTATCTTCAAGGCTATCGTTTACGATTCGTAATTTTTGGAACCAATGTTGAGCTTAGCGATTGTTGACAGTCATTTGGTCAAATACTTGGTTGATACTGTTTGCAGTTTCCTCTGCTGGACTCATTCCTGGTCTCATGCAAAAAGATTACTCGAATTTCCTTTTTCCTGTTTTTGATTTGCTAGCATCAAATAATCCAGAATGAATAACAGAAAGAAAGCGTCCAGCCCAAATGAGTAGAGCAGAATTCATGCTTTGATGAATAATGTTGAATCATAATCCAAAGATCAGCATCCAAGTTTACGGTAACAAAAACCACAATTATATTGCTTCAACTTAAAACATCCCAGTCTCCTGCACTTCGAACTATCTAGATACCAAACAATTCAGCCCAACATATCTTGAAAGTCATTTTAGAAGTCTTTGAATGCTACAAGATTTCCCCATATAAATCAATAGTAATCTTCGTTTCACACCATTTCGGCTAATACAATCTTTTTATTAGAACGTTGTTTTTTTTTTACCGAATTGTTGGGGAACCTGTATTTGAAGCAATGCTATGTTCATTAAATAAATAACAAATTAGAATGTTATTAAAAGTGTTTTATTTCCAGCTTATGCATAGTTACATTATTTTGAAATGCAATACCTTAACTGTTCTACATCAAAATTGTACTATTAAATATAAATACATGTATACGAGTGCACCTCTGTCCTTTTCAATTTTATTAAATCTTTATAAAATATCAATTACTTTCCTGTGTTGTCATTACTTTGAATACTTTATATAGACGAATATTTGCTTGCTTGTATACGTCTTATACACCCTGAAAGGGCTGCATATGCAGGTCACTTTAGGGTCAAATAACTATTTCTGGCCAAACAGTAAAAAGGTACAGCTTTTTACTCGAAATTGCAACATAAATCATGGTCAACATAATTTGAAGGCTATGAAAAAATGCATTTGTCCCTGAGAAAAGTACAGGGAACACCAATCGCTTAGTGTTTAGAAGTCCTGGAAATGGAATCGATGGACCGTGTTCAAACTCCAATGCTGGACATTTCAATTTTTTTTCTTTTTCTTTCGAGTCTTTCCAATCAACTAATCTTTCGAAACTTGCCGAAAATAGCCAGTTAGCTGCCAGTGAGTGATTTGTTTTACAATGTAATTATACTACTGAACTGGATTCTTACTTTCTGTTTCTCGTAAGAAACCACATGTATGAATTTCCCTTGGAGCATCTGAACCAGTTTGGCATTAATCTCAAGAAGTTTAACGCAAATCCGACAATAAAACATGTTTTTTTTAAGCCAGAAATTCATACAACAGATATTCATTTTTAACTCTATCTCCTTCTTTGTCATGCATTCAACCCAACATTTGTGTATGGATCACACTGATTGAACGTTTCTCAATGAAAATGTTTGATCGGAATTCAACAAATAAATATGTCAGTTTACGGACTTAATTGATCCACACTCGTATTTTCATCATTTGTTGTGATTTAAATATGCATATGTATTTCGACATATAATACACACACACACACACACACACAAACACACACACACACACACATATATATATATATATATATATATATATATATATATATATATAATGTATTATGTGTGTGAATTTATATATATTTTTATATGAATATTTGCACATGATTTATAGATTTGAATCATCTTTTTTCATTTATGTTTTTATAGTTTTTGCCTTAACTGTAAATAATACGCAATATTTCTCTTAGATTTATTGCCATATTGAAGTTCCCTCTTGAGAGAAATGTGCGTATTTTAAATAAAATTAAATATTTTTACCCGTAAATCAATTTAACAATTCATAATATTCAAAGTGTTTTGTCAGAAGCTGTGTGTTCATTTTCTCCTTATTCCAGGAATTCTAGATAGAGTTGTTCAAAGGACTACTGTTGACATTTTCCAAGGTTAACGTTTTGAACTTTTCATGGTTTCTTATTTGCTGTAGAGCTCTTGTTTTCAAGGGCGGATAACTTAACCAACCAGCCATCGGCTTCCATGATAATCAACCCACTCTTGGCTAATAACCAACCTGTTGTTTCCTTATGAGACAAACGTCGCCGAAGGATATATTTGGAATGTCATCCTCTTCGGGAAGGAATGGATGATGATAAAGGATTTTCCGGTTGGAATGTCGGGGAGAGAGAGAGAGAGAGAGAGAGAGAGAGAGAGAGAGAGAGAGAGAGAGAGAGAGAGAGAGAGAGAGGGGGGAATACTGTCAGAAGGATTGAAAAAAGCCGATTGTAAAGAGGGAAAATAAATATAAGGGCAGGGAAAATACATTTTATTTGCCAGTTAAACGAATCGGTATATATATATATATATATATATATATATATATATATATATATACTCACACATACACAAGATTATTTCCATAAAGCCACTTCATAGCATATAACAAATCATTAACCAATCGAATCTATAATCTTTGTTCAAATATATGCATGTGTGTATTTATCAATTGTTATTTGATATCACTATTAGTATGTATGTTTAGTTCTTCACACATGCAAATCACGTCAGTCTATTAACCAATTTATCAATCTATCCTTCTATTCATTATATCGTTTCAAATATATGCATAAGTGTATGTATCACTTGTTTTTTGACGTAAGTATTTGTGTGTATGTTTTAGTTTTTTACGTATGCAAATCATGTCAATCCGTCTGTCTAGCTATCATATCTGTTCAAAAACATACATATGTGTAAATATCGACCAATTTTGATATTGGTATTTGCATGTATGTTTTAGTTTTTTTACATATGCAAATCACGTTCATCTCTCTATCAATCTATCTGACTTTCTATCCCTCATCGCTGTTCAAACATATGCCTGAGTGGATGTATCAATAGTTTTTCTATGTAACCATTTGTACGTATATTTCATTTTTTCTCCGTACACAAATAACGTCAATCTATCTATTCATCTATCTATCTGTCCTGTTTGTCGCCTCTCTCTATTTTCAAATTTCGAAGAATACATTCTCTTTTAGGTGTTTGATCTATTATTTCAACTGTTTTACGTGTCCCCTATTTTAGCCAAGCTTGTGTCAGAGTAGAATAGAATAGAAATAAAGAGCAAGAAAAGCAGGAACACGGGTTGAGATTTCAGAAAGATACCAATGTAATTAAATGTCACCAAACGGAACCATGGCAGAAACAGCAATGCACGAGCACTTGACAACGAGGAAATCACTTAAATTCAAAATTAACACCTAACAGGCTTAGGAAGATGAATAACTCATCCAAGCGTATGCTGGAATAAAGCAGTTATATATGCTTAGCAACGACCTTACGTTCATTCGAATATGTATGTAAATATAGAATGAATACTGAATATTTCATACATACATATGTAGCTATAGTAATTCATGACACTAGCGTCGTTAGGAAATACTCGGTTACTTTGCAACCCCACCCATTTTTGCTCCCTTTCTCTATCAATCACCCTCTTTCTCGTCCACACTTACACATTAGATATATCGATAGATAGATGGATAGATATAAGGAGTTTCAGATGTAAAGAGCCTGCAAGTGATATTAACAGATTGCAATATCTATCTATCTATCTATCTATCTATCTATCTATCTCTCTCTCTCTATATATATATATATAATCATATATATATATATATATATATATATATATATATATATATATATATATATATAGAGAGAGAGAGAGAGAGATAGATAGATGGATAGATAGATAGATAGATAGACATGAAAAGAATCATATGTTTAGATATATACAGATAAATATGCACAGGATGAGAGGGATTAATTATGAATAGACTGAAATAGATACATAGATTTTTTTTCCTGTGTAAGCGCGTTGATAAGGAGAAGAGTTTTAAAGCAAAAAGTTGATGAGTGTGTATGTGTATGCGTGCGTGTGTGTTGATATATATATATATATATATATATATATATATATATATAGAGAGAGAGAGAGAGAGAGAGAGAAGGTGAAGGACATCCCCAAAATACTTTTTGCTCTGTTGGTGATATCACAGACAATAATTGCACCAGGTAGTATCTTTCTTCCATTTGACTCCTTTCTTAGACACCTCTGTTCTAAGAAACTTGTATTCAAGGTGTCTTTGTGAGGGCATATGTATCGAAAATTTTGTCCGGATTTGATTGAGTAAGCAGGCTTATATGGGTGTATAGATATATGCGTATGTCTATTTGTGTATCTATGTTTGCATCGGAATATCCTTCTTTTTGAGATTGAGAATGGCCGCACATATATGACATCCTTTCGAGCTATTTGCTCGTTCCCGTCGGCGGTTTTCAACGTGTGCAATTTCCACCCTTTCATCTTGTACATTTAACCTGGACTTTGATATGGCTTCTGTGCCGACGACATTCGTAATTCTCTAACCCTCAACTTGGATTATTGTAGGGTTTCCTCACAGAGGCAGATCTTATTTCATCCTGTGTTTGAGATGACAGAATGCTCCAAGAATACCGTAAAACTGGCGGTTTTATAAGGACAGTCACACATCTGAACCTGAGACTGATATGAGTTTAGCCACAAAGAACACATGAATATACGACTTGTACCAAACGGTAACTCCTTTGTTTGTTATTGTAAAATCATCTTAAAAAAAAAGATGGTTTGAAGCATGGTTTTAACAGAAACAGTGTGTGACGTTATTCGGAAAATAATGCACAAATTAAAATATTGAAATGGGTAAACAGACAATTGATTTACATATAAAATTAAATATGAAACATTTAAGTCAATACATCTTTGCTGGTAAGAGATAAGGCCATTTATGCCTTCGCTATAATCTTCTTGGAGAGTTTCGAAATTCCTTGAAAACATTTTCCTCGTTAGGGATTTTTTACTTTTTAAAAAATTGGTCAAATATGTGATAAGAGTGGTGATTGGTTGATGTTAGGAGAATATGAAGGAAGACGGGAAGGATGTTCCGAGCCACAGCACATCGAGCCTTTGCAATGTCAAGTATGTAACGTGTAGCCATGCATTTTCTTTGATCAAAAGTGGTTCAGATTAATTGTCTAATTTCACACTACTATCTGTGCAAATCTATGCTATTCTCTCTTTGGGGGAGAAAAATATAGTCAACCACTGTCGTGTCGTGCTGTGGGAACGGAATTTCCTTATCCATATCAGAAAGGCGAATGAAGTTCTTTCGCCATCTATAAACAAATGCAAAAATCATTTAATCGATCAATACACTGTTAATAAGGGTTGGCCAGTATATGTCTAAATACTCATACCACATGACCATAAATCATCTTTTGAATTGTTTGATTAAAAAAAGATACTCGCATTTTGAGTCTCTTCTACTGGATAGCTGGTAACCATGCGGTCGTTTACTTCTTTTTCTTTTTTGTCAGCACCACTAGTCGTCCATATCAGTCCATATATGACCATATAGTGAACATGATGTTTTATTGCTTCAGAGTTGATTTAGAAGCTACATCTTGCTTAAGGCATTGCGCAGACTGTTTTCGGTTTTCACACAGGATCAATTTTTCTCTGTAAATTTCTACCTGATCACGAATGCATAATTTCTTATATAGGTTTGTGCAAATTTCGTAACGCTTACTTTTCTGATTCCCAGTCAGTTCATATTACATGTACCAGTTGAATTTTTTTACGTTTTCAATTTGGTTCAAATATTCACAAATTCTTGTAATTTAAATCCTGAATTCTGGAGCCATTTCTGACCAATTCTGTATTCCACATGGATTGTTTGGAACTATAGTACAAAGCCTTCTACCCTACTGATTTATTAAACGCACATTTTCATATTGAAAATTCATGAACCTACCATAATACTGTACAATATCAAGGAGAGCCTTCATTCCATTCATGAAAATATTTATAGGCAATTTCAGAGGCACTATGGCGAGGTCTAAACTTGAGTGAGAAAATGTTGTAACCATCAATATTTCACCTCAAATCTGGTGCTAAGCAAGTAAATTATCCGTAAAAAACAAAAACATTATAAATCTATAGAAGAATAGTTCATATTACAAAATATATAGACTAAAAATATTGAGTATCAAATAAATACCATAGTACAAAATGATTAATCAATAACTGTGATATTGTATTGCAACAGCCATTAATCATCTAACAAACAGATAGAATCTCTGAAAAACATGTTACTTAAAAAATTGGAACAGACAGGATATCAAACGATGTTTTGTGTAGATTGTGTGAATTATCGCGACTATAAATATAGTAATACCTCGATTAGCTCCTTAGATATGTTAATAAAATTGCTGCACTAAACAAAACAGTGCTATGTGGGGTCATGATATAGATACGTGCAATCATTTTAAAATATGCGATGTTGCTGTTGAGCTTCAAATTGATGGAATCGATAAATAACGTGAATGTAATCTGGGAGCTATTTTCTACAGATGGTGAACTATCATAAGCTGTCGATATGCATGTGGCATATTTACCAAAGTGAACTGCATGCAGTTATTTCGGAGATTGACAATGACTCTGCCTTTTGCAATTATCTTACCATTCCTAGATTTGTTACTAAAAATATTTGAAAAATAGTGCTGTATTGAAACAAAGGTAAACAGGACAATGCTTAGTGAATAAGAATATACAAACATCCTTTTGGGTCCACACATATTTTGAGACTTTGTCAAAACGATTTGTTTCGTATTTGTCACAGTTTCCTTGAAAGAGATTCGAGTCAAAAAGAAAAAAAAAAGTTCATTGAAACAAACTTCGTTTCCACATTGACTTTTCTATGTTCCTTTACACATATATATTAGAAATCTTCAAACGCTCAAATTTAAAAAAAATTTCCCAAACATTTTTTGTCGCTTAATTCCCTATATCTGTCAATGCATTTTATGTAATTTTCTTCAGTGTTTCACGTATACTTTGTTATTATGGTACAATTTTTAAACTTTCCATTGTTGGGATCATCAGTTGTTTACCACGTAACTGTTTTGGGGATTTCGAAAAGTTATATTAATATGGCACCCCAGCAGCATTGATCAAACACCACCCCAATTTCTTACTATATAGCTTTTTTCATAAATGTAGTTATACTTATCATTTATTTTTGAAATAGGGCTAACTTACAGAGGTTACCCCAAAAGCTTACTTAATGATAAAGGATTAGTAAGTATAACACAAGACATTCCTCGCTGTTCGTGTCATTCCTATTGAATGTGCACCCATGTGAATATTTATCCGTTGTATCCGTTTTAATCTCAAACTGCATGCAAACCAACACACACATTCTCACACTCACATCCACATACATATACATGGGGTGTAGCTTGGAGATTTTGTAGCGTATCTTTTCCATGCTCGTTTAATTGAATATTGCAGACAATGAACATCTTCTTAGCTTTCAAGCAACTTTTACCTGGTTTGTGATAGAGCATCAATTTTAGCTGTTTTTCATTTTCCAGTGGAAGTGTATTTTTTTAATGATATTTCTGATTGCTTACTCATTTTCTTTATAGTATTTATCCATTTGTTTACAATAAAATAAATCATTATATATTTTTTAAAATTGCTTTTGGAGTCGTTGATGTTCATAGTTCTGCTATTGGGTTCGGTAAGAGTAAATTTGATTTGGTTGTCGACAATATCGTCAAGAAAATCATTGTTTACATCAAACAAACACTAGTAAACAATGGTTTTCCTAACTATACTGACTAAATCAAATTAGCCCTAAGCAAGCTCAATAGCGTAGCTTTAAAACTTAACAACAAAGGCAATAAAATACGATACATTTATTTCATTGCAATCGGGAAAATCAAAATATAAACAAGACGTGTCAGGAATCAGAAATATAAAAAAGTATATCTCCCCGTTGGAAATGACGAACTGATAGAATTGAAAGAAAATTAAAGTATGGATAATAGCGGATAACCAGGACGATTGGGCGCTTTTGGAAAAGCATGAAATTTTCAACATTGTTCATACTAAAACATCAGTTTTTTGATGTGGTAAGAAGTTAGATTAAAATTCTGATGATCGTGAGAGAGAAAAATTCAAGATGCCCACGAGTCGACTACGTCTAATATTCAAACACATTTAATTGGGGAAGAATGATTTTTGAAATTCCTTCAAGTTGGGAATACCCATTCATTTGGGGATACTTTTGAGATCACAAAAACCCAAAGAGGTATATTTAGGTCAAACAAAAATTCAGATGACACTTTTTTGCTAATGCAAATAAGACTGGGCAGCACGCTGATTGTGTTATGATGTTGCAGGCAATATCTCTCCAATATATATACATATGTATGATAATCAATAACTGAGTCATCCACTGAGAGCTTTTTCGTTGTATTACAACTCTTCAATGTGGCTATAGACTATCCATTATCCATCCAGTACCCTGAGATAGGATTGAAACCTTGGCTTCAGACCCAGAAGCTAGCATTTTACCCCTGCCCTAAGCAGATATGTGTGTGTTGGAGGGATGTGTGGATGCAAAAATGTCGATAATTTGACACGTAGCAATTCTTACCAGAAGTTCCAATGTATAATGTTCGTTCTGTGTGATTAATATTGACCATGGAATTAGGTGCTTTGATATGAAAGGCTATTATGCTGAAAACAAGTATTTGTTGTGTAAAATAAATACTTTTTCCATCATTTGGTAACTATTGATGGACCTGTGTGAATGTGTACTCTGAGTGACCTTGACGTACATCATTGAATACCTATTGTTCTTCACATAATAAAGACCATGTTTCCTCTTCTAGCAGCCCCTGGTAAAAATTTTATCACTCAAACTTTTCTTTGCGTGTGACGATTTATTTGGCACTATTGAGCAGTCATATTGATTCCAATGTATATCAAATAGTTTTCATTTCAGAGGCGTCCTCACAAGAGAGTGTTGATGTTTGTTATTACACCTTTTTGAAGAAAAATATGTTACTCTAATCTTCTTTGGGTAGAATTGCATGATTCTTCTGATTATCTGTAATCTATGCGTCTTTTTCCTGTGTGCGTAGTACCGCCTAGGGAGCTTCCATCGACCTGGTCACCAAAATGGTTATATCCATAAGGACATGCATAGGACCGAATAGATTTTCTATAATAAGAATTAATAGCAAATAATAAAAGTGACAAGCAACTTGACGTAGAAAAGGAACACACACACACACACACATATACACACACAGATATTTATATAAAGTTTAGAAAGCTTTACAGCTTCAAAAACTAAACACTAAAATACTTTTTCAAAAAGTCTTCTGTATCACCTCAGTCATTTATTTCCCGATGTCTGTCAATACAATTTATGTGATTTTCTCCAGTGTTTCTTTCATTATTTTACATTTATTGTTTTTATTATTATACAAAGTATGCATTTTCTTTTGTAGGAATCATCAGTTATTTACCATGTAACTGCTTCGGGGATTTCAAAAAACAGAACCCTTATATCAATATGTTACCCAGCAGTGCTTATCAAACACCATTATATACATACAAATAATTGGTCTAGGAAGCTTTGCAGCTTTAAACTCTGAATACAAAAAAAGACTTCCCCAAAATTACTTTATTTCAGTCAACTATTTCCCCAAATCTGTTCATGTAATTTTCTCTGATGTTTTTCAACAAATATTTCACAGAAAATTTGATAATATGGTACTATGTGTGATTTTTTCTGGTTGTTTTCCATGTAACCTCTTTTGGCATATATATATATATATATATATATATATATATATATATATATATATATATATATATATATATATTTACATATATATATATGTATATATATATATATGTGTGTGTGTGTGTGTGTGTATTGATTGTAAGCATTATGCTCTCCTAAAGGAATAGAGCACTCTGTTGGTTGGGGAATTTCAGCAAAAATAAGAATATATTGCTTAAATTCAGCCTTACTTCCAGTTCCGTGGCTCAGCGTTGGGATACCGGTTTTCTGCTCTGAAGCGAAGATTTCAATCGTATCTCATGGGATATTGGATTGTCCATAGCCACACTGAAGAGTTACAATACAACGAAACAGCTGCTTGTGTGTGACACAATGATTTTTAAAAAAACATTTTTATTTTATATATATATATATATATATATATATATATATATATATATATATATAAAAGAGAAGAATGAAAAATGCCGAATGAATTCATTTTAAAAGAAAAAGGTGAAAAGAACTGAGCAATAATGATGATGATTATTGTCAGACATTATTATAACACAGCCTGCCCATTATTATTCAAATTTTCTAATGGGTTCTCTGATATATTATATAATATCTCTGATTCTCATTTTCTCTCAAAGATTCTTCGCCGTCATGTGATTTCTCCTTTTGATGTCAACCGTGACAATGATGTCAACCATATGACCATACTCGTACGTTGCGTGGTTCTAAGTTTTAGAACTAATCTTTTGGTTAGATTTGATGTTTCAGCTCCACGAGAAAAGAAAATGGATACCAAGGAAGAATTGATAAAACATCAAACTGACAGTGAGATGTGTCCTGAAAACACTGACTGAATTGACTTAGTTGTCTGTTACATGCATCAGCCACACACGGTGCTGTGATTAGCTTGATACATATCTATAACTGAACAGCTAAGGCATTTCAAGTTCTAACTCGCTCATTCTACATTCATCTGCTCCTATAAATGAAAATATACGCCGGAATACATGCATGCATTTAGATTCAATTATTAGCGTTATCATCTGCTTATCCTAAAAAAATTTTCACACAGGGCATGGGGCATACAGCACCCACTGAGCATCGAACTCACAGCTCAGTATTATCATTTGGGGGAAAACCTTGCTAACCACATACTATACAAAGAAGAGCTCTTGGAGTCCTATTTCATGATTATATTTACTGTTTGTGTGAATATTTTATGATCATGCGAATGGACATTAGTATATAAATGAATATATATCTGGTAGTGTGTGTATGTGTGTACTTGCGTGCAAGTGTGTGTTTTGTGTGGATAAGCGTGCAAGTGAGTGGATGTGGAAGTCAATGTATATCTCAGCGATGTCCGTTATTCACTGTTTAGGCCAGTGCCAACTGTGGAAGTGCTATCATTAAAGCAAGTATAATGCCAGTTGGCATAGTTTCGAAATCCATCCCCCAACCAAAACTGTCTCTGTCTCGATCGCAAACAAAACTAAATATCGGTTACGACTCGGTTTGTTGTGCACTTTTAAAAACAGTCTCACTTGCATGCCAAAAAAATGTTGTTTTTTTTTTCTTCTTTAAACACTCCCCAAAATTCAAATAAATAAACCAGTGATTCCCAAAGTAAGAGCTACCACGAGCTGGAAGATTCGATGAGGACCGTGGAGGCGTGCAAGTGGTGGTATGTTGGCTTTGCAAGTCAAGGGTTGGTGGGGAGAGCAATAGAAATGAAATACAAATCGATTCCTCTGACGCACAAAGTCATATCAGGCCTATCCTCTACAGTAATTACTTTCATTTTAATTAATCAAGTACTTTTAGATACTTTTGTAAAATTATAGTTTCGGTTATAAAATGCTTGGACAAAAAAAATAATTATTAATATTTAATTTTCAATGTATCATTATTGACAGACTTGATTGATGAAAGATATACCCTGAAAGGGGGCGGGGTGCTGATAAAATAAATGTTCTTAAAAGGGGCTAGGGTCAGAATAAGGTTTGAAAAATACTGAATTATCATCATCAGTAGTCTTCAATCGCCGGTCGTTGGACATAAACCTTCCCCAGGATTTAGCGGACATCTTTATTATCGGTGTCGTGTAGCCAGTACGTTCTTAACTTATTGAGTTCGTCAGACCATTTTATTCTCTGCCTGTCGCAGTTCCGCCAATGATCTCTGGGGGATACACGCTGTTAGTCGTGATGTCCTTGTCTGGCTTTCTTGTAATATGACCGGCAAAATAACATACAATGCACTCCCCTGATGTTTTTAACTCGAACTCAAATGTTAGTTCATGAGATTGCCATGGTTACGAATTATGTAAGATAAGAAGGCAAAAAGAAAGTGAAAGTGCTTATGTAAAGAGACAAAGAATTATGACTAGAATTCATTTCAACACAGTCATAATCGGCATCAGTCGGAAAGCAATGTTTGAAAACAGAAGGCCAGAAAAAATAGAAGGAGAGAAATTACGAGAGAGTAAACACGGAAAGTGATTATAGAAGCTTAGTATAAATCAACTGCAAACCAATCTGTTGTGCCTCATCTGTAATCATTTTGAGGGAAATCACAAACACAGGAGTAAGCAAGCAAACAACAATTTGTCTTTTAGTTGGCTGGAACCATTATTTTGAGTCTGTAAGTCGCGAAAAATACACGCGTCTGCATGATGGCCCACGTTAGAAAGGCAATGATCGAAGCAGATATTAACTAAGCTTGGCTTAGTACGACAGATGGGAGTAATACTGAATAAAAGAATTGTATTACGTTAGTTCCCCAAATTGCAGGCTTTACGTGCCTTGGAAATCAGCATTCGGAATTCTGAATCACAAAAAATCGAAAGCATAGCCCTGGAATTGATTGCAAAATATAAGACTGAAAAAAAGTATTTGTGACTTTTATTTCGCAAAGTTAAATTTGTTAGCCTCTCAGTTGTTTGCTGTGAATTCAACAGTGTAAATGCTGATCGCAAACGAAAACATGTTCAAAATACAAGATAATACTCAAACAAAGGAATACTCACTCTAATGCCTGGCTCCCATGGACTTCTTCGAACTGGTTCAATCGCCAGGAGCTTTGACATTGGTTAAAAAATCTTGCTCTTGTGTAACGGGGTCAAAATGAAGTCAGTGTTACAATATACAACGCAATGGTGATCATTGCTTCGTTTCTTTACTTACTACAAGAATTTGTGTAATATATATATATATAATTTGTACTTATTCTAATGAATTAAGAATTACATACCTTTTTAAAAGATCCACCAGAAATATCATGGATTGCAGAAAAAGTATTTGATTATTTGGGGCTTTCTCTTCGCACGATGCCAAGATAATACAATTTTATCCTGATCTTTGTTCAAGAGAGAAAATGTTCCTGACATCAACACTTCTTTTCTTATCTTCAAGTTCAGGGGATGCTGCTTATTGCAATCTCTGTGGAACGAAGACATTTACATAAGCATACCAAGCTGATAACATTAAACGTAAGATATGAAAATAAGTTCAATTTACATTGACTGTTAATTATTTTCTTCGACAGTAATAAATTGATTGCTATTTCATTAATTCCATAGTTATAATCAACTTTATCGTATAAAGAAATGATATGAAACTCATTAATTATTTGAAAAAAAAACTATTAATCCAGTTGGTAAAAACTGTTTTAAAACGACTGATTCTGATAATAATAATTGCTTGATGATATTATCCGAGATTATGATGAACGACATCCCCTTGGAGCGTAGCTGAGAAGGGAGGCTATTTAAAAACAGACGGTGTTGTAAGGCTTGGGGCTTCATTAATAATAATCTTTTTTTTTTTTTTTTTTAATAATACTATACAATAATCAATGATATAACTGTACACAAAAATATTGCATTAATACTAACTCAGCTAATGAGGCTGTTTTTCTCTCCAATCAAGTGATAGTGTATGTCTATTCACATTAAATCTCACTAAATGTTCGAGCCCCCCCCTAATAATCCAGCACCCCCTGAAAGGGGCTTATATCTCCCGATACACACCCCCGACTTCCACCATATTTCGTACTTTCGCCTGATGTCTTCTTTATGGCGTTAATTCCACTTTTTTCCTCTCGCATTACATCGGCCACAAATCACGTTAAGGTAAACTCTGGAGTATTTTGTCTCATCGATGCGGTTGTAAATTATCTCAACATAAGGTCACCGATTTCTTTCTCTCTTACTGTCCCGGGGGTGATTGATCCGTTCGCTTCTAATTGAATTTATGCCACCATCTATTCGATTCCTGTCGACTTCTTCACCTTATTCCATCCATTTTTGCCTTTGTTTAACTCGTTATTCATGATGCTCGCCGCTTCTCTGTTGTTCTTTTTAACGCTCCTTATATCTTCCCCTTATGCAACGCCCTGTTCTATTCTCTCATCTCTTCCACATTCATTGTTCCAGCTTCCATCAAGCCATTCCGTACGCCCTCATCTGTTCTATGTCTTATCTCAATCAAAACAAACGCCCTGCTGGCGAACTATAAACCAAACTCAATATCTTTCCAACTAACTGCTCTCCCCAACAAAGCCTGTCAGCAGGGATGACCTCAGGTATCAGTAATTCATGCAGTCGCCCAGGGCATCAAGTGCTAGGGGCGCTAGTCATGTATCTGAGATAGTGGAACTATCTAAATGTGAATGGGGAAAAGGAGAAAATGAATAATTGAAACAGAATGAAAAAACAGTAAAATCAAGTCAAATCTTTCAGGAACATCCAAAAGTTGAAGTTTTCTTTCTATTGTGGTTAAATTAAGAGAAATGATTGGCAAAAGAATAATTCTCATTGTCAATGACCAGCTCAGTCAAGCTTTGAAGGGTTCAGCTTATCCGGGGGCGCTGGGAACACTAAGGCCAGTTTTATCTGTCAGCTATCAGTTCATCAGATTTTAATAACCCGCCCACGCACTTATAGTGTTTACTAGTTTAATCTAATAAAGAGCAACAACGTTGGGATACTCATGACAGAACAATACAAATGAGACCTTACTTTGATTACTATCACTCAAAGACAGACGCCCTTTTGATATTCACAAAACCAAGCTTAGTAAAAGGCCAGAAAGATGTCACGTTCAGTGAACATTGAATTCAGTACAATAGTAATGGTTCTGCTAGAATATACATAGCAAATCATTACTTCCCAGACGAGTGCCTAACATATTTATAAAGATTAGTTGACTTTTGTACAAAGCTACCAGTGCATTACATCCACTGAAGATCGATTTCATTACAGTATTAATGGTCTGTTAAATCTAGATCCGGTTTCTCCAGCCCCATACAACTCATGAGGTAGTCTATGTCCTGCCCCGTGTATGTTTTTTTTAGCAAGTCTGGTGGTATAGTTCCAACTTCTGTTTATCAGTTGCAGACCCCTCTCCATTAGATGTGATTTTTTCCTGACATACTCTATGTCAGATTCTATCATCCAAGTCAATGTTTTCACATTAAAATTGGAATTAACCAACCAATTTCAGTAGAGTTTTCTGGATATACTTAAATTTATATGAGCTGTACATTGCATGGGTTTCGGCTTATAATATCTATCTCAATGGAAAAATATTGATAATAACTTTTTTTTGGAGGTGTATGGTATTATCATACGTTTCAACTAAGTGCAATATAATTTTTTATTTATCAATAAATTTGAAAGATATAGGCCATGAAAACATATTTGATCAACACGCTATCCCATACAACTGAATAAATGATTATCATTCATTTTACATGGTAATATAGGCTCCCTGACATTCAATAACATTCATCAGTCCTTCATCCATTGAATTTTCTACTGTTCAGGCTTCACCATTGCTCCCCGGAGATCTTTGTTCGAACATTGTTTTCAATTCTCATATATATCTCTTTTGATGATGGAACACAATGTTCTAGTGGATTAATATCCGGAGAGGCTTGGGACCATTCCATTAGACTGGTGTCTTTAAAACCTTTTTAGCAAAGTGGAAAATAGCTTTGCATAATGTGAAGGAACATTGCCTTGCATGAGTGTATTCTATAGCTTAGAGCTTCTTGATTGTCAAGTATACTTCCCAAGAAATGTATTGTCCAAAAACTCACAATAATACTTTGCATTTATCCTGACTCTGAGGGGGGTCTTTGATTTTACTGCCTACAGTACTAAGCCAGAATATTAACCCAGCCTGTTGTCTCCTAAGTCGCATTGCTTGACTGTTTTCAGAGAGGACCCAACCTTTAGCCCAATTAACAGGTCCATCCAGTGTAGCTATACATTCATCACAGCAGTTGACTATTGAGAAATCAGATTTTCGATACTTCTTTGCCAAACTTACGTACTTCTCTTTGTGATTTACATTTAAAGATGGTATTTCGGTAACTTTCTTGTCATTAGACATTTTTCCTAATATTCTGCGTCTTTTTTCTCTGATTACATTCGCCACGCTGGGTTCTTCAAATGACTTCAATCCACTTTTCTTGATTGTAATAATCAAGAAAAGTGGATTGGCCAGCAAAACATTATTCAATTATTTTAACTCTTCTCAAGTATCTTTCTGTGACATTCTCCAAGCACGTTTTATCTTGTTCTTGTCTTACTAATGTTCCCAATTTATCTATTGATTGCTCGGTGATATCAACTTTTTTGCAATTTTCAGAGGTGTGTTCCTGTCACTCAATAACTTTCCAGTATCTTGTTTCCTTTTTGAGGTCATATCTTTCTTGCAGTCTTTATGACAGTCTTTATATCTCTGGATATCAAAAAATATATACCTAAAACGGTATTATATATATATATATATATATATATATATATATATATATATATATATATATATATATATATATATACATATGTATATATATAAATGTGTGTGTGTGTGTGTGTGTGTGTGTATATATAGATATATATATAATATGATGGAACACTCCTCGAGTTGCATAATAAAACCTCGTAGCACCAAATCAGTCATTGTAATGAAGACTGATGTTATAGGCCGAAATACACGTGGCATATTTACCAATATCGGCTAATTATTATTAATTTCATTGTGAAGACACTGACTTGCATTAGAAAATCTGACGTGCTGTTGTCTTCCAGTTTGCTACGATAGAGAGCAAATTATTGTTCCACTTGTAAGTACGTCACGTATTTACAAAGATTAATTCAGATACAATGCTACAAGAATATGGCACCTAATGGAGATCTAACTCGCCACTGAAGTAAACGTCTGCTAAAATAGACGTTTATTCCTTGTTGATGTTAATTTTTTGTGAAAAAGTCCAATCCATGCTGCTTACTTACGATAGTATGAAAAACAACAGAATAAAACAATGAGTAGAAACCTTAATAATGTCAATTATCCATTTACGAAATTCGGAAAATTCGATATTATAACATATACTACTACCAAGTGCAAACCAACAATATGACGTGGAGGACATTGAATAAAAAAAAATGTAGTTTTTTGACAAAATGTGGATTTCATCTGCTGATGGGTGCCTGAGTGTCAAATAAGTAAGGCATCGTCCATGTCAGACAGGCTTGCAAGGATAATGCAAGCCAAAATCTCCTCGAATACCGCTTTTTTTAATATCCGATATTGCCGTCTGCATAATGGTTTTTGAGGATGTCTAACAACCTGGGTGAGGCTATGAAAAGCAACAAAAGTTTAATAAAACGAAAACCAATCTGATACTAATCGTCCATCGGTGCTCAATCTGGAATTCTGAACAGGTTCAGACCATTCCGACTATCACTGCACCATGTAAACAAACACTTAGAGTTGATGAAAGTTGAATAGAAAAGATGATAGATGCAACTATTGCATTAAGTCAATCTCATCACACGATAGATTAAGATGGGTTGAGAAAGACACTGCAAAAATAAAAACAATGTTGTAAGAGGCAATAAAGAAATGTAGGCATATCTTGAGCGAGAACAAGAAAACAAGATGTCAACTGTCTCGACCCTGAACTGGAATGATGATTATAACATCAATACTTACATGCCTCTCGACATGGCAGCCCATTACTAAGTCTTTATAAACAGCAGTGTTAATTCCAACGTTCGGGATACATTAACATTACATCAATCAAAAGGCTCTGCTCATGACGGTGACATTCTCGACGTCAGAATGTTTTTATGCATATATTTCACTAGATACCTTTTGTTGCAAAACAACTGGTCTGAAAGGTGCATTGAAGCAGCCATGTTGTTGGAGTCGGCTCGAAATTCGAGGCTGGAGACTCGGAGATTAGTGGGCTGTGCTTCATTGAGAGCCCCTTCGAGAGCGCCTTCGAGAGCCCCTTCAGCATTTAGTGAGATTTGATCAAGAAAGAAAGGTTGCAATGATTAGACATAGGCTATCTTTTAATTGCTGAAAAACAACCAGAAAGGCTGAGTTATTATTTATCCAATTTATATACGTGCAAATGAATTCTTGTTATGGTATAATATCAGTAGATATGCGATCGGTAAACTATGATTTATAAAACTTTTGGTGCTCCTTCCAGTGGGGGCCTTCTGCCATCAGGGACCCCAAAACAGTTCTCAAATATCTCACCTCCCCTACGTCAGCTACGCCTATGCATGTAAGTGTGAAAGTAAGAAATTACTGTTCTAGTTTCTTTGGCAGCACGGAAAACAGATCTTAGATTAGTCGTTGTTGACAAATGGGAAATATGTGTTCGTCGTTGAGTTTTTGTTTTCTTCGTTGCTGCCAAAATGTCTAAGTCGCTTTCGTACCTTTTTGTAAAATTCAGTCGTTTTTTCCCCATTAAAGTGCATTGTTTCACTTGCCCTACTTTCTGTCTTTAGTCATTCGTTTTCGCAAATATTTTCCTAATTTTCTACTATTGCTTCTTTCATTCTTTATTGAATCTTTCATTTTTCCTATTTCTGTTTCTGCGATACACTTATGTTAAAATTTCTCTATCTACCTGGCTTGATGTGTACATATTTATAAATTCGTATCGAGTATTCAGCCGTACAGAATACGTATAAATGTGTGCGTATATGTCTGCGTGTGCAGCTATATATAAATACATACATACAACTAAATGACATACAAATAACCACATAGACATACACACACACAAACACACACACACACACACACACACATATATATATATATATATATTCATACATATACATATACATATATATGAAAGGTCACCAGTACTTGGAATGCCATACACACACACACACACATAGACACACACACACACACACACACACACACACACACATATATATTTATATATAATTTGGTCCAAACATGATGTATATATGTTATATATATATAATCTTATAGTCACAAGGTCTACCCAGAAATTATTCTTGAATTTGATACTAACAAATAAAGTCCTGGGAAATTCCACTTTATTCCCCTTTGATATACTTCCCCTGTGATATAAGACATTTATCCAAGTGTTCATGCTATTTTTGAATTTGAATTCTACATTGATAGACTCCACCAAGCACTTCGAGTTATCCATAAACTGATTCATGGTTTTGAAAAAGCTCAATGTTGGATGGAGTAATGCATGGCCTGTACGAGTGCCGAGAAATCTGGATGAAGCACCTTTTTGTGCCTAAAAACCTGGATGAGACTTGAAGCATGACACTCGTGGTCAGTTGTGAATGCACAGGTCACCAGTTCCTGCAATGTCATTCCATTGCCGACTATTTACCGTGATGGAAAACCGTCTCTTCATACAAGCGCAGGAAAAAAAAAAACCAAAAAAAAACTCCCCGATTGGTTGGCAAATTGAGCAAAGATTCAAAAAACACTTCTCGATATATTTAAGATGGCTGGGTATGTTTTGGACTTATCTCATATCAAATATAGTGTGAATGAAATAGAAAATTAAAGAAAAATGGAGCTGTTGCAGGAATAAATCTTGTGACCAGTTATTTTGGCTTCCGTCTTTCTATAATCTTTTTTTTTGCACAATGGTTAAGCGCAACAGTACTTTGAAGCAGCTAACTTAACAGTGGCAGTTTCAATTCTTTCAGTTGCCCGACTTCTCTTCAATTGTTTATCCTATTTACGCTGTCTACGCCAAGTGACTCATTCTCCAAGTAACAATGGGAGGTTGTTCCATAGAGTTTCAAATAATATAACGTATCCATGAAAATTTCGTATTATAAGTTCATCATCATCATTATCATCATCATCATCATTGTTGTAGTAGTAATAGTAGTCAATATATATATATATATATATATATATATATATATATATATATATATATAGAGAGAGAGAGAGAGAGAGAGAGAGAGAGAGAGAGAAGAAACGAGTAAAAAGTAAAAAAGTTACATGAATTGTGTTGACAGATATTGGGGAAATCGGTGATTGATTGAAAAAGTTTTCTGATGTATGATGATTAAAGCTGTAAAGCTTTCATATATATATATATATATATATATATTTATGTATATATATATATATAATATATATATATATATATATATATATACATATATATATATACATATATATATATATATATATATATATATACATATATATATATATAAATATATATATATATGAACGTCTGAAGCACTGTCCGAGTGTGTGAGTGTTTTGGGGTCTGAATGTTTGACTGTTCAGTCATTGATCCGTAGAAACTCGTTGGTTGAAGGCCTAGAGGCTTAGAATTTCCAAAGAATTTGCACAAATGAAAAACAGAGTACTAATTTCTAGTTGAAAGTCTTTTAATCAATTGATACATAGTGGAGACAAAGTGTGCAACATGCGACATAAAAGGAATTCTGTTCTCTGCCTTTCTTAGCAGCAAGATAATCAATTGTCCAAATTTTCTCTATTGTTTAGCAACAGCCCTCTCCCCCCTTTCGCTCGTTCGCCTATGCGTTCAGTTCAATATTCAAATGGAAGCCGTGTGTGAAAATATGTCCTGACCGCTTTGAGGTGAAGACCAGATAAGAAATCAATCGATTGCCGGAACGACAAGCATTCACTTTACGCACGAGCTGAAGACGTGTCCCAGGTAAATCTCGTCGCCTGGAGGCCAATCTTTACAGCCATTCGCTTCAATAATTACAATTACTTTCTCTCTGTAATCCATCGATGTGTCGCGTTATTAACACGAACAGGCGGGGAAGTATTGCAAGTGCCAATCGCCTCTCTAGGAAACCTTCAAACCAAATTTTATACATCATTTTGGTCTTGCATCTACCTGCAAGAGTTTTACCTTAGCATTAAGATAAGAAACATTACGATTTGACATTTATCCTTTCAGTACTTAGTATTTGAGAAATTCATTGTAGAACAAGTTTAGTAGTATCCAAATCATAATCATCATCATCCCCAGCCTTTAAGTGTCCATCGTTGGACATAGACCCTCCTCCTGAGATTTGACAGACCCCTCTATCATGGTCGTTGTGGAGTCAGTATTTGTCTTGCTCTTCACGCCATCTTACTTCCTCTGGGCCACAATTTCACATATGATCTGCTATTGTCACATACAAAAGGCAAAACTCGATGGTAAGAGTTTTTAGAAAAGAGAGAAAACCCTCCTCCACTTGATGGTTAATCCACGAGTGCCGAAAGCAAGAACAAAAGGAAAATACTACTAAACCTTATGGTTAATCCAACACTGACCTAAAAAGCAAGGGGAATTGATGAAGAAAATGTTTTGCTCCCAGTTGGAATCGTTGCCAAAAAGATTACTGGCAAAACGCCCTAGACCCTGCTCAACGGAAACACTACTGAAATTTGTAATTTATTTGTTATTATAGAAAAGACGGTTGGACAAACACCTCAGAATCATGGACGAATATCAACAGTTTTTGTTTTTTAAATTCTTAAGTTTTCATTTTGTTTAATGATTCTATTATTATATTGATTGTTTTAATGACATCCTTAGTAGCAAGGTAATTTTCACCGAAACGGAAAATGTACATGAAATATATGTCCTTGTTATTATATGAAAACAATATTTTTCATTACAGGAATTGAATGTTTACAGAAAAAAAAGATACCAAGAACTAGGGAACGTGAGTTGACACAGAATGCCTTCATGGAATAACTATTTTTATTCCACTTTCTGTTATTCATGTCTAAATTCCAGATCTGACTAATTGCGATGATAAAGAGAGTTTGACAACGGGAGCTGCAATGTAGCCGAGCGGATAACTGTGCAAAGAATGGACACTACACACTCATGCCCTTTGGAAAGTTATGAATCCATCTCCCTCCCCATGCTATTGGTAGAATGATGCAAATTGAAGTGAGTGACGCCACTTTCTTGACACCGCCAAGTTAATTCATATACAAGCATTATGGGGAGCCTATACAGGAGCGACTGAAGTTGTGATCAGTGTAAGGGCATTTTTCACGTATCGTTGAACTAAGTTTCACAAAAGAAGTTGGAGAAATGACGTGTCGTTTTTTCCTGGATAAGGTAGACGGAAAAGGTGGAGAAGGGTCGTTATCCTCGGAGAGCGAGGTCACCACGATTCACTGTTGAAAAGCAATCCGTTAGAAAGGTTTCGGCAACCTTTTGCTGAGGATCATTGGATTATTTGATTCAATCAATCATGTCGATGGTACTTTGTCACATATCACCAGCATCAAAATCATTGGAGATAATAGCGACAATCTCCCTCGATGACAGTGGTTCCAAAAACAAGAACACGACTTCACTATGTGTCCTGGCTACTCGACTCCCAAAATTCCAATCCCAATGAGAGCCATTGGGATGTGCTAGACCAACAGGTTTGCTCCGTAGAGCCTCGACTAAGCATCTAAAAGACCTGCTGTTAACATTCAGCACAAGATCCCAGGGGGAACCATCAGAGATATTATAATGAGCAGTTTTATGGGCACATCAACGACCAACACTATTTTAAGGAGTTGATCATAACGATCTTGCTTATCAGTATATATATATATATATATATATATATATATATATATATATATACATATGTCGATCATTATTTACATATGTATCTATCTTTTTATTCATATGTATGTGTAGGTTCAACACATGATCGGTTAGGAGCTGTTTTATGCACTCATGGAGTACTTACACCATATTAAGTAGGTGGTCACAATGTTCATGCTCATCAGTATATATATATATATATATATATATATATATATATATGTATATATATATATATGTATATATATATATATATATGTATATATATATGTATATATATATATATGTATATGTGTGTGTGTGTGTGTGTGTGTGTGTGTGTGTGTACCACATTCATTTCTCTATCTATACATATACATTCCCATACAGAAATCTATATGTATAACCCTGAAAAATATAATGTATAAAATAACTTCGGAAGCCGAAACAAAAGTTAGCACATTTCTATAACATTAGAAGGCGAAAAATGAAGTGAGGGAAGGAAGCGTTCAGAAGGGGAAAGTGGACAGTGAGCCAAAGCCTGTAAACAAGACTCGTCACTGTATCTCTCCCCAAGAGACCCAAAATGAATCAGCAAACGTCCGTTTCTTGTAAGAATAACCATTGTTCAGAAATCATGGCTGACCGTAAAAGGATATAAAACACAGAAAGAGGAGCGTCTGTGGAGACGAGATAACAAGGTGCTCTACTGAATGGGCCTGATTGGTGGACATTATCACTGGAGGGTATCTTTTTGCCGAGGAACATTGCTCTCATTACACCGGTGAGAGTTCACCGGTGTCGTGCGGACAGACAATAGACCATCTTTTCTGACAATGGCTTTTGATTAGTCAAGAATCACGTATTTCTTTCCCTTTTTTCCCTCTCGTGTTTATTCGTTACTTAATGTTTCTTGTTCGTCCACTTGGAGATGTTGGCAAATGAGAAACAGAAAAAATGGAAGGATTAAATCAGGCACAATGCTCACACAAAGAAAGATTAATGAAAAGGGGACAATGCACACGTTACAGCAAGTGGACAGGCTCTACTTATCATACACATACATTCAGTTGAATTCACACACCTGTATATGTATTTACCACACAGAGGCAACCACATATGTACAGTGAGAGCAAAAATTATCAAATACATTGCAGAAAGTTCATTTTGAATTAATTACTTATACACGGTATGGAAGATTATCTCGATTCAGTTGAATCTTTCGGGCATGTAAGGGCCTCAGTTTCCTAGATCGATTCATCATAGTTTGAAAGAGAAATTCAACTGAATCGTTATCAGGGGCTGTCAGAGCAAAACTATACATCCTATCAGAAGTCTCGTCGTACGAAATTCAAAGAAGATGATTTTGATGTTTATGTAACTTTTTGTTCTTTGCAAAGTTTATTCAACAATGAAGAGGAAAGTTGAAACGGGATTATCTTCTTTTAGGCACGAGTCGATCTTCTTTGCATAAGTATTTTAGTCAAGACAAATTATTTTGGGGCCAGTAAACTTACCTTAACTACGGATTGATACAAGCTGCTTATACAGCTTCAAAATTGACAGAATCTGGACAATAGATTAATATTGATACAATACATGACAAAAAAAGAAAATTGAACACTGAAAACTTCTATGCAAATAGCACAAATCTAAGGTCCGTCAATTTTGGAGCTGTGAAATAAACTTTTGCAATGTACCGAATACTTCTTGTACTCACTGATTTCGCTTGCATGCATACATATACGTGTATATGCTTGCTTACATTTAATCCCGCGTAAAACTGGAAAAAAAGACCACTACATATATCTTTGACAACGGATCTCTATGGAACCCAGAGAAAAAGAAGAAATCAAGCAAAGAATCACCTTAGGATGGAAAGCATAGCAAGCTCAACCTTCAAGATCAAGGCGATCCGTATAATTCTAAAAAGAAGTCTATACAACCAATGCATCCACCCGATAGTCACTTATAGAGCTCAAACATGAAACTCACCCGAGAGACTGGCCCGTAAACCGGAGGGTATGAAAGAATCATTCCCATCTTCGCATGGAAAGATCACAAGACAGCACAGTACATCAGGGAGAAAATGGGAGTCCGAAGCATAATAGAATCTACTAGAAAAATTAAATGGCAATGGGCCGGTTATGGTGCAAGAATGGTAGACAAGCGCTGAACTTACAATATGAACTTACGCTGACTTACAATATGGATCCCCAGAGGTCACCAGCAAAAACGAGACCGGTAGAACATAGGATGATGTGATGAACTAAACAAATTCAGAAAACACTGGCTCCGCAAAATGTGGTAGATCCTGGGGAAGGTCTATGTTCATCGACGGACGATAACAGACAGATGATGATGATGATGATGATAATTGAATTCGTCTTACAACAGGTAACAACGAATCGAAATCACTGACCAAATAGCTAGTTTTATGACTAGCTGCTCAAAGACCGGCAATTCAAAATGTCCATATCTATCTATCTACCTATCCATCTGTCTGCATTTTCATGTACTAGTAAAGCTATTTACACTCAGGAGATATTCCATGTGATCACTCCGTATCGTTCAGAGGCGTGTGCGCTGACTCATACACAGAAACATATCCATGCTTGAATCAATAGGAACACAACCTAACGATCAGATGAGCTTTATTTTACACAACAAATATTTATCTTTGAAAGTAGTTTTCTTCCTCGCCACTGATCATAATTCGGTAATAAATATGATAGTATATTGGCAAGCGTGAAATTTTTTCTGTTCATTGTCCATCTTTCAAATAGTCAATATAATCTTCATTAAACTTATTTACTGTTTATCCTCGACTATCAGCTGCAATTATCAGGTAACTTCATAATTCCATATTCCCAGAATTTTTCATCTCCCTCAGCAGAGAATTGTTATACTCGCCTTTTGCAGTCTTCCAGGGAATTATATTTTTCATCAAGAGAACTCCGTGAATTTCAGAACTGATGATCATCCGAATGTGCACTAACAGATGGATATGGCGAATATGTGAAAACTAGAAAGTTTTTACATATTCGCCATATCCATCTGAATGAAAAAAAATCAGTCTGGTCATTAAAGAGAAGCGTTTAGCGTTATTCAAATAGTATATCGGGCCCTTTCTGTTTACCAATCCCGGGCACTTTTTGTCAGTCGATTGCTGCCTTCAATTTATCTAAGTAAGAGCAGTACTTATTCGAGTCAGTCGTTCCGTTCTCAGGAATCAGTTCAAATATCCAACCCCACCATATACATAGCATCAACTTTAGATTGAAATCGGTTTTTTCATACGATTAGTTATGGTTTGTTATGCTCTCTCAGCGATCCCTTGGGTTCTACATTGTCAGAATTCTTCTTCTTTTCCTAACCTGTCAGAATGTTTCAAGCACAAACCATTTGAATATGACCCCGTAGTTTATTTTTCTGCATAATATGAATGAAATAACTCATCAAAACAACTAATATATTTTCAACAGATAATTTTGACGGTTTCAAACTCAAGGTCAAGTTAGGGTTGACCTTGTTTTTAAAAAAGTCATAACAAAAAAAATCCTTCCCTAATTTAGAGGAACCAACACTTCACTGTTTATTTTTACCAGTCACGTTGATTTAAACCCATATATGAAATTAAAATTTCTCAACATGATAAAAAAAATCACGACCGAGTGATTGATGGGAGGCTCTCTTGCCAACTGAGCCAAACTGACAGGTCTTATATATCCACACGTTTGTTTATTACATAAAAGTTGCAAAAGTTGCAATAATCATTATCACTTTGGATATGAGTAAGCGTGGAGTTCGACCCAGGGTTTTGTATATGTTGATTACATTCTGTGCCAGAAAACAACAACTCTCATGTAATATCTTGATGTTATCGTTATCACCCTCAATTTGTGTACTCGCCCGAAGTAAACGTTGCAAATCACTTTAATTGTTTACATTCATTCACAATCCTTTTTCTATAAGCAGCAAATATCTTTTTTTTTTTGCATTGGCGTAGTATTTTTCTAAAAAGCATATGCCAATGTTTTCCCCGTTATGAAATCTAGGAATCAATCATAAAAAGATGTGTCAATCCTTTTTAAAAGTCTATGCTGATATGGCAGCAGTCAGAAATGCGATCTTTTTAAGAAAACTACAAGAAAAGCAAACACTTTTAATGACAGCTAGGAACAAAAACTGAACGAACATTTTTTCAAACCTTACATCTATCTCTCACAATATATATATATATATATATATATATATATATATATATAATGTGTACTTTAGAGAGTGAGACAGACTCGGGAGTGAAGTTTTTGGTGGTACGGTTTATTAATCCTTATATGTCAATAGTCCATACATGTTTCGGGATTCTTCCCATCATCAGTGGTGTGTGCTATGTGAGTGTGTATTAAAATGTACCATGTGCAACCAGAGTCCACTGCCAGGGGCTATGTATTGTGGGTAAGTTTTGTTGTCAGGGCTACTAGAGCCCTCCTGCTGAATGGTAGAATGACCAGTAGGTATCAGGACTTTGGTAAAGCAGCAGCAGTTGGTCTTGGGGAGGGCAGAGTGTGTCAAGGTAGGGGGTGGTAATGTGGAGTTGGATTTTTTGGCATGTTTGGGGTAGTGTAGAAGGAGGGGTGGTGAGGTCAAGGAGCTACATAGGTATCAACCTTAAAAGTTACTGAAGATGTTTAGGCTATGATTTGAACAGGGGTTATAACAGGCTAAGGTGAAGTTTTTCCTATGGGTCTGGGTGACTTTGAAGCCTCCATTATTGAATGTGTCTTAGATGTGGGTGTGAGCATATTAATGATAGGAGTTGTGTATATTAGGGTTCTGTGTGGCGAGGGTTGTTCAGTTTAGTATTTAATCCATTAGGATACAGGGTTTTAAGTTTGTTGATCCACATGTCTTCGTGTTTTTCTAGAACTTTAGTTATGTCAATTGGAGTAGTTTTTTCTATTTTTTCTATGATGGTGAAGCTAGCGTCAGTGGCAAAATTGTGGTCGGGTGTGCGAAAGTGTAGTTCTACGGGAAGTGGGCTACGATTATTTTTTGACTTAATCCTATGTCTATAATTGTTGAGTCTAATATTAAATTGCCACTCGGACTTGCCTATGTTCTGTAACTTACATCTATTGCACTCTAGGAGCTATATAATGTTCTTACTGCGGCAGTTGCTATTGTGATATATGTGGTAACTCTCTTTTGTGGTAGTGCTTGTGAATGTGTTGGTGTACTTGAGGTGGTTGCAACATAGACTGTTTCTTATGTTGCAAGGTGTGCAGAATTTAATTGTTCTAGGTGTATTTTTGTGTACGACTTTATTGTTGACGATATCATTGCTACTGATCATGTCTCTGATGTTTTTGGTTCTGCGGTAGGAGATAACACATGGGTCTGTGAATGTTTCTTTTAGATCTGCTTTGATCGTGAGAATGTTCCATCTATTATTGATGATGTGTGCTAAGGGTGGGAGTGTGTTGTTGAAGGTTGTTATAAGGGGTATGCAGTTGGGTTTGTTATTGTGAGACAGTAAAAGGGTTTCATCTCTGGGTATTCCAGTCGCTTTTTTTATTTGTTTTTTTGCGTCCTTTAGCGGATAACCTCGTTGGGTGAAGTATTGTATTAGGTTATGTTTGTGTCTGTTAAGTTCACTATTAGCAGAGCAGATTCTTCTAATTCTGAGAGCTTGTGAAAATGGTAGGCTTCTTTTTAAGTGTTGGGGATGGGCTGATTTGGAGTGGAGGTAATTGTGGGTGTCCGTGGGTTTAGTGTAGAGGGTGGTTTGGAAGTTTCTGTTGTCATCTATATATATGCGTGTGTCTAAGAAGGCTATGGAGTCAGTGGATGTTGTGAAGTCAAACTTAATAGAGTCATGTGCCGAGTTTAGATGTATAAAGAAATTATATAGTTTGGTTTTTTCGCCTGTATATATGAAAAAATGTCGTCTATATATCTACCATAAAAGATGCTGTCATTATATATCTCTGGGTAAATGAAGGTTTCTTCAAATTTACCCATGAAGATATTAGCATAGGATGGGGCCGCTACTGTGCCCATGGCGCAGCCTTTCACCTGGAGGAAGTGTCTATTATTAAAGTTGAAGCTATTTAGAGTTAGAATGTGGCGCATAAGAGTAGTGATTGTTCTAGTGCTAGGTTCTTTAGTAGTTCTATTGTTTAAGGCTTCTGTCAGTGCTAGGATACCTTCATCATTTTTGATGTTGGAGTATAGGGATTTAACACCCATACTGACTAGAAGTGCTTTGTCTGGGATTGCTGTGATGTGTTTGATTTTGTTTAGGAGGTCTGTGGTGTCACGTATGTATGATTTGATTTGTGTTGCTAAGGGTTGGATATATATATATATATATATATATATATACATATATATATATATATATATATATATATATATATGGTAATTCGACCGTTGAAATGTTTCTATGAATTTACAGGAGCGACAAGTGTTACATCTCCAGCAATTTATCATTACGAGAACTGGCTTTATGCATTTTGTTGGTTTCCCCAACTTTTTCAAATGCATTTGAAATGGTGTAGTAATTTGTATGTTGTTAACATGTTTGAGTGTGAGGACTGAAATGAAGACAATGGCATTTTTAGCATGTTTTCTAGTCGTTTAGAAGGGGGTAAAGGGGAATCAGTGTTAGGAAGAGGAAGGTGGTCCTTATTTGATAGCTTTCTTCTCCCTGGTGCAAACCTTCTAATTGCCAGATTATCACCATCATATTCTCAGATTACCTCGCATCCATACACATACGCATACACATATATATCTATATAAGTATAGTTGGAGTGCGAACGAGAGAGAAAATGAGAAATAAACGTTTGTCAGTTGTCAAGAATCAAAAGGGCAAGTATCCGTAGAATGTAACCGCTTAATTTCCTAGTCTTTGTTCAAGGGGAAATTTATACTCAAACATCGTTGACACAACGATCTATATGATCAATTTAAAACCATTAGTGAGTACAAGTGTATACATGTATTTGTCAATGTATCAATTTCAACCTTTATCTAATGACAATATTCGCTCCATTCAACCAAGCACGATACTAAACTACAAATATGGGGCTAAAGTAAAGAATGAACTCACAACGGTTTCAAGGGGTGGTGAAACTAGTTCGCTTGTTCTGGGTTCACAGCAAAACACCTATCATCTATTTATATATCCATAGAATCGACATGCCCCCATAGATGGCCCAACTAGCTAGCTAGCCAGTCAAGTAGGCTACAGATTTGTCTCATTTTGAGTGTCTATTCCTCTCAGTGTGTGTTTGTGTTTGTGTGTCTCCAGGCGCTCCTGGTCACATTTTGGGTGCAACAACCTTGAAAATTTGCATGTGTACACCACTAGACACCACCAAAGAACATTATCTTTGCTTCTTTTCATAAGAAAAGTGTTTTTATTGTAATTTTGGGATCAACAATTCCAAAATCCTGAGCAGTTTTTTCTTGATAAAAGATCCATTTTTCAAAAAATAATTCGAGATATAGATCTTTTTTTCGCAGATAATTCTATCTATTTATCGATCGATCCTTTTAACTCAATCTACTCTGGAATGCAGTAATTCACCTTCTCCCACAACATTTTCTGCTCATTTGCCGACATTGCTTCGTGAAATAACATCAACTCTAATTCTTCTCTCGCCACCCACAAAACATTCGAAAATAACGCGTCTCATCTTTGGACTCCACGTTGAAAAAAAAATCCTGGAGAGGAATGAACATGGAGAATAAAGCGTAAACGTCTGTCGGTTCGAATCCTCTTCATTCTTCGTCTTTTGCTCATCTGATTTATCTTTCTTTTTTTTTTCTTTCTATACATTTGTCGACTTTTTTTTTCTTCTTCATATATTTTGACGTTTTTCAGATATTTTTCAACTCCAGAATTTAGCATTCTTTTCCACCTCTGAAACCCGTTTACTTAGGTTCGAGCAGTCGGCTGTAATTGGAGGCACGCTTTATCAAATTTGCTTATCTTTCATGTGTCTAAAAAGTCTGCTTCAATTCTTCACCTGCTCAAAGACATACAAGCATAAAGAAGCGTGATGAAAAGCAGGCAAAAACCCAGAAAATACACACAGACACCTAACACACACTCACGAACACATACATATGCATGGTGAATTGTTTATACAAATGTACACACACACAAACACACACATATATACTCGTTCAGTAAAACGTATAATCATGTAAAATATTCAAATTCTCGTCTTTACTCAACTATTCGCCGTTATCTTCTAAACTAGTGTGCCTGATGATTGAACTATATAAATGTATGTGTCTAAATTAGCTGTTTCCCTTATTGTGGAATACAGCAATACGAAAACACACACACACACACACACACACACGTGCACATATATATATTAAAGGTATTTGGAAATTCATTTTGTATTTTCGCATTCGGAAAGTAACTACGTATTTCACTGCTATAAATCTGGTATAACCGACCTGGGTTGAATGGTGCAAAACAATGTCTGGGTTTAGTTCATCATCTCTTCTATCCAGCAGTGTGACGTTTACAGTGAATAATGGAGTCTAACCCTGCGGAGGATAGGGACATTATAGAGCAATGACAAACTCTTTTGAAATATGATCCCGATGCAATAAAGGATGGTAATGCCAGTAGAGATTTAAAAGGTTATAAAAAACTGTGATTTTATTTGTAAATGCGTAATTACTTTCCGAACAAGAAAGTACATCGTTTCCGAACTTTCCAAATACCTTAGTATATGTGCATGTACGCATGTGCGTGTGTGATACCAAAAATCACCAGCACTACATTTGCACCACGTTAAAGAAGTATTAGAGGTGTTTCTGGTGTTTAATTTTTTATTGCTATCAGCCACTTGTATTAGTTCATTTACAAATCCTGCGAACCATCCAGAATCTGGGCAAGTATGTTCTACTGGAACTCACAGAAGCATCATGCAGCGTTTAAACCATATTTTTGCTCTCTTTTTCCTTTTCTTTCTTCTTTGTTTTCTTTGTCTTCTTCTTTGTCTTCTTCGACACAGAGTAAATCATCTTTATCGATAATCACTAGTCATAAGATGTGGAGAATCAAGGATAAATAAATCGTGCATACCAGGGAGAGCCTTCCCTGGGGGTGTTTTTAGAATCTTAGAGTGGGGTTATTTTATGTTGTGTGTAAATGAGCCCTTGGTCTTTGTTAAAATTGTCACGTCCCTGGCTGAACTTTCTATCGTAATGGAATCGGCCAATGGAATACACTGATAACAGTTGAGCAGGAAATGAAATGGAGTAATAAAAATGGGTTATTCCTGTCACCATAGAGAACACTTCAACTTCGTACACATATTTGGTTGAAATGGATTGAGAACTACTTATCTTGAAGTACTATTCAACGTAAACGGAATCTACTGAGAAAAATGTCTTTGCGTTTTATCGGATTCAATAGATTTTTTTTGTAGGAATTGACGAATTATGAAGAAACAGTTACTACACAGTGAGCAATTTGCTCATTTGAATGACGCTTAGGAAGAAAAATAATGTTATAATCACGTCGAGTGAATAGTTTATTGTAATAATGGGATTTGCTACTAAGATTTATGGCCAGTCAAGCCCCGGTACAAACTCAATATAATCTAAGTCTGCGCTCCAACTTCGCAATCAACTATGATGACTTGAACTTCCTACTCCAAGACACCAGAAAACACTTCACTGTTATCATGGGAGATTTCAACGCACAGGTAGGACAAGGAAATGAATATTGCGTCGGCAAATTCGGATACAAAGTACGGAACGAGAGAGGAGAAGATCTTGTTAAATTTGCAACGGCTAATGGATTCAAAATTATGAACACCTTCAAGAAAGGACCCAATAGGAAATGGACTTGGAAGAGCCCCAATCATGAAACAAAAAACGAAATAAATTACATCCAAACGGACAAAAACGCTATCGTCAAGGAGATCCAAGTCCTGAATCAAGTCAATGTAGGTAGTGACCATAGAATGGTACGATGTAAAATACAAGTAAACACCAATAAAGAACGCAGAAAAATGTTCCACACAAAACCGCAGCCTCTAAACATACCAAAAGAGCACGCTTAATCTTTCAAGCTCAAACTAAAAAACAGATTCAGAATTCTTACTGAACAAGACGACACCAATATCAACGAACAAAGCAACAAAATGACAGCGTCAATAATTGAAGTAGCCTCAACATTCAAACCAATGAGCACACAACTCATTTGAATAATCTCAGATGAAACTAGAAATCTCATGGAGAAACGTACAAGCATTGAGCCACTGACAACAACAAGAGATAATATTGAAGAAGCTGAACTAAATAAATTTATGAAGAAAAAACGAAGGGAAGGCAGAAGGAGATATACAACGGCACTCATTGAATCGACTTTTGAAAAAGGTTGGGGCTTCAAAGCTATAAACAAAGACCTCAACCCAGGAAAAAAGAAAATAACTAGCATACTCGAGGAAAATGGAAACCTAACAACAGACAGAGACGGGATTGTCGAACGTGCCAAAGAATTCTCCCAAAAACTTTTTTTGACCAAACAAGGACTACAAAACAATGAACAGGATACGCAAGGCGTGAGCAATCAACTTGAGGACTTCCCAAAAGTAACCCCGTGGGAGGTGAAAGAAGCCATTAAACAGACGAAGAAAGGAACTGCCCCTGAATCAGGCAACATAACCATCGACTTACACCGAAAAGCGGGTAAAATCGTCACCAGGAAACTGGCCACCCTATTCAACTTATGTCTAAAACACAGTAAAGTCCCAGACGATTGGAACACTGCTATCATAATGCTTTTATATAAAAAAGGAAACCCAGAAGACCTCAACAACTATAGGCCTATAAGCCTACTCAACTGTGTATATAAACTTTTCACAAAGATCATCACCAACCGAATCACAAAAACACTCGATGAAAACCAGCCCAGTGAACAAGCTGGCGTTAGAAGAAGCTACTCGACCATGGACCACCTGCATTTGATAAATTAGTTGAAAAAAAAGCAGCTGAGTATAAACTACCACTTGCCTTTATCGATTTCAAAAAGGCGTTCGACTCAGTAGAAATCCTTAAGGTCATGGAGGCCATCAGTCAACAAGGTGTAGATCCAGTATATGTTGATGTGATGAAACATATATACCCCCGCAGCAGCTCCTTTATCAGGTTACATGAAGACTCAGACCCTTTCAGCTCCAGAAAGGAGTAAGACAAGGTGATACCAGCTCACCTAAACGCTTCACAGCCTGCCTCGAAATGATCTTCAGAAGATTAGGCTGGGAGAGTAAAGGAATTAAAATAGACGGCGAGTATCTGAGCAACCTCAGATTTGCAGACAACATTGCCCTTTTCGCAGAGAATCTACGCGACCCCCAAATAATGATAGATAAACTAAATGAAGAGAGCAGGAAAGTCGGCCTACACATAAACTTTAGCAAGACGAGGATAAAAACACTAAGATCAAAATCGAAGACACAGAACTGGAGGAAGTAGACCACTACATCTACCTAGGACAACGAATCTCCATGAGACCCTCAAAAGAGGAAGAAATCAAGCGAAGAATTAAATTAGGATGGCAAGCCTCTGGCAGAGCTAGCTCAACCTTCAAAAATAAGAAGATCCTATTAATCCTAAAAAGAAGGGTGTATAACCAATGCATCCTCCCAATTGTCACTCATGGAGCCGAGACATGGAACCTAACCAAGAGACAGACCTGCAAATTGAGAACCATGCAACGTGCACATGAAAGAATAATGCTGGGCCTCACATGGAGAGACCACAGGACAATACAGTACATTCGAGTAAAGACTAGAGTCAGGGACATCATAGAATGCTTTAAAAATCTCAAATGGCTGTGGGCTGGCCATGTTGCAAGAATGGCAGACAACCGATGGACATCAGGACTCACAACATAGATCCCCCGAGGTCACATGCGCAACTGAGGCAGGCAGAATATTAGATGGCGAGACGAGCTAGACAAGTCCAGGAAGTACTGGCTCTGCGACGCCCATGATAGAGAAGTGTGGCAAATCCTGGGGAAGGTCTATGTCCAAGGACGGATGTTAAAAGGCTGCTGCTGCTGCTGCTGCTGCTGCTACTGCTGCTGCTGATGATGATGGAATACGATGTAGTCAATAACTTCATATGATTACAAGATTTCGCAGGAAACTTTGGCATCAACAAAATATATATCCATGTGTATGTGTGTGTGTGTGCGTGTGTGTGTGTGTGTGTGTGTGAGCAAGATCAGGCTTGAGGGCTGCAGGGCCCAATCGGAATCATTTTTTGCATTTTTTGGTTAATATTCAAGGTCCGTAGAATCTTAGAACCGTATTAAAGACTCTATATCTCTATTGTAGAATGGAAAGGAATCAAAATGTGTGCTTGAAAATTTCAGAGAAATACATTTTTATGTTGTTCTTTGATAGATTATACATAACTTGATTCGAAGTGAAAAAGAAATTCAAAATATAAACAGCATAAACAGATATTATTGATAGTTAGTGTTCTTTGTAAAACCTGCAATTTAATGTTAAGTTCACATTAAAGTGAGTTGTGTGTACCGGTGTGAATATGTGTGTGCGTACGTGTGTGTGCATTCGATACTTGGAGGCTCACCAGATGCATATGTTTAAAATCCAAAACCTCTAGCTGCAGAATTCAACTTCGGTGAGCAAGCTTCCGTCTAAAATACTACCGTAAAAGACGCAATGTAATAATTGGATACTTTCTCTCGAAAGAAAATAATTGAGTTTCTGGAGGATGACACAAATGTTAGTCGTATATTAAAATACACAAATAAGCACACATGCAAACATGCACACACGAATACGGATTCCATAGATAATTACTAAGTTTAGTTTAGTGCGACGTATTGTGTGACGATATCCCTCTCACTGTAGATAGGTCTTACAATACTGACACTTTTTACACCCATGGTGTGTTTAAAGATCCACAGATTGGCAAAGTTTGAAAATTCATCAGGCTGAGCTGGTACAATCTCAAAGCAATGTCATCAATGCTGTTGGCGACATCAAAGATTGAGAGGACACAGGAAGAAAAAGTTTGACAATCGTGAAATTCATTATTTGGAGTACGCGATACTTCACAAGCTCTTCTAGTCAGTTTTCTTCACCGTCTTTCGCAGGTTTTTATAATTCTTGCTATCAGGGTGTTCAAAAAAGATAAATAGCATATCACTAGAGCTCCGGCTCAACTTCACCGGCCTTAGGCACCCCTATCCAGCTCTGCCCCCAAACGGCACACTGCTGTTAAAACCCGGGGCTAATCGACCGCCTGTGGCAGAAAGCCTATCTCCAACTGGCTTCTAGCAGTTTGCATCATTTACTATCTATGCCCACAATCTCAGTCCTGTTTTATGGAATCTAGGTATTATTCATGGAGAAGAAAATATCACATGTCCCTATCAAAATTCAACACACTTCAAATTTTCTATTCTGAATCATTTTAACTTGACACATGATTCAAAAAATCTGTGACACCCATTGTGTCATGAAGGCCACAAGTATGGAACACACAGTTGGTTTGAACTTCAAAATAAAGAAACAGATTGCGAAACTAACTTACTAAATTGTAGTATAGAGAAACTTCAATCATTCAAGCTAGGCGGGTGTAGAGTATTTTGTTCTGATAATTGATTGTTTAGATAACTGATCCGAAAAATGAATACAATTACAAGGCTGTGAAATGTTGTTCGAATGATCCAAGTGTCTCGGCATACAAAAATATCCATTCGCATTTTTTGAACTGAGGTTAATCTGGTTAATTAGACAATCATCAAAGCAAAGAGGTCCTGCTTGTATCGAAAATCTTCATTGGAATACTCGACTTGAAACCCTATCTCCAGTAGTAAAAGCACGACTATCTCAGCTAAGATTGCATACAAGCTCTGTCCACAAAATGTCCAGCTATTTCCAAAATCTTGAAAACTGTTTGTGCGCCTTGATATAAATTAGCAACTGGTCAACGGGAACTTGCTACTTTTTGATGAATACTTTCAATGAAATGCAGTCATTCCCTTGGTAAACTTTGACAGAAACTTTACTTACTATACATATATATGTTGGTCTCAGACGTGTTTCAGGTGATTGCGTTTTTCAACCTTTGCCATTGGTCAGTGTTCGATTTTCAATTCTGATTTCTAAGATTGGCAACTTGGAAAATAGGAGCAAAACAATCTTCTCATCCAATCAGGCCATGTGCCGTTCAGAATAAATACAATGCCTATAAATGCAAAAACATAGACACTTTTTTGCAACATGAATTTGTACGTAAGTTGATGGTGCTAAGATGTGTCACGTACACACACACACACACACACACACACACATACATACATATATATATACAGAGTGCTATCCAAAAGTTTAAGTAAACTGAAAAGTTTGTGCAGACCTAGTCTATTATGGACTTTTCCTGTGAGCCCTTTCCAAGATTGCTTAATACACACCCACGCTTACTACTTCGAAAAAGATGGTAGAAACTAAATGTAAAGATAAGTGATTTTTATGGATGAATTCGTCGAATTTTTAGTATTATCTCTTATATATAAATATGCATAGAAGGATATGAACACATATGCACACACATATGTATACATGTATACACCTTCATACAGCCAAAAATAGATGTCTAAGTATGCATTTTTCTCTTTTGGGATATGTTTGTCGATTGATACTTATGTGTATACGTGTGCATGTATGCGTGCTGTATGTATGCATACTTATGACAAGCACACTCACATGTCATCATCATTTATAGCAGCCGCTGCAGGCATCATAAGTTCACTGCTGGATAAGGGCCTTTCCATGTCGACAGTGACTATGGTAACCTCTGCCTTGTCTTACTACGGAACCTTATTTCCCACACACACATACGAAATAAAAAGTGATCATTTCAAGAACCATGAAAATGTCTCAAGACACACACACACACCTGCACATATAAATACATATATGTGTGTGTGTGTGTGTATATATATATATATATATATATATATATATATATATATATATATATATATATATATATATATATATATATATGTGTGTGTGTGTGTGTGTATATATATAAAGACATTTTTATTGTTGTGGAATTGATCGCTTTTTATTTTATTGATCAGACATCAAATGTCTAGTTTACCTTTGTCTCAGCGTGGCTGTAATTTTCACTGCAGACACTCATTGATTCCTCTTAATAGTGTTCAAAACAACAAGCATCCACCATTAATATTCCTTCAGACGTACCTGAGCGCCAAACATTTACCCCTCTGCCCATCATATCAGCCTTCCACCGCCATATTAATCTACTTCTATTTCTACCATCTGATTTCTTCCATTTTCGTTTTTGATCTTTTTCTTTTCTGTTTCAGGCCTCTCCTTTTATGTTTCTTTACTTTCACGAGTCGGTCTTGCTTCAAGAAAGATATCTCATGCCTGGCGCCGCCGATTATATATATATATATATATATATATATATATACATATATATATATATATATATATATATATATATATATATATAGTTTAACATACAGTAAGACACCGACAGATAATGGCAGAAGCAATATCTTTAATCTAATTTTTTTTGTTACATCATGTAAATATTGTATAAGTATACAATGTATCTATCGTATGCCAAACATAAGAAATGTAAATATTTTGTATAATGTACAATAAATAAGTATCATATATAATGAGGTTACAAAAACTTCAATCTCGATTTTTAAAAATATGATTTCCAAATATTTATTTTGATTTTTCAAAAAGCTCAGGAAAAAATTATGTATATGTATGTATAAATAATATATATCAATTCCAAAACTCTCTTTTCTGCCAAACTCCCAAATATGCTTACTCGAAAACACCTAAAAAATTACTTCCCACCCCCCAAGAAAAAATTATGGACCAAAATTAGTCTAAGACGGTTTTCAAGGTAAACAAATATGATGAAAACAACTGTGAAAATTACAGGTAGCTAGAACAAAGGGACGTATTATATGTGAGTTCCACCCTTAATGGTGTTAAAAACAATAGCCATCTATCGTTGATATTCCTTCAGACATACCTGAGCACCAACACTTACCCTTTTAAGAATTGTATAAGCACCCCATCGTCATATTAATCTATTATTTTCACTTTCTGATTTCTTTCAATTTCGTTTTTGATCTTATTTTTGGTTTACAGCTTTTTCTTTTATGATTCTTTATTTTCTTGACTCAGTCTAGCTTTCCTTCATTCTTTGTTATTTATCTATATAGATTTCTTTCTCTTTCTTCATTTATTTCATCTTTCTGCTTTCCCCTTCTTCCTTTCATTCATTCACCTCCATTTTTCACTCTATGCATTTCGTTCTTTCTTTGTTTCGTTCTTTATTTTACGCAACCAATAATTCTTCTTCGCATTTTTTCCAAATGTCGATTCTTCCTCTCTTTTTTTCTTTATATTTCTTTCTCGGCCATTTTTTTCTTTACTTTTCAAAATGTTTATTCCTTTTTTCCTTCATCCCTTCCCCCCTTTCTCTCATCCTTTCTTTTTTATCCTTTCTTTCTTACCTTTCAGCCGTGTAATCGTCTTCCCATTCCTCCTTTTTCTCTCCAACTCTTTCTTTCTTTGCTGACCTTTCTCAACAGCGAATCACAATTTTCAATTGAAGTATCAAATTGTCTTGGACAGAAAAAAAAATCAGAAATGTTTACTATTCTGTTTTGTTTGCATCAGCTCTGACAAATAAATATTTATCTTTAACATTTTCTGCTTATCCCAATTCCTAATGTTCATTCAATCTTTTTTCCCCATCATTTATCCAGTCCACTTCCCTAACGTAATTTCCTTCTTTTTTTATCTCTTTGTTTACTCTGAATTTTTTCCTCTCCTCTTTTCCATTTCTTGATTTATCGAACAGTGAATCAAAACTTCTCCTTACTGGAGTTTAAACAACATTCTGGTTGTGTAATTGATATTTATAAAAATAAGCTGAGTTTTGGTCACGGCAACAGTTGTGGCATATCTTATAAGGTGAGGGCTCATTGTAGTGATAAACATCTGCGAGATTAGTTTGCAAACCATAGCTTCATTTTCATATAAATTTAGCCTAATAAGTCACAAGGCTGCAGTAGTGTGACCCCAGTGAGGATCAAACAGACTATAATATTGATGGTCTGTGGTTATAGCCTGCTGATCAGAGTTTTACAGTGAGATACATCTTCACACAATCCAGCTTAATACGATATAAGTCCAAAGCAATATGGCACCTAGTGAGAATCGAACTCCCGACACAAGTGAATTGGTTTATGAGAGGATAACATTAGTTATTGCAATACGTTATGCGTCCATCGTCACCAACTGTGAGTGCCATTCAATAACAAAATTAGTTTAAAAAATACTGACTCGTTAATTTTTGCAATCTTTTTTACAATAGGGACCAGAAGAGTAGCTGAAAGAGGGAGATAAAGAGGGACATTTGAAACTCACTGGCCCCAATAGTGGGGCCCTTAAAAGCTTTATAACTGGAGGTTCACCTGTTGTAGTTTAACTGATTTCGTATGTCAACAAGGATATGAATAGAACATCAATGTTTTTTGTAAGTTTTCTCTTTTCATTCAATTTCACCAAACGTTGACAAAAGCTTCCAAGGAGCCAAGCCACTACTGCTATCTGAATGTCTAGTTATGGCTGGCTACACCACTGATAGTAATCATGTTCAGTCAAACCTGCCTGATTCGAAATATTATTCATCCCAACTGAACTGCAGAAATACTTCAAGTAACATTTTACTTCATAAGCTGAAATTCACAAAAAAAAAAAAAATTCTTTCTCAATTGAATAACCTTAAATACCTTACTTGGCCTTCTGTTTTGTCTAAAGATTTGAAAATTGGCATCAGTACTCCACTAGACTTTCTCTGAAATGATTTTTTTTTAGAATAAAAGCTTTTTGACCTTTTAAAGGCATTTTTTTTACAGGTTAATGGATATCTTGATTCTTTAGTTTCTAAATATTATTTAATTCCATTTTGAATGTTTTTACTTTGGGAACAACAGAATCTATTTTGACCGTATCATTTGTTGAGGGAATTTTTTTTACATGACTTCATACTTAGACGCTATGGCTATTCAATCATAGACTTTTTGATGGCAAGTTATCATATATATATATATATATATATATATATATATATATATATATATATATATATATATATATATATATATATATATCATTATGAGCTGCAGTAAAAAGATGAAAAAAAATTTCATTTGATACCATTATTGCATGTTATCAAATATGACGAGGAAACACAAAAGAGTCAGACAGAGGTTATCTTGTCTTAGAAACCCCACATTAAATGAAGTGTCATTTGTATTTGACTCAGTCCCCGCAGAAGTGATTCACTCTGCCCAACACATACCATTGACAAAGATTATTTTATACCTCTCTGAAGAGCAACACAATAATTGCTGTCTTGACAATAAATAATTCCAACATAATTGTAATTTTACCTCAAGTGGCACAATTATAATATTATGGATATTTGGGGCTTGAAAGTAACGATACTGTCTGAATATTACTTTTGGCTCGAAGTTGGATCCCTAAGATTGCACACTGACAGTAATGTGTAAACGGGGAAGTCTTCTGTGGAATAAAATTTCTGAGAAAACAAGATCTGTGCAAAAATAGTGATAGAATGAGAGATAGATGGGAAAGAGGAACAGAGAGGAAAGGAAGAGTGAAAGGAATGTACACATAGAGACCGATTCTTAGAGGAGAAAAACGAAAAGAAGCACGGAGAATCAGCGAGGGATAAAAGATAGAAAGATAGAAAGAGGAAAGCAGTCATAGGAACATAAAAAGACAAATGAATATATACATATATATATATATATATATATATATATATATATATATATATATATATATATATATGTGCGTGTGTGTTTGTGTGTGTGTGTGTGTGTGTGGGTGTGTGACTCGTGAGAAAGAAGTAAGAGCTATTCTGTTGTGTATTTGCATTTGTAATAGATCATAATGATTCACTGTTCGATGTGATCGAAAACAAGTTAATATCTACGTCTACTGTTTTACTGACTTTTTGATCCACCTTCATTAGCAGTCCAGTCTGAGTTGAAGATCACAAACCTTGAGCAGAAAAATGCCTGTTTCTTTTTCTTGATGCCGGTATAGTCTACCATGACATATAACAATTTCTTTCGTGCGATTTGCATTGAATGTGGAATGAAATATCAGATTTTATACTTCTATGCATGTATCAAGTTGTTTTTTGTCCCATAAAACCAAGAAAAATCATGAAATGATCACTCGCACACACACACACACACACACACACACACACACACTCATATATATATATATATATGAATCAAATAAGAAAAAATAATATTGCATTTTGATGACACAAGTCTATTCTTCTTTCTCTGCGTTATTCTTTCTGACTTATACCGTTCCTCCTTCCATCGCTTTGCCTGTAGGAAAAACCACGCCCATAACACCAACCTCCTCTAACCCGGAAAGACTCACTCGAAATTTGGCCCTGAATCATGTCCCGTATCGATCGTCTGTCTTTCCGTCCGACGAAATGTTCAGATTCTTTTCCTACAGAGCCGACTGATGAGAGGGGGCGTCACAAGGGGGCGCCACTATGTTGTCATCCGGGGATATGAGCTGGCGCGATTGGATTGTCTCCGTTCTGCTCCCCCACCTCTTTTCTATCGCTATATCAGTAATTAGTTGTCTCGTCCAGAAATCTCGTAAAAACACGCCTGCGTGAGAGTTAATGCCTTTATGAAAACGACCTCAATATTTATGATTCCAATTACATCATAAATGCATTAATCTTTACAGAAATAGAAGAGAAAAACAGAGACATTCGGGGAGCGGGGAGGGGATAAAAAGAAAGAGGGAGAGAGAAAGGACGTGACTGTTGAATTGGGTAATAGTGAAAAAGAAAGATTAAACAAATGTAAAAGAGGGAAAAGTGTTAATCTAGGAAATAAATGAATGAATAAGGGAGGACTAGACATTGAGAAAAGAATTGTAATGAAGTCTCGGGATAAGGACAGGAAAACACCAGTAGATGTTTGAAAAAAAAAAAAGAAAGGCTGAGAAAGGAAAACGCTGGAAGAATGGAAGAAAAGAAGAGAGAAAAACAGAGAAATAAATGCAAAAAGGAAAGCAGGACGAGAGAAAGGAAGAAAGACAAGAAGAAAGGAAGGGAGAAAGAAAAAAGAACGAATGGTTGAATAGATTTATGAAGAAAAAGAATAAGAGAGAGAAAGGTACAAACTGAAAATCACAGGGAGAATAGACAAAGAGAAAAAGAAAGAAAGAAAGAAAAAGGAAGGAAGAAAGAGAAAAAGACAGAAAGGGAGGATTATTAGAAGAAAAAATGGCTTGTTATAAGGGAAAATAATGGGGGAAAAAGAATGAGGGATAACCGGTTGAAATGAAGAAAGAGAGGTAGGGAGGGAGGGAGAAAGAAAGAAAGAATTTTTCAAAATCAAAAGAAAGAAAGAGATAGATATGCGTCAGTGAAGGATCGTGGAAGAGAAAAAGTGTGATGGAAAGAGGAAGACTTCAATATAGCAGCCTGTTCATTCAGAGGAGAAAAAGTTTGTTAGAAACATTACACGAGATAAAGATGACAGAACAATAGGAACCAATATACTGGAATACTTAGAATAGTGCAGCCTTGATTATTTCTGATTTTGATGTAGTACGGTGAAGGCATTGCTCTACAAATTAATGTAATGGAGTATAACCCGAAAAAACAAAAAAACAAAAACAAAACCCGAACAGATTAAATTGTGAACAGACTTCAAAAAGTTCGGTTTTGAAAAGTATGGAGAATTTGGGGATAAGATCCCTGTACTAATCAAGGTATTCCTGTATGTCTGCAGGAAAGGTTCAAGAGAATGATGGTTTACTTGAAAGACATAAGTATCGCATGGGATGTGGAGAGAAGGAGTCAGAACAGAAGACAGGGGGGAGAGAATGAAAGAAAAAGGAAGAAAGAGAAAGGCTGGAAAAAGACACAGTTACAGAAAGGAGATGGACAGAGATGGACGAGTGAAAGGGAAGCTAAGAGAGAGAGAGAGAGAGACAGACAGACAGACAGACAGACAGACAAATGGGGGGCAGGGAAATGAAAAAAGGGAACGGAAGAGACATAAATAATAGGAGAAAGAGACACAACAAAGTGAGACAGAGAGAGAAAGAGAGAAGGAGAGAGAAAGAGAGGCGTAAAGAGCAAGGATAGAAAGAAATGAGGGAGGGGACAGAGAGAAAGCTGAAGAAGGAAACAGAAAGACAAAGAGGTATATATATATATATATATATATATATATATGTATATATATAGAGAGAGAGAGAGAGAGACAGACAGACAGACAGACAGACAAACAGACAGAGACAGAGACGGAGACGGACAGAAAAGGAGAGACAGACAGACAAATAGACAAAGGAAGAGAGAGTGGAAAATAGACAGGAGAGAATATGTCACGTATAGTCGTGTTTTGCAGAACGTGTGTAACTTTGCACTCTCTCCCAATACACTTTACGACACATTTCTCATTATTTTCGCGTATTTTTGTGCCGTTTGTCTGCCATTTCCCTGATACTTAATTATTGCTTCCCTTCTCGGGTGAAATAAATAAATAAATAATGGTGAAAGCAGAAAAGTACCAAACAAATGAAAAATAAAACACAAAAAAACAAAAGAATAACATTGTAAAAGCAAAAGAGAAGAAGCAAAAATCATTTAGGAGAAAAAAATATTCTAAAGAAGTATAAAATATGTCGAACCACGAAACAAGTATGAAAGTCAGGCCATAGATGCGTTAGTTCCTTTCTAGTGAGGCAATCAAGCAAGGGTAGTGTTGCCAATTTTATTTTAAAGCTTACTTCTAATATAGAGTGAAAAAGATTACAAATTAAAACTGATTTTAATCTTTAAGATTTCATCCATTTATATTTATACTATACAATTCTCATACTATATGATATTTACTTATGTTATTTATCAGTCAGTCTTTTAATGTCCGTTGTTGGACATAGACCGTCCCAAGGATTCGCCAAACTTCTCTATCGTGGGCGTTTCGGAGTCAGTACTTTCTGAGTTTGTCCAGTTCATCCCTCCATGTAGTGTTCTGCCGGCCCCAGTTGCGCATGTTGG
>OY735210.1:14377233-14452233 GCA_963457665.1 Thysanoteuthis rhombus
AGTTTTTCTTTTGTTCGGTAGTCACATCATGTTACAAGACCAACATTGTTCAACATCTCCACGTTAAGTAGTATGAAAACAACGGGCTTTCTGCACCGGGGAATTAAATCAACGCACGCGTATATTGTCAGTGCAAGAAATATAGACATAAAACAAAAACACTCAGCCGACATATGAGTGTAGGGTGACACCTTTAGGGGTCGGAACTCGTCATTGTCTAACAGCCACAAGAATAGTGTGACCTGCAACGACACAACCAAAAGAACTAAGAATTCGTGAAGACTTGTTTTCTCATGCAATAGCTACCAGGCATCTGATGTCGATATGAAATGCATAAAATATTTTTAACAGCAATAATACTATGGAAGCTATACAGCAAGGGATAGGGTTGTGGAGTAAATATAAATCAAAAAAGGAAGATACTACGAAAAAAAGATCAAAAGAACATAGATATATCTAACATAATCAGCTCCCATGAACCCCCCCCCCCCCAAAAAAAAAAACCAAATATATTGCATGGGAATAGAAAAGGCATCGAACATTAAAGTATGTATCGCACCCATGATAACTGAAACAGTCAGAACCATGTTGCAACAACGGAAGAGACTAGCTGGACTGGAGATTCATGGGAGGATTGGGGCAATCTTGGTCCCTGCAGTGTAGGGGGTGTGATGCGATGATAGAAAGAATGATAAAATTGTTTGGACTCAATAGATCTTGCAGGTACAAGATTTCAAAAAGCATACTTCCACCACTGTTACTACCATGTACCTTAAGCAAAGTTAGCCTCGAATTAGTGAATTCGAATTGTACCTTTCGTATAATTTTGACAAGAGTCATAATCAATGCAGAAGTTGTTCTTACTATCAAATTCCTTCCTTATATCGTTTACATTGCTTCTATAATGTTTCAGCTGATCCAGTCGACGGTTTTCTTTTGTTATACTATCCGTGCTAACCAGACAATGTTTCCATTTTCAGTTATCTAAATGGCCGACACTTCGTTGGAACGCCATGAAACACAGAAATTTGATTACAATCATTCGAACGATTCTCAGAAATAAATTTTCCTATTTAGAGAAGAGGTTACATAAAATAAGTGTCTGACTATCACATACCATCCCCGAGCGTGGTATATCTTTCGTTGGTTTTATGACTGCAACGGTGACACAAAATTCTATATTTGCTTTAACGCTCAGATTTCCACGGGTTCCGCTATTACAATATAATTCTTCACCTTTAGAATAGCTAAAACACCCGAGAAAGTAGATAGCGTGATAACTAACAAGGCGAAAATAGAGTTGAACAGACTACAGGGAGTTGCACTTATTAAAGGAAGATTCACTATCGCTGGTTTTCATTAGGATTCAAAAACCTATCTTTAACACTGGAGATAAACCGGTTTAATGGGTTAGATGGTTGTGTACTTGGCATCGCCATATATTCTTTAAAGTGGTTCATATAAATACTATTTTGAATGCTATACTATTTTTGAAAATGACCATGTATGATTCAGGGTTGTCAAGGACTAGTTATTCGCACTTTGGCTCAAATTCAAGCAATCTCTTTTACTGCCATCTTTGTGTTTGTGTCTTTGTTGATAACCTTTTTGTATATGTGCGCGCGCATGCGCTGAACAAGTAAGTGCTTGCAAGTGAAACAACTGCTCTGGAGAAAAGAATAGATAGGAAAAACGGGTGTGTGAGTGTGGGGTTCCCTGGTCTGTCTAGTTCAGTGCTTCTGAATAACGATACCCAAGGTGTGCAAGTATAAAAATTCACAAGTCCTTGATCGATATCCCTTTTAGGAAGGAAGTGAAAATTAGAGAGATAGACAAAGACTGTAAGAGAGAGAGAGACGGGGAGAGGGAAAGAGAGAGAAAAGAGAAACTCAGAGAAAAGAGAGAGAGAGAGAGAGTGAAAGAGAAAGAAATCAATATATAGAAATGCAGAGAAAAATTAAGAAAGAATAAATGAATGAATGGAAGAAAAAAAAAAAAGACCAATAGGAAAACTAAAAGGAACATTAAGATGAAAAAAGGGGGAGATGAGAATTAGTAAGGAAAAAAAATACAAAACAATGAGGAAGGATGAGAGAAGAAATAGAAGAAAAAGAAAAAAGGAAGCGATATTGAATGAGCAAAAAAAGAGAGAAAAAAATAAAAAAATGGAAGAAGAAGTGAAAGTGAAATAAGCATATCGGAAGAGAGGAAAAAGAGGAAAAGGAAAACAGAAATGAAGCAAAATGAGAGAGAGAGAGAGAGAGAGAGATAGAGAGAGAGAAAGGGAGAGAAAGGGAGTGATTGAGTTAGTAAGTGAAAGAAATAAAGCTAAGAGATGGCGGACAGTGTAGAATTGTTTTTTTCCGCACTGTTGCCCAGGAATCAGATCAATATTCAAATAAGCCGGCCATTATCAGAAAAAAAAACATCTTCTCGCCCCACTGTTACCAAGTCTTGCTATCAACTTTTGTCTATGGGAAAGATCTACGCCAACTTTATTGGAAATTTTCTCCAAGACTACCCTTCAACACCTTTTTTTTCTCTCAAAATGGTTGAAGGGTTATATTTTTGCCACTTAATACCCCGCCAGAAGCGACTATCAGACGAACGATGTTTCCAAATCTGATCTGCACAAATCTTTTATTTTCCTCCCTCTCTCAGATTTTTTCATTTCATCACTACTACTATTACTATTACTACTACTACTACTACTACTACTTGACGAATGTGGCTGGGTATTAGAGTGCTAGTCTTTGCTACAGGGGTTCGATCCATTATCAAGTCTTTTTTTCAATTTTTAATTTTTTAAATTTATGTACGTACAGTGCCATATAAAACACAATACTAATAACTAAGACGAATAGAAATTACCAGAAGCAAGACATATTGGGTCGTATAGAGAAAGATTATTCAGAGGGAGCTCACTACGTACATCTTTTCAAAGATTCTTTAAGGATTAATATTTAGAGGGGGGAATTTATAATAAAAATAGTCAAGTTATTCCCTCGTTTGGCACAAAGATAACGAATTGATTTTAATCCGTATCGTAGACTATTCTTATGAGACAGAAACAAATCACCCGCGAAGATTGCTCAATTGAATATTGATGAACAGATGAGTGATGTGAAAACAAAGAGAGATTTTGTTGACAGATACATACACAAAAAATGGCAGCTTTAGTTGAACAATTTCAGGAAGTCTCAGAAGCTCATGATCTTCAAAGATGGGAAGAGGGAGGCTGAGTTGATGAGAAATGGCTTTGACAGTTTTTCCCCCCTGCAATTTAAAAAAAAAGGCCAATATAGAAGGAAAATGTTTCCCTCCATACAGTTATTTCATTTTGCAAAAAAAAGAGATGAATAATGCATTGTGAAAGCAGATGAAAAAAATCATGAGGAAGTAGTCTTTTTATTCCCAAAAATATACTAGAATCTCTTGCCAATATCTTAGAGAGTTCACTTAGATGGCATTTCCATCCAAAGGGAAACCCAAGAACTCTTTCAATTCGTCGTTTGCCAATTTCAAGACTTGAAAAAATGGTATCCGATGCCTCTGTGTTAAGCACTCAGCATGAGGGGTAGTACTAAAGAAACGTAGAGAGGGATGGGCTCCGTCAAGCTCTCCGTCAAACGACACCCCTAGAGAAGAAGGGTTCATCTACAACTATAAACTACAATAACTACTTCTATCACCCAAACAATCCCAACTACCACTGATAATGCTCAGCCACTATGCTGTCTATTAGACAAATCCAGAAAGTATTGGCTCCATGATGTCCATGATAGAAGTCTGACGAATCTTCAGAAAGGTGTATGTCAAATGACGGACGCTAAAAATTCCATGATTATATTCATCTTCACTTTTTTTTCATACAACTACTTTTCTCACTCCCTGTTCTCGTTCTTTTCTTTCATCAAATCTACGAACACTCTTGTCTTTCTTCCGTAAATGTTCTCATCATTTGCTCTTTCATTCTGCCTTAAATTCTAACATTTTGTATATCTTCTTCTTCTTCTTCTTCTTCTTCTTCTTCTTCTTCTTCTTCTTCTTCTCCTTCAATGACAATGACAATCTTATCTTCCCGATGACCAATGCCTACGTGTTCGCTCATACGCTACCTTGCATGATGTTGATGATATCTTGACGTCTATCTATTATCTCTGTTCGAAATCTTTGTGTTTTTAAAGAATCTCCCTTATCAACTGATGCTATGGAAATTGTTCTGGAATTTGGGACTGGCGAGATTTCCGGAGAAGATTGTCCTTTTTCCCAAAATTCCCTTTCCAATTCTGACTGAACCAAAAGCCGATGGATGGATTTTTTCCTCTAGTGGAGAGATAAGGGCGATTTTAGGCTCAGAATTTAGTAGTTGAATCACTTAAGAGTGGAAGATTCATCGATAGTGAATTGACGAATTCTTCTTCGGCTTTCAGATACTACGAATACTCCCATTTATTGGACAATGCGGTACCAATCTCATAAGAAGAGATTAAGATAGTTGGGCTATTATTAAGAATTATAATTGAATATTTTCTTGGTTTCAAATCGGTCCTTGGTACAGATATCGTGCGTAAAAATGACATTTTCGGCTTTGATCAAAATCAGAGACAGCTAGATGTAAAGTATAGCAAGATATAATCATTCACATGAGCACATGCGTGTATGTACTTGAGACGTTTATACATTTATACCTGGTACGTTCCATCTACGTAGACAGGTATGCATAAGCAACCCCTGTGAGGAATCATCATCATCATCATCATCATCATCATCATCATCATCATCATCATTCTTTTAACGTCCGTCGTTGGACGTAGACCGCCCCCAGGATCTATCACGGTGGCTGCGGAGCCAGTACTTTCTGAATTTGTCTAGCTCGTCTCTCCATCTAATATTCTGCTGGCCTCGGTTGTGCATGTGATCTTGGGGGATCCATGTCGTGAGTCGCAATGTCCATCGGTTGTCCGCCATTCTTGCAACATGGCCAGCACACCGCCATTTGAGATTTTTAATGGATTCTATGATGTCCCTGACTCTTGTCTTTTCTTGGATGTACTGTGCTGTCTTGTGGACTCTCTAAGTGAGGCCTAGCATAATTCATGGTTCTCAATTTGCGGACCAGTCTCTCCGTTAGGTTCCATGTTTCAGCTCCATGGTTTGACTATTGGGATGATGGATTAGTTATACACCTTTCTTTTTAAGATTGATGGGATCTTCTTATTTTTGAAGGTTGAGCTTGCTCTGCTACACTATTGCGATTCTTCGCTTGATTTCTTCATCTTTTGGGGTCTCATGGAGATTCGTTGTCCTAGGTAGATGTAGTGATCTACTTTCTCCAGTTCTGTCCTCGATTTTGATCTTAGTGTTTTTATTTCCGATATGGTTGTTGCACACGATCTTTGTCTTGCTGAAGTTCATTTGTAGACCAACTTTCTTGGTCTCTTCAATTAGTTCATCTGTTATTAGTTGGAGTTTGTGTAGGTTCTCTGCAAAAAAGGGCGATGTCGTCTGCAAATCTTAAGTTGCTCAGATGCCGTCTGTTCTAATTCCTTTACTCTCCCAGTCTAGTCTTCTGAAGACCATCTCAAGGCAGGCTGTGAAGAGTTTAGGTAAGCTGGTATCACCTTGTCTTTCTCCTTCCTGGAGCTGAAAGGGGTTCGAGTCTTTAAGTAACCTGATAAAAGAGCTGCTGTAAAGTCCCAGACGATTGGAACACTTCTATCATAATGCTTTTATATGAAAAAAGGAAACCCGAAAGATCTCAACAACTAAAGACCAATAAGCCTACTCAGCTGTGTATATAAACATTTCACAAAGATCATCACCAACCGAATAACAAAAACACTCTGAGTGCTTCATAGAGGTTAATTCTAAAAAAAAAAAAAAAATATTGACTATAAAAGTTTTTTTGAAAAGTGAATTATTGAATATAGAAAGTAAATGGTTTCTAATCCATGGTAAAATTGTAATTCAAAGCTCTAATTTCAATGTGTGATTCAGTGAATTATTATTCATCTCAGATACGCAAAATTCTTTCGTGTCTGTTGATTTCAGAATATCTAAAATCATAAAAATATGCCTTTTCACCATCAGCCTTTCTGTAACTGTCGTTTTACACTCTCCCCAATATTGCCGAGACTTCTCTATCATAGACGTTGTGGTGCCAGTACTTTCTGAATTTGTCTCGCTTGTCACACGATCTTACTTTCTGTCAGCTACTATTTCGTATATGATCTCTGGGGATCCATGTCTGATATTCTTGCAACATATCCAGCACATTGCAATATGGGTTTTCTAATTATTTCTATAACTTGGACTCCTGTCTATTCTCTAATATAATGTGCTGTCTTATGATCTTTCCATGCGAAGTTGAGCATGATTCTCTCATATACTCGTTGTATGGTTCTAAGTTTGAGCATCAATCTTTTGATTAGGCTCCATGTCCCTGCTCCATATGTAATTATCGGGGTGATGCATTCAGTGCATACCCTTCTTTTTAGGACAAGTGGGTTTCTCTTGTTCTTGGAGGTCCAGCTTGTTCTATCGGAAGCTTGCCTACCTTTTATGATTCTTCGCTTAATTCTCTCTTCTTTTAGGGATATCATGGAGATTCGTTGTCCTCCTTCTGCTGAAAACTAGCGTCTTCATTCCGAAGCAAATGGGAGTTGGAACTCTGTTGCAACGTTTGTCCCACTTTCTAAATCGGGATAAGAGAATATATACGACGTTTTCTCTCTACTACGTCCTTTGTTCCTGAGTTTGACCCTGAATTATCTGATATAAAAATAATTTCTTCTATTATAAAGTGACCCCACTTTGATTTGTTAATAATTAGTTATAGATGCACCTATGTTTTTCCCTCGTGTACAATGCTAGCTTCAATCCAACGTGATTTTTAAGATTGAATCTGTTGCATTATACGCGAGTTTTTTGTTTTTGTTTTTCAAATTCACGTTCACATTTGTAAAATTGAGTTGATTAGATGAAAAAACATGTACAAAATCAATTAAAAATGTTCAGTGCCAGATTACATCTGCGTTCGGTTTTTAAAGTATACTTTAATTCGATTATTTAATGAAATTTAGAAAGAAAATATCCGAAATTTATTTGATGATTACTGGAATTATTTGTGACAAGGTCACTTGGTAAAAAAATATTGTAGAAACATTTCATTACATGAGACCCTCTTTAATATAATTATATGACATCTCAATAACTATCGAAACGAGCCCAAAGTTATTGGGTTATGAAGAGAACAGAATTTAGATAGATAAACAGACAGACTGACGGACAGACACACACACACACACACACACACACATGTTCCACTTGATTGAATCTTCAAACTATATGTACGTAGAGAAAGAGAAAGATAGTTGCATGATATTTTCTCTGTATAAGCGCAAGTGACAACATGGGCAGAACTGCAGAAAATAAAACGATGGCTGGCCCTGTCATCGCCCTCTTATCGATAGTTTCGCTTTTTGTTGCTTATAGTTATCCACAGTCAACCCCGGAAATCAGCAATTCACATCTTTCACTTTATAATGGCCTGAAAGCTCAAGATTAGTGATGCTAGCAATTTCAGATAAGCCGAGCGGAAATTATTTCTTTAGGAGTAAAGGTGAAAAAGTTTTCGACTGAATAAGGAAAAATGTCGTATGCTGAGGTTTCCAAGATGCACAATTATGAGAAATCTTTCAATCCACCATCATCATCATCATCATCATCATCATTTTTTGATCTTTGTTGTTGAGCATAGACGTTACACAAAATTCGACGGATCTTTCTATCGCGGTCGTTGCAGACCCAGTATCCCTGGAACCAATCTAAACTGCCACACCATTCTATTTTCTGTCAGCTTCTGCCATGTGATCTCTGGGGTAGCATATTGTGAGTCCTGATGTCCAGTAATTCTCTGTCTGGCAACATCGCATGTTCACTGCCATTTAGATTTTCTAATGGATTCTTTAATGATTTCTGACTCCTGTTTTTCTCTGATTCACTGTGCTTTTTTGTGATCTATTCATGTAATATTTAGCATTTTGTGCACATTGCATGGTCCGTAATTTGACAGCAATTCCATTGGTTAGATTCAAGTTTTCAGCTCTAAAAGTGACTATTGGGAAGACACATTAAAAAAAAAACTAATAAGATCTTTTTGTTCCTTTTGTTGATCTTGCTCTACCAAAACGTTGCCAACCTAGGGTAATTCTTCTTTTGATTTCTTCTCTTTTTGTGGATTTTCTGGACATCTGTTGTCCCTGGTAGATTTAATAGCCTACTGATTACAGCTCCGTGTTCTCCATTTCCATTGCTGCATATTCTTCGACGGCTTATCTGTTGTACATGACATTTGTTTTACCGACGTTAATAGGTGGACTTACTTTCCTGCTTTCTAAATCCAGCCCATCTATCATTATCTGGAGTTATTGGAAGTTCTCAACTAATCATAACTGTTCTTGATTATCATTACTTAGGGTTGGCAATCTATTATTATACTTAGTTGATAAATTAAACTTCATGCGTTTGTATGAATAGGATAAAATATAGTCTTCGTAGGGTTTGGTGCAGGCGTTCACATGGGGAGTGGGAAAATATCCCTAAGGATACGTAAGGACTGCTGCAAATGAGCAACCGAGGGGTTAATATTTCTCTGCATCTATAAAAATGATGGAGTAGGGTATTATATACATAGAACAAAACGAGGCATAAATATTTCTCCCCTTTTCCGCCACCCCCCTTTTTCCATCCGTATACACAGACTAAAAACAATCATTCTCACCTTCTAATTTTGTATGCATTAACAATAATAATAATAATAATAATAATAATAATAATAATAATAATAATAATAATAATAATAATAATAATAATAATAATGATTATGATGTCAAGACTGGTATGATATAATCCATTTAGGGTCAAAAGGGTTGGCGTAAAAGTAAACTCAGACTCCTCGACGCCATGATGAACAACGTTGCGATGCAGCGTAGACAGAAACGCCTCTGGTTTATAATTTCCTCTGGTTATTGATATTTTTAGCGTTGACATGTTTAGCTTTTGAATTCACAACACACACAAATATATATATATATATATATATATATATATATATATATATATATATAAATATATATATAAATATCATGATGGTTGTTGTTGTTACTGATGCTGATGATATACATATATATATATATATATGTATATATATATATATATATATGTATATATATATATATCATGATGGTTGTTGTTGTTACTGATGCTGATGATATACATATATACATATATATATATATATATATATATATATATATATATATATAGCTGGAACAATAGCTCTGTACATATGTATATATATATACACACAGACGCATATATATATATATATATATATATACATATATATATATATATATATATATATATATATATATGCGTCTATGTATATATATATATATATATATATGTATATATATATATATATATATATATATATGTATATATACATATATATATATATATATATATATATGTGTGTGTGTGTGTGTCTGTGTACCTGCATATTTTTATTGTTACTATGAAGACTGCGAATGTTTATCAGCTTGCTTGTTCACGTTCTAGAAGTCTCCAAAATTCCAAAACAGCAGCATCCAAGGCGGTGAACGTTTGTCTTTAGAATTACTTGAACCAAGGACTACCATAGGATAGATAGCCTTGACGTCTGAAGTCCCTACCATTCAATGTAAGGCAACAAGTACTCTTTCCCCTTACGGAGAAAACACTTGTTTATATGGGTACCCACTTTTGTGCGAACGATTATTAGGCTAGATTTGTAGATTAATCTTATAGTGTAGTGAGTATTATTCTCGCTTAGCGGACTACAAAAGTATACTTAGCTATATATCTATATGACTTACTACGATAAAGAGATAGTAACGTATTCCCAACTGGTTCAACAGCTCAGTTTTTGAACACAAGATATAAGGCCAGGATTTCGAATTTTGATCCCGACTCACAACCTCTACTGAACCCCATTTTCACCGATCTGGCCTTGTGCAAAGCTAACTCAAAGATAATAAAAGTGATGTCCATTCAAATTCATGTAGTTTTATTTATTGAAACCTATATCTTCTGTGATTTCTTCAAAAGAATGAGAAATTAGAAAAGTTTACGTTCCAGGGCCCATAATACTATTCAAATCAAGCCACCTCTGTTACCAACATTTTGACTAAATAAATAAAAATAAAAAAAAAAGAAATACTGGCTACTTTTAAAGAGATGGTGGAAACTAAGTTTCCTGGTTAATTATTCAATTTTCATATTTATTGCAGCTTTATTTTTCATTTCTAAATATGCACTGTGGCTAGATGTGTGTTTTTCTCGAATTTATGATGTAAATGTGTAAGTTTGTATTTACGTAATACATGTATTTATGACTTGTTGTATCATGCCCTGATTTTCTAGGATTAGTATTTGGCCGCTGTATTCTTCTTTGGGTGTCTCTCGTATTGGCTAACCTTTTGAGAATTTCGAACCGAACCTTTCATTATATCTGCGAGATGGATTGATCTCATTCTATAGTCTATGTCAGCTAAATATTCCTAGATAATTTTCCCCTGCGATATCTTTTGTCTTCCTATATACTGAACCAGAGAATATAACTTTTCTGCAATACCCATTCCGGAGATTGAACTAACAGAGGCCACACAGGTAACTAAATAAGCTCAACCAACGACTTTACATGCATGTCCATGTTTTTCATAAGATTCCGGATGTCAGAAATTCAGACAAGACATAATATATGTTCAGGAGTAGTTCTCTGCATTTGTGTGTGGTCTTATGCGTACGTGCATGCATGCGTATGTATGTGTGTACGTTTGTGCACGTGTGTGTGTGTGCATGCGTGCACGGAAACAGGACTAGACCCTACTAAAAAAGATCAGATCTCTTTGGCCCTTGTGCCCGATACAAACATGCTCTTTCTTTGTGCGGTAAAAGGCCAGACAACGGCTATTAACAGTCTCTCTTTTATTGACCGCATCTCCGTCCCGGTCATCTGCTGATGATTGCTTTTCTGGCCGTCCGCCTAGACGCCATTTCGCGCTGTTTCTCTTCGCCGACATTTGAACACTGACAGAGAGCGTTTCCCCACTCGACAACATTTCCAGTCTTTTGTATCTCTCTCTGTTTTTATTGGATAGACTAAGTGCTTTTGCCATTGCACTTACAAGTTCCGGATTCCAATTCGCTTAGATGGCGACCGCTTCTTTGATGCAAAGTTTAACCTAGTAATTAAATAGAATCTTCAAGTAAATATATGCATACATGAATATGTACAATATAGCAATCAATGCACTCACGCCTAGAAGTGTGTGTGTGCGTGTGTGTATCAAAATATATGTGCACGCAAACATGTTTGTAAGTTCATTGATACGTCTGTGGTTTGATGATGAAAAAATAATTTGATACAACAAAAAGTTATGTTTCAATATAATCTTTTCTGTGCACTTAACTCAACGCCATTCAATTAATCACGTAGAACGAACATTATACTGGGAGAATGTCAGATCGAAATTAAGCCAATAACTGTGTCAGGCTACACAATTATTGATTCAGCTATACATACACACACACATATATATATATATATATATATATATATATATATATATATATGCTATTATAAGTTCATTGCCGTATAAAAATATTTCCCATCTCTTTATCTTTATCATCGTTATAAATCCACCAGACAAGGCAGAATGATTGAACTAATTTGTGCCATGTCTTACCAGTGAACCTTTTTATTTTGTCTCTCCATCTTGTGTAACAGGCATCAAACGGTTGGTCTTTTGCTCCATCGATATCCCCTTCTTGCTATGTACCCAGTCTTTTTTCATGTTTGTTACTTGTACGATTTGACCAATCTCAAATCTAAGCTGATATATTTTTTGCATTGAGCTTTTTCTACCATTGTTTTCTGTGCCACTTCAATACTTCAATAATGTACATGTATTTATTTTATGTTTGCTCATATATATATATATATATTTATATATATATATATATGACATTAAAAATGCACTCACTGTACAGAGAAACGCATTAGGCCATAATGTCGACTTATGCCACATCTGCATTAAAACAATGTCACACTGGAGAAAATGCATTGAATCAGCTGCCATTTCCCAAATTGATACAGGCAGCTCTAGCTTCAGTCAGATTTTAGCCAATCCTTTACTGCTGAAAAACATTCACTCACTACTTACACGCACGTGTACCCCCCCCCCCCACACGCACATGTATCCACATTCCCCAATTATCAGAACCCAATGTGCCAATGAAAACACACAGGTAGCTGGAACAAATTCCCTCTTTTTGACCTGAATTCTTCCATCAATCATATTCAAAATCAATCTCACACTAAAACCACAAATATCTGATATGAGATAATTTCAGTAGCACTGATGACCAAAAGCTTAGTTCAAGTGTATGACCATCCAATTATACGCAGCAAAACACATACGCCCGTACAAACAGATACACATGCATGCGCACACCCACATATACAAAATTATCGGGAGATCGGGCCTAGTTGATACATTTTTCACTTCGATGCTTGAAACTTCCAAAGGGATCGAAAAATATCCCCCCCCCAAAAAAAAAGTATCCGTACTTATTTCGGAAGTGGGGATAGTAGGTACAATCTGGGCAACATGTGATGAGTATACAGTATAATTCAGCAGTATAAAATTTTAAAAAAGAGATGAGCATAATCAGAAATTGGAAATGTATTTGAGTTAAAAGAAAGACTTTCAGAATATGATGGCAACATAGATTTATCAGTGTTAGTAGCTGTCTCCATTATTTTGCTTTCAAATCTCTGTTCCATTCAGGATGACTAGAGTTAGTTTTGTTATTTCGTAGCCTTTTCGTTTCCTTCAGCCTTACGATGTATCAGTTAGTCTCAAACATTTAGAAAAAAATTCTATTTCAATAAAAAGTTCTGACAGATGTAGTGTATATATATATATATATATATATATATATATATATATATATATATATATATATATATATATATATATATATATCCTGCCATTTTTAGATACACAGATGTACATGTTGTCGTCGTCGTCGTCGTCTGTCTCATCTTTAGCCTGTTTCAACATGATGATGGAGAATATGGAAAAAACACGTTGACACCCAGAACACAAGTTTGCTCCGGGGCGTCAGCGATTGAGAGAAGATTTAAAAATTAGCTGCAGTGTCTATCATGGCTGCTTCTTGGAGAGCGATGTGGTAAATCCCAAAATAGCATAATTTTTTATTCTGGCCAATGAGTAATAGATTATCTCTTACATATATATATATATATATATATATATATATATATATATATATATATATATATATATATATATATATATATATATATATATATATATATATATATATATATATATATATATTTGTGAGTGTGTGTGTAAATATATAGGTAAAAAATGAAAACAAAAGAAAAAAAGAAGGACAAAGCAAAGCGTATTAAACAAAAGAAAACAAAGAGGAAGAGAATATGATGGAAAGCAAAAGAAAAAAGAAAGGAAAGAGAAAGAAAAGAGGAAAAGGAACCAAACTAAGCAAGAGAGAGAGGGAGAGAGAGAGGATAGAGAGATAGTGAGAAAATGAGAGAGAGAGAGAAAGAATAGAATAGAAGAAGAGAAAATTAGAATATGTAAAGAACATAAGATATAAAAAAAGAAGAGCCAAAAAAGACAGAAGAGAGGAAGAGAAAAAAAGCAAACGAAAACAGAAAAGATGAAAACAAAGATAGAAGAAATGAATAAAGAAAATGAAGGAAACAAGGAAAGAAAAAAAGAAATGAAACAAAAAAATGTGGTGAAAGAAAAAATCGAAAGAAGAAAAGAAAATGAGATTGGAAATAAAATAAATAAAAAATGTCAGTAGAAAAACGATTGACGAAGGATGTTGAAGAATGAAGAAAGAAAGAGAAAGTGCGAGAAAAAATATAAAGATTAAAAGGAAAAAAGGAAAGCAAAAACAATGAAAGGATATTAAAAGAGGTAATGAAAGAAAGGGAGGTTAGAAAAGACGAAAGAAAGGGTTATGTATAATAAAAAGGAAGGAGAAAAAAAGGAAAGGATAGAACTAATAAAAGCAAAGTAAGGTAAGAAGAAACAGAAGAAAGAAGCGAAAGGAGAAATAAAAGAACGAGAAAAGGAATGAAAAGGAATGAAAGGCATTGAATGCAAAAGCAAAGAACAAAAAGAAGGAAGAGAGAGGAAAAAATCAAAGGAAGAACTGAAGGAAAGTAAGAGGAGGAATGGAAAAAAAAGAGTAATAAAAAAAAGAAACAAAGAAAGATCAGAAGAAATGGCGGTAGTAAACCAAGAAAGGAAAGAAAGATAAGAAGGAAACAATAGAAGAAAAAAAAATGTCGAAGAGAAGAAAAAGAAAAAGGATGGATCGCAAAGAAAGAAGCAAAAACGAAGGAAAAGAGAGAAAGAAACAGAAAGGTAAAAGAAAAAGCAAAAACGGGAAAGAAGAAAACAAAGACAATAAAAAAAGTTGAAGGAAGAAAAAATTAAGACTGAAAGTTGTGGCCTTGTGCCAGACTAAGCTGAGATCTATTATAATCTACTCATCCAAAAAATTACTTATATATTTGGACCCTGTCTCCCAGTCCACAATACCAAATTGCAATTAAAAAGGATGGTTGAGGCATGCCTCGATGTCTGAAGCTTGACTAAGGGGCGTTTTGATTAGTTGCCAAATAGTGTTCCTTATCAGACAGTGAAATAGATCGCCTACTTAAATCAATATACCTCTTCAGAAGAAGGTGTGAAAATAATAATAATAATGAAAAAAACATCTTTTTAGTTCAGTTTTTTCTGTAGTTGGGAGCTGTCTCTGCATATCTTTAATAGTTATTCACTCACCCTACCTTAGTTTCAGTATGAGACCAAAAAAACTCAAATCCCTAGAGAGGATTGGATCCACTTCTCATTAGTTTTGCTCAAAGCCACAAGTATGATATACCCAAAGAGGATTGGACTCGATTCTTGTTTATTAAGATTAGTTCAGTTAAAGCACAAATCCTCGAGAATGTGGCCAACATTAAATATCTTTATCCCTTCTCAGTCGTAGTAATATGCGGAACTAGCTAACTAACCATTACCTTACAGAATCACAAATTTGTATGTCATAAATATATTTTGTTTGGTTTGTAAATGTCCTTGCACACATAAAAATATCCATGTCTTTGACAGCATATGCCATAGCAGTGGTTCTCAGCCTTTTTCAGCCAATCAATTCCCCCTGTTTGTTATACAATACAACTCATCTTTTTTTCAAGACTTCAGTTTTTGTATTCAGCGTCCATGTTTCTCCGTGTACGAACTGAAGTGGTATGTATCTATGGAAACAGGAATATCCCACTTTTTTCACCTTTCCACTACAATTTCCTGCCCAACTGATATCAATGTATTCCATTCAATTCCATTATGGAAATATGTCAGCCAGGGACATGACTATTCAAATAGGCACCCAAGTCTCAATAAGACCCACTTCGGGAAAAAAATTCCACATTTAGAATTTTGAAATTCCACCAGGTCGAAAGGGGAATGCCCCACTGGTTGAAAACCCTATGGTTTAGATTATAATACTGTTTCCTCTGTATGCATTGCAAACTCAGCTATAACCCTTCACTTATATTTAATTGGAGGTAGATTCTTCATCTTACAAACGGGACAAGGTTTTACTTGCAAGCCAATTCGTCAAGAAAAATCTCAGATATTCCCTCGGCAAAACCTCTAACGGCCAAAAACGAACAAATGAATAAGTGAATAAAATAAACTGAAATAAAACAAAATAAGTAAACGAGACCCCCCATCCCAAACCAAAGTTCTCTCCTTTACTCATGAGGATTTTGTTCCTGGGTTCAGTCCATATAAGCAAAATGGATTGAGAAAAAAAAATAAAATAAAATAAAACGCAGTTAAAGATATATTTTCTTATCGAACGATATGCGACGGGTCATGATGACCTGGGAAAAGGCAATGGCTATAAAACGAATAAAAGTTCACCCGACCCTGAATATTAATTTATCATTCTATCACTAAAACAACAAACCGACAATCTCCAACCGAAGTCTATATTTGATCATTCAGACGCACTTTCTATCACTTACTCACTCACATAGACTTGATACAATGAACCAACTCTCTTAGTTCATAATCTCTCTATCTATGTGTATGTATATTGAACTACCGTAGCCACCAAAGGTATACCCCTGCTTTTAGGTGCGTTTGTTTATTTTGTCTGTGTGTTCTAGTGCTCATGGACAAGCAATTTTGTCTATAGACCTAAAAATTGATATCAGTAATCTGCTAGACTCCTTCTACCCCAACCGCCCGAAAATCAAAACCGAATATCTCTTAGTCCTTTTTGGAGCCTTGTTTCGACTGGTTCATTAACAAAATCTCGATTCCCCAGAATCAAGATGTTTTTTTTTTCCTTACTCCATTAATATGCTTTCCAGAAACACTAGAGATGCCATAAATATGATTAATTCTGAACATATACATACTTTGCTGGAAATGTTTTTTTACATGACTTTTTGACACTGTGGTTGTTTAACCATTGAATATGATGGTAAGTCTATCCATCCATCCATCCATCTATCTATCTATCTATCTATCTATCTATCTGTCTATCTATAGATCTATCTATCTATATATCTATCTGACTTTCATGAAAAAATAGATATGGCTTTTTGATCAGTCTTTGCTCATTAATTATTATCCATATGATTTTCTGAATCTGTGTTTATTGTATGTGCAAATGCATACATTTGAATATCTATCATCTCTCTCTCTCTTTCCATATATATATATATATATATATATATATATAGATAGATAGATAGATGGATAGATAGATAGATAGATATACAGTTCATTGTGTTTTAGTAGTTCGTAAGATTACAAAGAGGGAATAGACTTTTTCCATTGTAAGTGATACCCAATCACATATTGAGCCAAGTAGAGTTATCCGTACATTATGAACGAAATTTATGAGAAATATGTCCTTGTGTTACAAATAAAATTTGGAAGGAAAACCACCCTGTGTATGTCAACCTTTCATGCCTTACACACTCTTCAGCTACCGGCTCTGTACATCGTTATTGTGATGATAGAAAAAAAGAAACAGCTCATTTTCAATCAAATAAGGAATGTCTCCTTATTGTTTAATTAAATTTAATTGGTTTTGACAACCAAAGATGGTAAAACCTTGGTTTCTAATGGAGAAGTAGAAAAAAAATTGATTCAGGATGCAGAACCGTCCACCGAAAACAAACCACAAACCAAATTTAAGGATGATCATCTGGATGCTATTAAAGAACTTTTAAAAAAACATGAAAATATAAAAAAAAGAAATTAAAGTTTTTCAAATTTTGTGTGGATAAATCATATCAATATACTAAACATGAAAGACATTAGATGATAAGATAACCCAAATAATTTTGATTTCTATTTACAAAAAAAATATTGAAAAAAAAATCTTTGATAACAAATCATATAAAGATAAAAGAAGAGAAATACCAGTGAAAATGTTATTTGCAAATAATTCTTACTAAAGAAGGAATAAATTATCCACTGATAAGTATTTTATAAAATTAGTAAGCAATAGAAAATTTAAAAAAATCAAACCAATTATTCAATGATAAATATTAGTTGCATATAAGTGATAGCCTAAAAGTTTGGAAAATAATTTAAATATTCATACAAACTTTCAATATCATATATCATTTACTTTAGGAATATCCATCTCTTTGAGAGAATAATTGATAATTTAAGTGGAAGACTGGACGCTCAATCAAATTCTAATTAGACTAAAACGGGAATTTATAAGGAATGGAAGTTGAACTGAATAAAGAAATGAATATATCGTAAATGTTATTCAAATAATTCAATTAACACGATTGAAACAAACAACAAAACAGAATGTTCGAACAAAATTCAGGATGAATTTCAGAATCATCAAAATTATTACCTACTTAAAGATCATTGCATTTCAAAATCATTGGAAATCTCAACAAATGTAATTAATAAACTACTCTATAACTTACGTATAAAAAACAGAACTGCTCAAGTTCAGAAGAATAAATAATAAACAATGTTAATTACGAAGAGGTATCGGATCACAGTGAGACTTTAAATAAATCTTTTTGAAAAATGATTGCATCATAAATGAAAAAAGAAATAAGATATAAAATACATCCTAGAAGTGTCTGGAATTTATAACCTATGTAATGACAAGATGGAATGAAAAACAAAAATAACTAATGAAGACATATTGAAGAGCGACGATCACATATAATGTTAATATAGTGATTAAAAGGGAGATAATCACGATGAGCAGTTGAAAGAAATCTTTACTGATCTCATAAACGCTCTATTGATGGTATTGAGCACTTTTGTGAACTAAGATCTAATTAATACATTAATACATACACACTGGTTCACAAAATAATTTTATATTGTTCTTTTATACTCATACAAACACACACACAGACACACATATAGAGAGAGATAGATAGATATAAATATTTAATCAACTGATTCTTCTGAAGGCAATCCAAGTGTGAAATGTTCTATATCTGAACATCTATGGTAAATTTGAAAGTGAGATTTTGTAATCACAGAAGTTCATACTAATAATCAAAAGTTAGGTGTAGAACAGACCTATCAAATATCTTTGGTCTTTGAATGATAAAAAATTGAATGCCAAAATCAAATGGAATGTTTTACACAATTCGAGGCAATCCAACGTCTTTAATAGTAAATGTGGGATCTAACATTAGCTGTTTCACAAGGAAATAATTAGTTTTAGTTCTTAAGGTAAAGGGATACCATAGACAGAGATAGATGAAAATCCACCAATATCGATAGATACGAACCTCTACACTATCATTCAAATACACATAGGATTGATATAAATTGAAACATTTTTATGCATTAGAATTAACATGTCTTAAAAAGTTTTCATGCTTTGGAAAATTCTTTCCCCAAATAAGAATCTCATTGTGAACTATTCTTTGAAAAGGAGTAATATTTATTAATAATTCATAGGGATTATTTCATCAAATGACTACCATACTATAGAAACGGAAAATATTGATAAGAAATTAATACCTCTGATGAAAGCAAAATACTGATAGACAAGTCTGAATCATTGCGATTTAAATTAGTAGATCAATCGATAACGAGTTGTATTATAATGTTATTATAATTATCTATGGATTCGTTGGATTTATATGGAGAGTGAATCTATATGTATATATTTCTAGAACGATTTAATCAAATTCTATAGGATAATAGCTGAATAAAAGTAAATTCGAAAAAATAAATATCGAAATAATTAATTTATTTCTTTTAAATTTATTACCCACGCGAATTCTTCTGGAAAAATATCTCAGATCAGAGTAGTATTAAACATCTGAGTTTTTTCATCAAACCATTTTAATGAATGTAACGTTTTTAATTCCGTAATGATAAGTAGTTTAAACTGATAAAAGTAATTAGATTAGTTACGTTTGTCAATAACCATTCGTATCAAGTTCAAATGAACTTTGACATTAAATTAAGCACAAGTAACAGCATTGCTGAGAGTTGTATCCTATAGATTAGAATATAGTTGAGCAAATCCACAAGTATCAAAATACTACAAAAATGTACGGACAACTTTTTAAACGTATACATTGGTTATTTTAAAACTACTTTCTACGAAAGGGAAACATCGAAGGTGTGAACCTATCGCTGTGCTCTTGTTAGCACGCCTCTCTCACCGTCTAATTTGCGTGTTCGATATTCATTGGGTGCCCTATACTATCTCCTTCTGCTCAGTAACTACGGTGCTTGCTTACGAGATATCAGTGACTACCAAGATATTCTTCCTTGATCATATTAAATGTAGGGCATCCGATCCATTTGGAATGCCATGTACCGGATCAAGTTGAGCTGTGGAAATTACTAGATGATCTAATCCATACATGCGCATATAAAACGTCAATCGCTGTGTGGTTTTCATTTTGGTCGTCCCTAGCCAGATCAATCAGAAGGTACAGGTGACATGGAGAGGGTAGGCCTTCGCTTTGCATTATCAAGCATAATGAAGAAATCGGAGGAATAACCGTTTCATTACAACACGATATGAACTTGATCCTTTACTGATTTCAGCAACCAGTGTATCCAATTTGTCACCCATCTAGGTACTGACCAGGCTCGACGTTACTCTACTTCAATAATCGTACAAGAACCATGGTGTCAAAACCGATTTGGCTGTGACCCTCGTCGAACAGTGATTAACATCAACTCTCTCGACACGATCCTCATTGACTGCCGTATGACTTGTGCCATGAAATGGGAATTCTAAGATTTTCACATGAAATTTTTTCCTCTTTACCAATTTTCTGGTTAATATTTGCCTTACTGTCGGTTGGTATAAAAGTCTCTTTAAATTTGCGCGTCAATCTGTCTAAAAGTGTGTCTGTTTATCTCGGTCTGTTAGAATAGATCCTGTTGTCTGAATTGCGATGATACTATTAATTTCTTTATATATGTCTGGTTAGACAAATTTCGTTTGCATTTCACTCCCTCTCTCATTACATTCACAGATACAAACATTCATACATAATTACATACATGGATATGTGTGTGCATATATATATATATATATATATATATATATATATATATATATTAGGGAAAGTGCCTATATAACTATTCTGCTCAATTTATATAAAATGTTTTCCTAACACAAATCTTTTTTCTTACTTTTGATGTACTTATATACTTCTCAATCGGCTAAATGATTTTCATTTGCTTTTTTTTCAGTATATATATATATATATATATATATATATATATATATATATATATATATATGCATGTGTTTGTGTGTGTTCGTATGTGTGTATACGTGCATGCATAATGGGTTATTCAACACTTTTTCTAACTCTTTCATAAACGTTACACAATTTCTTCTCAAAAATTGTTTTTCGCTTCTTGTGACCAGCAAGACACGAAATATTATCAATGGAAAATAAATAAGTAGTACCTTCACCTAAAAGAATAACGCATATATATATTCATTATCACAGTGCTACTACGTATACACACACACACACACACATACACACATACACACATATATATATATATATATATATACATATATATATATATATATATATATATAAATATATATATATATGTGTACATATATATATATATATATATATATATATATATATATATATATATATATATATATATATATATATATATATATGCGCATGTGTGTGTGTGTGTGTATATCACGACTTCATAAATTCTTATACTACTCGCTTTTCTCTCCTCACTGTCCTCCTTTCTCTGCAAACATCACCATCTCGCACGTCGTCAGTGTCTTAACTCATTCCTTCGGAAACAGCTTATCCCAGCCAACTGTCACCTTCCCACCCTCAGTCTCCTCTTCCTGGGGCTAATGTCTTGCAGCCCCTTTCACCCTTCCCGCCAATGGCGCCTTCTGGTCTCCCAACCCCCCATGGCCTAATCAATCGCCACTTGTTGCTGTGTGAACAATGGTGTTGTTCGTCTAATGGACTCTACTGGTCGTTGTTGTCCTGCTATTGCGTCTAGTCTGAGACAAGTAGTCGGTGGGAAGTGACTGATTCCTGCAAATTGCTGGCTTGGGTTCAAAGAACAGCGTCTGCTTAATTGAATTGAAGTCGAATAGATGTGAATTTCATTTTATCGGAATCAAAATTTATTCAATGTGCACTTTTAGTGATAGCCTAATGACAAGACAAAATGCTGATTTGTCACAAGTGCTGTTCTTGTTATTATATCAAAGCAACGAGGGACAGCTCACTATTGAATTGTAGCCGTACTAATTTTCTACAGAGGTCCCTAACCTCAGGGCCGGTACCTGTACCGAGTTGAAAAGCGTTTCAGGGCCACGGGAAAACGTTATCGTTTGGTGATAATATACATATAAAAATATATTCATTTCCTTTCATACTGATATTAAACAAGTCGAATAAACCCCTTTAGAAATAAAATATAGAGTATTAGCCACTTTTAAGTGACACAATTCACAAACTAACAATATTCCAGTCGTGATTAACCCCAACCCGCGTCGGACCTCCCGCAAGATTACTGTCAAAATTAAATCGGTCTGCAGTACAAAAATGTCAGCAATGCCTGTTCAAGACCATATCTACTGCGTGGTAACTTTGATTCTCATTAGTGCTCTGCAAATTTGATCCTGTGCCAGGCAAAGCTAAACTTTGTGAGTACCCATACGAATATTGATAGGGTGCCCTGTTGTTTGTGTTATGGTTAATGCGCTAGTCTACTAGACCATATCTACTGTTTGCTGAGTTTGATTTTCATTGTGTACCCCACGCTTGTTATCGAGTGCCTGACTGAGCCTATCTTGGTATACACCTATATTGATACCGAGTTGGGGCCTTCACGTTGGGTAATGATTACGAAACTTATGTAGCAGACCATTACTACCGGGTTGAGACCGAAACCCTATCCGTGTATCCAAAACTTCTGGTCTTGTAATGGACTCAACTAAGTTTCGAATGGTACTTCACCGTGGGATAACGAATAGTGAGCTTATCTTGCAGATCATCTCTACTTTTCCGTGGGTTAGATGGGTGTTCCATGATTGTGGCCTTGTGTTTGACTATTGTCGTCTTAGTAAATATCAACAATATCACTCTTACTGACTCATGTCTGACATTTTTGCAACGGCAAACCAATTACCATTGGAGTTTTCTAATGGTTTCTATGCTATCTTAGACTCCTATCTTTTCTCTCATATACTGTGCTGTCTTATGATCTGCGCTTATAAAGACACGCTCTCTCTCTCTCTTGTGCATGTCGCATGGTTCTGAGTTTAGAAGTCAATCTTTTGGTTAGGTTCCATATTTCAGCTCCATAGGTGACTATCTAGAGGATGCGTTGGTTATTTACCGTATTTTCTGGTTCTTGAAGGTTGAGCTTGCTCTATCGATAGTTGCCAAACTAGAGCAACTAACTCTTTTGGACCGACACCATGTTTCATCGTTCATATATGGGACTTACTAATTTTTTTTCGAGCTTGCTTTAGTGAAAGTTTGTCGACCTGGTGTGATTTTTTGCCTCATTTTTCTTTCTTTTGAAAATATCATGGAGATTCGTTGTCACAGGTAGATGTAGTGATCTATTCTCTCCAGCTCTGCGTTTTTTTGTAAGATTTTCCATCTGTTAATGTATCGCATGATTTCACTGGTTGGACTTACAGGATAAAAACGCAGAAATTTACATGAAATGACTCAACCAATTCTGGTGGTAGCGTAAAACATGTAAAAATAATCACTGTTGTATTCTTGCACCGACTGCATTTGATTTTTAAGGCAGACATGAGATATTTGCTCTGAGAGTACCACAGTCTTCATAACCCTACCCTTCACTTTGTGTCTGACTTTGAAGAATTTTGGATGTGAAAGTTTACAGTATCTTTCACATTCACCTTACATTCCTCCTATAGATCATCTTTTCAATCTTTTTTTTGACTTCATATCTACGATAAAAGGACCAGTTTCAAGGGGGGGGGGGTCATGATTCACGTTTTCACGGAATTTCTCACAGCAAAGTCTAATAGATTTTATCAAGATGGCATATGATCATTGGAGGTTGTTGGGAAAAAGATTATTGCTTTGAATTGATCACATTAAGATTAAATTTTACCATCTGTGTTGTTTTCATGTCCCTTTGTCTCGGTATCCAAGGAGAACCTTATTTCATACGTAACAAAGTAATACAAAATATTGTGATTCATTTCTATTCAAACGCTTTTGAGATTGCTTTTCGAATTGAGTTTTATATACGGGATGACCATTGGTGGAAATCCTATATTGTGAGTAACTCTTGTATCAATCCCTCATGATTGACCATCTTTTTCTTCCTGATTTCCAAAGCTGTTCTACAGTAAACTCATTTACAATCTATTTTTAATCAATAACAGTGCATATACATATTATATACATAATAGCCCTAGTCTGTCAGAAACGCTTAAATTGATTTCTGACCACTGAATACCCATTCCATTCCGATCGGCTAATGATTTCCAAAGTAAAGTGATTTGCAATACATTTTTACAGTAAAACCTCTGACAGTGCTTTTACATTATTGATATTATGTCCGTAACACTTGCATTTATTCCTGACCAATAACAATACTAATATCAGATCTCAAATACATTTCCACGGTAAAAAATCTTATAACGCATTCATATAGCAAAAGAGTTCCCAATTTTTTTCTTGTGTGATCTTAGAAATGCATTTAAATTATTCATATTCTATTGTGTGATCTGCTGGTAACATATGTATCAATTTAAAACTAATAACAATGTATTTTGTATTGATTTTCAATGCATAACATACGTATTGCCATATTGTGCTCAAATATGTAGGTTTTTAAAAACTTACAAAATTCTGTGCATAATCCTTAAATATTCCCTACCACGAGAAACACATATTTCATTAATGAATAGTGGGCAGTGATAGGAAAAGCCCAAAAAACTGCCTGCGTGTACTGAATTCAAATTCACACGCGGCTTGAATACAGCTATGATTATATTAATTCATTTATTTGCCCCCACCGTTAGAATCCATTGTGTTGCTTATATGTAACTACTAGAGTGGACGAATGTTTTGCCGAATTTGTTTAATGAAAATAAAAGCTATTTCTATAAAGACGTATGCAACTGTTGGATTTATAAAAGCGTTGAACATACAATATACATTAAAATGAAATTAATCTTTTATGTAGGTTTTGGTTGAATGTGTGACGATTCTTTGTGACCAAGATTGTCTGAAAATTGAATGAAGTTATGGATATAAATGCCATCCAGAGGCCCCTTTATCGTATAATGGTTCCCAAGCTGGTTCTAGTGATCATAACTACTGAGTTCAGCCCTCACTGACTCTTAATGGTAGCGATATGCCAAAACTTAGCTAAGCTTGGTGAATACCTTCAATGCCATCCAGCGTGGGTTTCATCGTAATATTGGATCATTACTACTGAATCAGCAGAAAAAACAACAACAACAAAAAAAACAGTTTTGAAAAAAGGAAGGATATTAAAAGGAAGCAAATGTATGAAAGGGTGGGAGGGGGGAAGCAAAGTTATCTGAGAATAGATTGAAAGAAAAGGGAAAGAAAGAAGAATTCATTCATTAGTTGTCGCCTGTAACCAAGCTAGTCAGCGGGTCCAGAGGGTAGGTCTTTGCCCTGCATTATCGAGCGCAGTGCACAGTTTGGTATCATCCTTGGAGGAGTGACAGGGTCATCATGATTTACACGATCCACCACGGCTTACGGTAAGTGGTGCACCCAGTTTGTCACCCATCTAGGTTCTGACCGGTCTAAACGTTGATTGTACGAGAACTGCTGTATCCTGCACGAATACTCCGTGACAGGAGACGAATTAGAGAATATTGAATCGAAAATGGAAGACGATGTAAGAAAGAAAGAATGGAAATTAGGATGATTGAATATTTTAAGAAGAATGGGGAATAAGAAATGCTGATGAATTCAAAACAAGAAGAAACAGGTGAGGAGAGGAATTGGGAATTTGTTTTGCCAGTGAAAAAAATTTGGGATTGGATGATACCTGGGATACGGAGTATACCTACCTCTCTATTTCCAGGATTTTCATTTGTTAAAAGTCTACTGGTGGAGACATTACCGTGTACTTGGTTCTCGAAGCCCAGACTTACCATATTTGTGGCTCTGAAAACTTATTTCTATGATTTGAGTTTCTAAAGGAAAAGATTTGATGCTTAGTAGGAAGGGAAACTGGACGTCACAGTCAATAATAAAAAAAGTCATCTAAAGATGTTCAGTCGAAGAGTAAATGTGTTCAGAATCAGTTTTCTCTATGGAATCACCGGAGTTTTCCACCCGAAGATATCTAAAACATCTAGAAAGATTCAGGTTCCGGAAAATCTAGATTTTATTGATAAACCCGTGGAAATACGATCCCCCAAAGTTAAAGAAAAAAGCCTTTTTCCTACCAAAATTCAAAAGAAAAGTATTTTTACAGGGATTCTAGTGAAATACCGATGCTGAGACTAACTTCAAAGTCTGTCAACGAAACAGTATCACTAGAAGCGTCGGAATAAAAACAAACAGATTTTCAAACACACCAGAAGGCCCCAAAAGATAAAAAGGCCCCATCCCCATAAAAAATGTTAAAAAAGGGATCTATTGGAGTACTGATGTCTGTAGACAAAACGATATGACCAGAAGTACTGGAAAAACATACATACAGACAAAAGGATGAGCACATACATAGAATATTGGAGTAGGATAGAATCCCTTGCCATCTTTGACGGTGATGTTTGTTATATATATATATATATATATATATATATATATATATATATATATATATATATATATATATATATATATATATATGTATATATATATATATATATATATATATATATATGTATATATATATATATATATATATATATATATGTATATATATATGTATTTATATATATATATATACATATACATATATATATATATACATATATATATATATATATAGAGAGAGAGAGAGAGCATGAGAGAGAGTGCATGAGAGAGTAATAGAGAAAGAACAAGAAAATGGGTGTGAAAGGGGGAGAGAAGAGGAAAGAATTTGAAGAAGAAACACGCATATATGTATGTGTAATTTACAGGGATATATAACCGTCAAATATTTACATTTCGTACCTAGCGAACTCTTCAGTTATATATTTTGTTATTGTAATTATTAGAATAAAAAACCCAGTCTCAATAACGAATTTAATAATTGACATTCACAGTGTATATCCTTGTAAATCTCACATCTATATATCAGTAGCACTACTGAATATTGAGAACTGTGATTAAATATCATCAACAAATGATGACATCTGTTTTTCCTTCTTTTTGTATCCTTACAAATTGAAAAATACATTATGAACAATATATATATATATATATATATATATATATATATATATATATATATATATATATATATGTGTGTGTGTGTGTGTGTGTGTGTGTGGAAAGAGAGAGAGAGAGAGACTACGTCAAGGAAGAAGGAATGAAGTAAGATTGAATTAAAGATGAGATAAATAGGGAAAAAATAAGTATTGGTCTCGTTGTTTGGTGGGGGGATGGTGGTGACCGTTATCGTCATCAAACAGTGAATCGAATCAAAGAAAATCCGACGTATTCTTTGATCGTGACTGTGTTGTGGAATCTGTCTCGCCAAGTCCGGTCCTGGTAATTCTTTGCACGGAAAGGATTTACCGATGCAGTGCTTTTATGATCAGCGACTGAGACACATTCCTTGGCTTCTCTTTGGCGTTGCTGAGACGTCTTTTGGATTAGACACCAGTCTGCTAGAGTGGTTCCACATTTAGCTCGAGAGAGAGAGAGAGAGTAAGAATGGTAATGGAATGAGTGATGCAGATATAGATGCATGGTTCTCTGATATACACGCGTATGTGTGTGAAATGGCTCTGGTGACGATGGTGGTATTATGATGTTTGGTATGAGTTGCGTTACAAAAAAAAGTACTTAGAACAACATTTTTTTCTCTCGCAGACAAGCAAATTAGAGAAATCCGGGCTAGGCAGCAGACTTCGGCTTTAGTTATTGACAGTATGGTAGAGGTCAGTCTCCAACCATAGGAGGATTAAAAGAGGTGCTTATTGCCCCTGATATCCAAATACGGCCACCCATCTAGGTACTGACTCGTCTTGATATTGCTTAACTTCGGTAGACGTACGAGGACCAGTGTATGATACACGATTTGAACGTAACAATCATCGTTGAGTTATCATGCTAAGTAAAGACGATTTTAGCCATATTTATATGAGCATTTCTCAGATGAAGCATTGTCAATAATTATTTTTTCTAAGAGTATCTCGTCATATTCTGTTGCAACTTCCAGATCCTCACTCAAAAATCGTTGATAAGCAACTTCAATGAAAATAAATAATAAGCCTCAGTCGATAATCGAACTCACATTCCTTACCCTCGGAAGCAAGTCTCACCTTGAAAGCTGACTCACTGATTAAGCTAGAGAGGTAAATGGCTGCAGTCATTCGAGTCAAAACACAGACGTATTACATATTTTTCTCGAATACCTGATACGTTGAGCGCCTCACAGGCCAGAAAAGCTAGTCTTGAAGTCCACTGCTAGTATAATGAACTTGATCCACATAGGATACCTCTTGCTTCTGGCCTTGTAGTGTACTAAGCGTAGTTCAGTAAAAGTCGATATATCAGGTGCCTCAGCGTCGCATAGCAGTCATTTCATCTATAACTGCCTACGCAGTAATGTTGAAGAGAAATTAGCTTACCTATATATTTGATCTTTGCCTACTATCGGCTGATATGCTTGTTTATGCTTGACAGTGACTGAATTTTCTATACGATGAAATATGGGATGGCACAAAAGCCACTGTCCGTTTTAGAAGATATAAAAGCTCAACAAATTAATTTCACTTCGATTACAAATTAACTAACTGCCAAGGTCGCCAGATTCGACCAATCCTAATTTTTTAGTTATCTTAAAAGAAAGATCTAAATTAGGATATTTGACACGAGACATCAGTACATTTGAGCCAAGTACACCACGAGCTGTCATTGAACATTCTCTGGAAAGGTTTCGACACTTCGAAGCTGGAGATGGGTGGGGGTATTTGTGGGATGTCGTATTACACAGTTAGGTTCAAAGTAATTTCGAAGGTTCTGAATAGGTATTTTAAAGGGAGAGATTTCTTCACCTTATCGTTGACAAAGTTATTCATGTTTAGAAAATGACTGTTGTACCATCCTCTGTAAATAAAGCACTGATATCTATCTTGAAGTTGAAATTGGCAGAGAGAATATAATTTTCTTATCCGTAACAGAATGAAATGAATTAGGCCAGTCCTTTCCTTTTATTTTCTCTTACTCTACTCACCACCATCTGAAAAGCACAGTAGGCTGATATCCTGCCTCTGGACTACGGAACTGGACAGGCAGTAAGGCTGAATTTAAGCGTTATATATTTATATATTAAGCGTTTTATTCAAATTACACAGAAATCCCTCATCCACGAAAGTGCTCAATTCCTATAGAAAAGCATTGCATAAGCTTACAGTGGATGTGTTACCTCACTTATAGAGTGCTCAACCCTGAATAGAGGAGCATATATATATATATATATGTGTGTGTGTGTATGTGTGTGTGTGTGCATGTGTGTGTGTGTGTGCGTGTGTTTGTGTGTATCATGTGCTTTTAGACAGTAAACCTCCATCAATACACACTTTGATTAAAGACCATAGAAAAGGAGAGTTTCTTAAAAAAAGTATTAAACCCTTCTTGTTTCCCAAAGAAACGAACATAGGGTCAGCATATAGTGGATCCAAGAAATTTCCATAAACTGACATCTATAATTATAGTTTTGGTTCACAACCATTAAGGTCTTGCATCATGAACATGACTCAACGAATAGCTGAACTGACTTGATCAAAGACTTGAGGAAGGTTCTTGCATTCACTCTCTATTGAACTATGTCAATTCGTATGTGAGAAGAAGGATAAAAAAGAGATTCCTTATCTGTGGTCTCTAATCACACTTGTACAAACACACACATGCACACACACGTATATCTATGTATGTATATATTTGTATGTTTATATGCTTATACATATATATATATATATATATAAAAACATACATATGCACCTATCTCTATCCCCCCTCTGTCTTTCTTCCTTTCTCTCTCTTCTTCTCTCTCTCACTCTCTCTCTCTCTCTCTCTCTCTCTCTATATATATATATATATATATATTGTGTATGTTTGTACGTGTATATGTGTACGTGGGCACGCGTCTTTGCATATGTTGTTCAGGATGAAGGTTTTTGTGACACAACCAATTCTGAAAAAAATCCTCAAGTGATTTCAAGAACGTCTTTTGGCAGACATTAGAGAAAAAAAGGTCTCACCGTTTCCATTCATCTTTACACGCAGTAATTCAAAGAAATCGCTTAGACCGATCATCTATGTAAGGAAAAGGAGCAGTCAATGAATATGCAGTCTATCAAATTAGCAAGGGAGAATGGCAAACATCAGAAGCGTTAGTGAAGAAAGTAAGATTGAGTCGTTTTGACAAAGGAATGAAATCTTGTTATAGATGAGTTATGAAAAATGTGATCGATATGTGTGTACCACTGTCACATTTTCTTGATAATGACCAATAATGTCCGAAAGATCTCGAACCACCAACTTTAAAACGGTTTTTTTAAAGGAAAATTCGATGACATGAACTGGATTGTAAACTGAAAAAAATAACCCACAAATTAAATAGACAGAATTTGTCTGTTATTTTCAACAATGTATGTTTAAATATATGTATGTATGATCGTTTTTATGCTTATACCTTAAACGAATGGTTATGTACGCACAAGCAATTACTAAGATACACTTCTGACAGAGCTTTGTTGTATTCACAGTACCTGATATTCCTCACTGGTTACCCTTCCTAGCAATGACCAGGCTAGACGAAGCATAACCTCTATGATCTTATGAGAACCGGTGTATCCGTCATGATTTGGTCGTGAACCTTTTATCCTTGGGTATAAGTTCCATAATTCTACAGCTAAGAGGCATTGAGTGCGATTTTAGAAGTCTTTGATATGAAAGTGGAAGATTGAACCACAGCCTACGGAACGGGAGGCAAACACTTTACCACTGGGCCACGAAGATCGATAGTAATAGAAAAACACGAATTGCAAAATCTTTCAATGAAAATGCATCGACGTCGTCGGGAGAAACTGTGTGAAACTGACAGAAATAAAGACTAATAGAAGAAAATTTCTATGAAGTGTGAGAAAAACCGAGATGAAATTTGATAACCAAAAATTTAATCAAGCAGTTTAGTACTTTGCCTCTGTTGAGATAGAGGGATACCCTGCTGAGCTCGACGGCAGACCAACTTTTAGAAGAAACGGAATATTAATCACGGGTGCAACATACTCAGCTACTAAGATAACAGAAAATGACTCTATGATAGGCGGGGAAACGAGTGCTAAGAATTAGAATTTATAGATTTGACTATACGAGAAACGAACATTAAAGACAACCAAATAGCAAGGGTGAGCCTGACATAAAATCAAGAGAAATAACCGTAAATGCGTTGAAGAAGGTAAGAGATTGAATCAAAGAGATTGAACGATAAAACAAAGGGGTTTGGCATTAACAGACCGAACGGGGGCGGATGACACCATCAAATGGGGTGACAACAAGATGAATGCCTAAAAGTTCTTGGTATACTCCCTTGGTTATCCTGTTTTCTAAAAGAGACAAAAACTTCTGTGTGTTCATACAATATCTCCGGAAGTACTCAATGAATTTCAATTTTTAGGGGAAGGATAGGCAATTAATTGGGTAAGGGAGAGTTGGTCAATTTTGGGTGCAGATCCAGGAATATTTTTTGAATGTGAGATATTTTTGTTTTTTGTTTTTCAATACATTTGGGTATACACTCATGACTGGCTTATGTTATTATATTCAAAGACCTGGGAAAATCATGATGAATACTGAAATCAAATGAAAAAAAACCCACCCAAATTGTAGATATCCTTGAAAGAGAGCAAGTTCGCGAAGGATGGAGGTAACACTAACCATAGGCCCGTCACTGAAATCTGGTACATCGCTTTCATTAATTTTGACCGGGCTTTACCTTCATTTGAATTTTTAATTATTTTAATCGGGAATTTGATTGGACCGTCATTCTATAATTACGAGTGAAAAACTGGACCGGGATTGAGCCTCTGTTGAGAATCGAACGCACACTTTCATTGACAGAAGGAATCCAGTATTCACCTGACTGAATTGGTCGTTCGGTCACAGAGAGTATCGCAGTTTGCAGAAGTTGATTTTGTCAAATCCCAGTCAGAGTTGACTTTGATTTTCCCTAGTAAAAAGGATAAATCCACCCTCTTTCAAGTGCCAAGTAGATTTTCTTGATCTTGAAGGTTGAGCTGGCTGTACTGATTGTTTGCGAACCTAGAGCGATTCACTCTTCACGACTGACAATCGACATCCTGTTCTGTTGTCTATACATGGGACCCTGTTTCGTAATCAATTTATACAGATGAGGTACTGATGAGGATATTCTAAGAGTGTTATTGAGAAGATGAACATTGGAGCAGAAATTGAGTCATTACAGACGCTGCAATATATTCTGATCATTTTTGTCCAAAAGGTTTAGAAAATGTCAATTAATCATTTCTTCTAATTTCTACCCTTTGCAATTGGGACAGTGATAATCTAAAATATACTTATTTTAGATTGGACAATACACAAATTTGTACATTTTAATCATATAAAGTAGGAGTAACAACTACATATGAATGTCACTGTTTTGATCCAAAAAGCAAAGATTTTTAAAAAATGCTCTCATTCATAAGAAATGCTTTTTATTGGTTTCAACTGAGCTGGTTTCTGCTAATCAGAAGTGAATTTGTAAACGTTTGTTCAGGTCTAGAAATGCCTGATAAATATCTACTGTTAAAAATCGGGATGCTGTAAATAGACATGTCTGTGCGTCAAAGGCATCCATCAACAAAAACAAATAAATTACACAAATCTACGTTTGTGAGAATTTGTAACAATTTGAAGTTTTCAAAGTTTAAAAAAAGAAAAATTTTAAAATAAACGCCAAAGAACAGTGAAAAAAAAAAGAAGAAATAATTGCCAGTTTCATTATTCATTGTTGTATATAAGTAATCAGGAGATAACATCCACTACAAAGGAACGAAATCGCTTTGCTAGGTATAATGGCAGCATCAAACGACGTCTTTGATTACAGAATTAATTCTCGAATACTATTTCCTTTTTATTTTATATATTTTTTGTGTTTTTTTAAGTATCAAACTGGACGTAAACAGTAGTAAAAAATATAATTAAGTAGATATCAATACTTCATCCTTTAAGTAGAAAACGCTCGCAATTGTCAGGGGAGATAACTGTGCATTGATCCACACTAAATCCGATCAGTAGCCTATTCATTCTGAATCTCTTGAGATATCGTGTAGATGAACATGGAATGTTGGTGGTATTACATGTTTAAGACATATAACAAGGAAATTATAGGTACTTGTTAATGAATCTGCTAAAAAATACTGCATCGTTGCCAATTGTCCAACCTTTCACTGAATTAAATTGAAATTCATCGGTAACCTTCAGGGATATCTCGGGGACAGTCATGAGCGTATACCTTTCCTTTCACAAAATTTCATTCAAATCGACTTTTGGGGATATCGTGTGGACAGACTCGACCAAATATAGATATCCCTATGCTTTCGTTGACATAGGTAAATTTAAAAAACAACTTTGATATATAATTAGCAAAGTTTGTTACAAACCCAATTCGAAATGGGCTGTGGAAGGAATCAGATTGTGACATCTAAGCTTATTGAATACCATAAACCTGTCTACAAGTAGTGTGGGCAAAGCTATGAATGGTTGGGAGTAGCATTTCAATAATATCCATGCAAATTAATGGAACATAACTGTATTGGCATGTGATCAAGATTAAGATGAGTAAGTTTGTACTGAGCTTTTAAAGTACAGATCAACAACTATAAAAAGAACAAACTGGAAAGATGAGAATGCAAACAGACAACAAAGGCATAGTATCCTTATAATTTAATAGGGTTAAGGTAAGTATATGGGACAAAACCAAGAGGAACAATCCGTTTTTCCGAATGTTTTTTTTGAGATATTTTCATCAGCGAAATAGTTACTTTCAAGCTGGAGAGTTCATTGTTACGGATGGACGAACAGCAGAAATACTCTGTTCATTACTAGCTGAATTATTCACCTATCATGTGTGTTTTTTACTGTGATATATAAGAACAAGAGCATGATTTTTACAAACTTTCCCTTCCATAAATACAAAAAAAAACTAACTTAGTTATATGCACAGAACTATTCAACTAGTTTTTATCGGCTTTCAGTATATTTGTAGGTATTGAGAAAGTGACGAGTATGTGTGTCACTTATTTGTACTTCTATATTTACTTTTGCATAAAGTCTCGTAAGAAGTTTATTATCGACTGAGTAAATAATCAGTGTTTAGTGGTCACGATTGTCGTGACGTCAGTTAACTAAATATAACAACAATGAAATACGCAGTACATCCGGGCATTCTGTCCGTTGGTCATGTGGTATTGTTACCATCTCTCACCCATTGTGTTGGATTCGTCTGCAAAAATAACAAAGGCCAATGCTTATATTTATCTTCAACTTTCTAAAGAATGGGATATTTGGAGAGAGAGAGAAAAAAAACGCATCAACATCAACGTTGTCTTCCTCAGCAGGAAGAAAACTAATAATAATAGTACGGAAATAACAAGAATTTCGAAAAAGGTGAGGAATGAGTCGTTTGTGTTGACGGCCATAATGATGTTTTTGTAATGGTGGTGGGTCAACGGTTATGGCTCTGTTGATAAATTATTATTATTATTATTATTATTATTATTATTATTATTATTATTATTATTATCATTTTGTAATCTCACACCAGTTGTCTGGAGGTTGAGTGACAGCAAGTCTCCTCAGGTCTCCAGCCCTCTTCTCCTCAATCTCATTGACCACAATAATACTTTGGTTTACAGTTTCGCACCAGTTGCCCGGTGGTCATTGCCGAAGGCTGAGTGACAATAAGTCTCCTCAGGTCTTCAGCAAACATCTTTTCTCTCCCTCGCCAGTGCTGTGGTTCACATCTCCGCTTTTATTTTCCTTCCGCTGTTGGGCCACTGCTAACATTTAGTGTTGCAGTCTTTTTTTTATTAATTTTCACACCAGTTGCCAGGTGGTCACCGATGGAGACTGAGTTACAAGAAGTCTCTTCGAAGCTCGAACCTTCTTCTTCGCTCTCTGGTTGTGCTGTGGTTTACGTTTTCACACCGGTTATCCGGCGGTTGTCGTTGAAGGCTGAGTGACAGTAAGTCTCCCCTAGTCTCCATTCCCTTCCTTTATCAAAATAGCGCTGCAATTATTTCTTCTTCTTCTTCTTCTTCTTCTTCTTCTTCTTCTTCTTCTTCTTCTTCTTCTTCTTCTTCTTCTTCTTCTTCTTCTTCTTCTTCTCATTATTATTGTTATTATTATTATCATTATTATCAATTGTTTCTATGCTACTAATGAAGATGATGATGACGATAATAATGACGTGATAATGAATAGAAATAAAAAAGTTGTTGGTGTCTGCAGTAATGAGTTAATAAATCATGTCGATGATGATGATGATGATGATGATGATGATGATGATGATGATGATGATGATGATGATGAAGGCAGTAGTAGGTATGGTTGTAAAAAATATTTGCATTTTCGTTGTATTGTCTGACAGAAAGAGAAAAAAACATAAAGACTGACAGAGACGGAGACAGTGTAAGAGAGAAGGAAAATGATAGAGAGAGACAAGGTGATAAAAACATCGAGATTGATCGATTAGAAGACATTAAAACATCAAAAGAGAAGGACAGCAACAAATCTAAAATGAGCTTCGTATTTAGAAACAGACACAGAGAGAAAGCCGAGAGAGACAATTGGATTAATGATTGCAAGAAGAGAAAGTAATGGACACAGACGAAACCAAATTTTTGTTAGAAACGTTTTCAGTTCTTGGGAAGATTGCAAATGGCAACTAGACGAGTTAATTGCTGAGAAAGATGAGACGATCAAGAGGCTGGAATTATAGAGCTGTCCAAGAGATGAGAGATGATAATGGAACTATATTTTTAATAAGTTCAAAGAGTTTTTTGTCAATGGAACGCCTTGTTGTTTATGCTGCTAACATGACATTTCGATCAAATCTTTCTCCAGGCGTTCTTTCTGGATGTAATGGTAGTAACCAGAAAATAACTGTCCTCTCGACGATATCACCTGCAAAAAGATTCATAGAGGGAATGCTGAGGACGCCACAGAGGGTACCAATCCAGGCAACTGATAGCTTAACCTGACTGACTGCATTTTATGGACTTGCAGAACATGAAAAAGAAAACAAATTTAAAGCAATCAAAACACGGAATAAACTTAAGTCTTCTGCAGCAATTAAATGGAAATCAACCCCCTGAGACTAGTGAGTACTTTTCACAGTTCTGTCCACTGTGAACTGCAGGCGAACTCTCATGTGACCTTCAATTGTGTCGACGAGAACAGAATTAGCATAATCCCGAGTTTCCAGACCGAGCTGGGAAGCTAATAATAACCAAGTGAACCTCGGCACATTGAGACTAGTACCCCAGGCAGTACTATCTCGTGGCTCCAAGTCGGATTAGGCCAAGAGCATCTTCCAATGCCAACAGCTGAAGCAGAGGACATCGGAAAATTCCTGGCTATCCCAATATGCTACCTTCAGTTGTATGCTTATAAAGTTATCCCACATAACTTATAGATTACGAAGGTATTTTCCCCACCATTCAATTTACACGGTGTTCTAATCCCCCTATCATTTTGGTAGCATTTCGTACACCCCCCATATATATATATATATATATATATATATATATATATATATATAAGCAGCTTTTATCAGTCCACTTCCACTTCTGGACAAAGACCTTTCCCATCTCCTCCCATAATGAGTGTCCATCCCTGTCAGGTATTGCGGGCAAACTTTTCTATTTCATCCCTCAATCTCGTTTCGTATATCCTACTGTGTTTATTCTCTCATGGACTCCAAATAACATAGCTTTTTGATCCATCTATTATCCCTTCATCTTGTTATGTGCCCTGTCCATTTTGCTTATTCATTTCTACGATATTCTTCATCTTGGTCCTCTCTCAGATCCATGTGGTTCTTTTATGTCATTCCCAACATTGCTCTTTCCATCACCCTCAGTGTGGTTCTGAGTTGGTTTTCGAACAGTTTCGTAAGTTTCTAGCTTTCGCCCCGTAAACCATAGCTGGTACTATGGATTGATTCTTTAATTTGTGTTCCAAGCATATTTCAGTATGTTTCTAACATACCAAATGCTTTCCAGACAATTGTCATGCACCTTTTTATTGCAATCCCGTGGTATTTCTCAAATTTTATCACCTGGCCTGGGTGAATTAGTTCCCTATATTCTTCTGAGGCTTCAATCTCTATTTTTCTGGTCTTTTCTACGACTTCATTATCTAACAATAATTCCGCCTTTTTTCCGTCGATCTTTAACCCTATTTTCTATTCAGATCACTTGACATGCTTTGTAGATCATCTTCAGTTTCTGGTATGATTAATAATGATATTAACATTGAATCTTGAATTGTTAAAATATTCTGCCAGATAATGTTTACGTCCCCGTTTTCCCGGTCTATTGTGCTTTCAAAGCACGATGTGAAGGGTTTTGATGATATCGTATTTTCTTACTCCATTTTTCCAATCTTTATCTCTTATATCTCTTCATGAGGTCCAATCATTGAAGTGCCCTTTCCGTATATATTCTCAATCACTCTCATATAATTCTCATTCATACTGTATTTTCATATTGAGTTGAAGACTGTCGTATATTGTATTTAATCCAAGGCTATTTTGTAGTCTGCATAAACCAAACGAAGTGTTTTGATGTGTTTTGATGTCTTTTCAATTAGCTGCTTTAATGTGCGTAGGTGGTTAAGTGCCGAATAGCCTGTTCACGCGATTGGATTTCATCTAATGAGTTTTTTGATTTATTTGTGATTATTTTCTCTAATAGTTTTTGAGTGATAGGTGGTAAATTAATGAGGCAGTAATTGCCCAGGTTTTTATTGTCACACACACACTCACACACATATGTATATATATACATATGTATGCATATATATATATATATATATATATATATATATATATATATATATATATATAAACTTGATAGTTGCTCCATAACCATTTTGATTTTTTTTTTGATTGATTGACTTGCAGTCAAAGGTGTTTAAAGTGAATCCAGTTTCCACAATTCAAATGTGTAAGATTTTGTCATTGCAAGCAACTGATAAATTCAAGTCTCTATCCCTATGGGGAGCTGCGACTCGGGTGTTACATGCTGAGTATCCAGATGCTGACCAAATGCCTTCTATTTCCTTCATCCTGTCCCTCTCCCTCTCTCTCTCTCTCTCTCTCTCTCTCTATATATATATATATATATATATATATATTACGTGTATGAAGCAAGGAATGGCAATTCAGTTAAGGCCTGCATGTCCACTTTGTCGGCATATTAGTGGCCTGCAAAACAAAGTTGTTGAATTAGAGCCCTGCACCCTAGAAAATCGTCAATTTTGCTTCTGTCAAAAACTGTTCATCAATTAAGGTCCTCCTTTTTGAAAATTGTCATTGTCTTCATTTTGTCCTGTGCAAACTGTGACTTATACCTGCTTACGAACGATGCTGTTTACTAAACTTAATAAGAAAAAATATAAGCGTTGATACTTTAAACACTTAACTAACATCTTTCCAATTTGTGATTCGACATTAGCATCCATTGTTGTCCTCTGTTTGCAATAATGTAGCCATTGCAAAGATAATTGTCCAGCTACTTGAAAAAACAATGTAAATCATGGAGACAGCTCATGAAAACAAGCTACACCCTCGATCATGAAAGCACTTAGACTCATAATATTGTTTATTGCCTGTACGTTTTTATCAGCTGTGAAAAAAATAACGTGCAGATATTTGCTAACCGACATGCTTCGGCTACACAAAATATCAGATAACATGCTGACCAACCGATTTAGGACCAATAGAATGATTGATCAATCAGGCCCAGCACATAATTACAGCGAATGCAAAACGTATTTGACACATTTGAAAAAGTTAATTGTAACTTATAAATCTTCCAAAATTAATTGAACTTGGGCCAGAGCTTTCTGATTTTCGTATGTAACTGTACAATGTTTAACCTTGTTCTAATATTCTTTCGATTTTTGTATCTTTCTGTATTTGTTCTGAAATCTGTCAATTTGGGGGCTGTTCAGTGAGGTTAAAATTAATCTTTTAAAAATGTATCGAATATATTTTGCACCACTTTATCCTTAATAGCCTTCCAGATTATCGGATTAAAAAAAGCGAAAACAAAACAAAACAAGGACCCCAACAACTGTTTTCCTCTATCTTTCCCATGTATTTGTTTAAACGCCTTTCCAATGTCCCTTCCCTCTTGCCACTTAAACCAACCTGTGACTATCAGCAACTTTATCTCTCTTATCGGCCCCTCCAACCCATAACCAACGCCCATCGCCGGTTGGTATTAAGAGTGCTTTATTACCAAGGCGACGAGCCAATATACAAACACCACAAGGCAGGCGGAAGTCGGGGCAGATTATGCATCTGTCTAAAATCCATTTCCGGTACAGCTGGTATGGTCACACGACATCAACCATGAGTCGCTTTGACTGTCAGAGAGAGAGAGAGAGAGAGAGAGAGAGAGAGAGAGAGAGAGAGAGAGAGAGAGAGAGAGAGAGAGAGAGAGAGAGAGTATGCTGCCCCCCCCTCAAAAATGAACGAGAGAGGAGGAAGAACAATTGATGGATATTGAATATAATTAGAGACAAAAGATGGGGAACCAGGAAGAAAGGTGAAGCGCTGCCTTGGAAATTCAAAATAAAGTACGACTGGGCAATTTTGATGCGATATGAATACACGTAAATTATCATTTTCTGATTGTAACTTGATTTTGCGGAAGGCCTGTGTAGTGGGACACATGTTTAAGATATTATCACTCCACGAACGAACTTGTAAACCACCACACCGTGATATATGTTATGGATTATTCTCCAAGATGTAACAAAGCTATTGCAGTTCTGCACCCAGGATCAAAATCACTTCACTAGGAAACTGATTTCGTCAAAAGGCCACAGTAATGGACCACTCTGTGAGGATTGAACTCCTTATGCTAAGTTAGTAGTTGTATCACGACAACTTCACTGGTACATATAATGTTCATTACGTAAGAGTAGTCTGTTCACACAGTCCATGCAAATATGTGTGTAGGAGAGAGAAAAGTCGGTAATAAAAAAAAAAATAACCAACTTTGATCTTGCTAATCACTGAATAGAGACCGTTATGTGACCAATATCTTCTGGTGACATGTTGTGATGATCAATTAACGTTGTTAAAAAAAGATAGATCGATAAATGAGTTTTTTTATCTGGCTTTTTGTCGGTCAATATTCACTAAAATTGCCTGAATTTCGAAAATAGACAAACCAAAAAAAGAAAAAAAAAGAAAAAAAAAAAGAAATGTGTGATTTCTGCCAAATGGTAAAGGATCAATTCAAGATAAACTCATAATTCAAATTTAATCCCTGATACCTCTACCCCCCCCCCCAATAATAAAGCAACATATTTTGGAAATAATTTAAAAACAAACAAGCAAACAATCAAAAGAGTTTTTTCTAAATATAATAGATAGTAAATGTCTAAATTTTCAGCCTCCTACCTCTATTGGCAAGTGCTGTATGTACGATGTATCCATAAATCGCCAGCCATACAGACCAACCGGACAACTGGAGAAACCAATGTTTACAGTTTTGGTTGGCGGTTTCTAAAAAAAGTGGGTGGGTGGGGGGGGCATAGCTTGGATGAAAAATATTCGCTGAGAAGAGAGGAAGAAACAGATTACACGACGGGAGAACGAGATCTCGGTGGCGGCAGCATCAAGGCGAAAGCGGATAAGATATCGGTTTCACGAGGACAGAGTCGCATGCATCCCAAGCAACGCACAAATGCATTAATTGGCAACAAGATAAAAAAAAGTGTAGCTCTTACCCATCAATCATGGACGTAGGCACACTCACAAAGGCAAAAGTGTGGAACAGCACATTTAGTTTGTAACACACAGCTACCTCAGCCACCAGGAAGGTAGGTGCACACTTATACAGATGGATAGATATTGGCTAAGCTTTGTTTAGTCTGGCACATGGTCAAAAGTATAGGAAAATAAATATAGTAAGATCATGTTGCATCAATCTTCAAAATGGGAAGAGTAATGTCTGCCTGGAAAATCTGCCACAGAATTCTTGGCTCCTATCCGATCGCATGCATTGGCCGCTGGCATCAGCAGGAAGCATGCACCTATCTCAATTACAAGGAAAGCAGGCACTTTTTTACGGATAGATATCTGCACATATAATCTATGTTTGGCACAAGGTCATATGGTAGAAATAGTGGTTATAGGATTATCTTGTACCAATCTCTGAAATGTGAGGGGATGATAGCGTGATGAAGTGCGTAAGGTAAACCGTCTGTCTCTTAGGAGACACCTCTCTTTGCGGTATGAACACTCCAGTCACTGCATGATCAGCTTAGTGATCCCAGCAAAGACCAAGACTTCATTCTAACAAGTTTTATAATTGTAGTTTTGACAGAGATGCCAGTTCACCAAAGGTATATTTCTCTCCTAATCATACAGATTAGAGTATACTCAAACAACTATTGAATGTACAGGGGAAGTTTTAATGAAGAGTTTACAGCATTCCGCTTGTTCTGGGAATCGAACATAGCACTATCCATGACACTATCTGAGTGACATGCATCTTTGAGAATCAGCGTAAAAAATTATTTGCGTCTATCTAAACCGATACGCCAACTCCTGACGCCAACAAATTATATGAATCTGATTCCGCCCTTCTTCGATTCAAAGCGATGTTACTTTCATATTGAGATATTTTGCTGCAAAAGTAAAACATAAAATGGATACCATGAAATAAAATGGAAACAGCGATCAATCTTGTCTGTCAATCTGTGTATCTATTCGTCAACCCAATATACCCAAATGTTCATTTTAAATTACAATAACATTTTGGGGAATAGGAGTACCTGTATGTCAACTGAATATTTCAAAAAGTTCTCATCGAATTTTAATTTTATTGGATGATACAAAAATGGGATAAGGGTGGATTGGTTAAATTCATTGACAGTTCCCAATTTTTTTTCATTTGAGAAATATTACCTCCAATTTGCTCATATCTTTATGTATTCAATAATGTTGCTCAATACAATAACTAAACATTCCATGATAAATTGAAATAAAATTTTGTTGAACGGTAAACTAGGGGCTAAGGGAGGAGTGATTACACTTTGGGGCGGATCTTGGAGTTTTTATGATTGCATTACCTGCATCGTAGCGACTGGTAAATTGATTCTCATCCTGTTTTTAGTGAATTATGGTGTTAGTAGAGGTATACTTTCTTAGTGCTGGATATTCAAATTTCTCAAAGGTTTCGTCTGAAGATTCACTGTGCTGTAAGGTAATGTGAAAGAAACTGAATTGACGTTGGAATCTCGTTCACTTACTTCAATGTGATCAATGGCAATATTTGTTCGTAATTGCAGAGACAGTATGATAGTTCTGTGTGTCTTTGTATTGGTACATTGAAGGAACTGTTCTAAGCTGTTGAGAAAAATTCGATTCATGATGTACAAGTTATTTTCTTCTCTTGATCATATTCTTACCTCTAGGAGTTACTAAGTGAAAGCTTTTAGACAAAAACGATGCCTTTATCACAAAAGACATATCCACAATGACTCATAGACCAGAAACTCAGTAGCACTTTTAGATTTTTAACAAACCAAGAACTTCACCTTGCAAGGAGGAATTACCACGAATGCAACAGTATTGGGCACCAGAGGAAAGGCAACGGTGTTCAATTTGGTGTCAACCACAATTATATCAATCATGAAGATTTCCTATATTAATTGTCTATCGAAATTGATCTTGTCGACATTTTGTAATTCCTATGCAACTTAGAACCGACCCTGTATATCTTGTTCCTTCATTCATTTCTTGTCATCCACACCGAGCCAGTCAGAGGAGGCGACAGCAGGGACAGGATAGGTAGCATGGACATAATGTAGAGACCGATTTTTTCCTCAATTGATAAACTACTCTCAACATGATCCCAAACTTCTAACAGCACTTGGTACAGCCAGTTGGTCACCCATCCTGGCACTGGTCAGACGATGTTGTCTAACTTTGGTGATTGTATGAAAACCTGTGAATCCAACGCGATTTGATCGTAGTTTCTACCTCTTGTTTACTGACTGTAAAAAGCACCTTGAATAAGGCAGATAATCTCATGTTGTACAGTTTTTACGCTCTCCACAAATGTCATGACGTTTTATAATTCTTCTCTCCCCCTTTCTTGAATCATTGGAATAATAATCTCGATCAAACCTCAGTACCCAGTGTTGTCTTCGGTGGTCTTAAACGTAATGTATAATTACTAAATCTTTATCTCTATTAGGAGCTGAAGCTTCTCTCAGAATTCATCTTATTTTTCCCCATTTTAGAACAGTTAATTCACTATACATAACAAAAAATTAAATAATTCTATACGCTTCAAAATAGGCATAATCTTTTTTTTACCTCAATTAAAAATGATCTATTTCTAAAATTATGCTCAAGATAGAAAAAAACTTTTTTAGCATAATTAAATCATATATTGAAATGATTAAAAATACACGAAGCTTTTATAAAGATAACATTTTTTTAAAACTTCCTAAAATATAACAAAGCTTCATAGTCTGGGTTCCAGCAAGTTCAACGAACAAACTACATAATAAAGATAACACAGAAGAAAAAAAGAACATATTTTGAAAGCATTTTTGCGGAGGGCTGTGGATAGATCTTCTAAGAATAATACATGGATATAAAAATGTCTACTATTCTTGCTACTTTAGCATTTCAGAAAAATATTGAATAGAGTAAAGAGAAGATTTTTCATATTTTTTTCCGTCGTAGATATATTTGAACTTAAATTTTGCTTTAAGTCACACACTTTCTGTTAATAAATGCATGAATCTTCGATTTATAAAATAAAAAAAAAATAATGCCAATTTCAATAAGATCTTTTTGTTCATATTAGCTCAATTTCAAAACACTGTACCATGGCAGGACTCTCAGTGCTAATCAAATCCACTAAACTAGGAATGGTTAAGTGATACCAGCTTGTCAACAACTATTCTACGTTAAGCACCGACATTGAAAGGAGCATGTATTTTTTTAATGGATGTAAACCTGTCGGTTACACTAAGATTTATTGAGTCACTTTTCTTTAGCACGCTGTTTTTTTTAAAGCAAAATAACGATTTGTAAGTATTCAAAAGGATAGAATTTCAATTTGGAATCAGTAATAAAAGATTCGGCTCAGAACTGGAGGTTAGAGACAGTTTGATGAGAATAAAATTCAATTTCTTTTTTTACACAACAAGACAAATAGAGAGCCCATTTTCCCTGCTTTGGCAGTTCTTCAAGTTTTGAAGAGAAGAAATTCAAAGATAAAACGTTTTAACGACGCCAATTTATAGTTGTACTAATGTACATAAAAAGAGGAAATAATGAGATAAAGATATAGAGATTTTTAGACACTGCTGTCGCAGATTATGCATCAATTCATTTTAAATGGAATTTGTGACGTCGGAAACAAATTTGATTGTCTCTTTTTAGAGCAACTGACACGTGAAGTCTGACAGAGAGATGAAATTCTGCCTCATTTTGACACTCAGATTTGCTTACACAGTATTCTTATTTTGAATACTACCAGTCTTTTTAATATTTACTTAGCTTGGTACAGGATAAATGTCTCCTTATTTGTTTTTGACTTATAATTTTTAGTCTTAATTTCAGTTGCTAATTATCGTAGCTACTCTAGCGGTTATTCCGTCGCATCAGTGCAGCGAGGTGGCGTGGTAGCAGGTATTTTGCACACCATCACCCTTTCTAATATTTACTTTAACAAAAATAGTTCCTGGACTCTATCTGGTCTGAGGGGGACAATCCCGAATTCTGAAGTGGTTAAGAACTGGATTTGGCATTGCAATGATGTGTCTCGACTGGATAAGAATGGTAAATTTAAATGGGTGAGACGGGTAGTCATACCGGAAGGATAGACAGTCAGAGAAGCCATCTGTCTCTTAGAGAGAGAAACGGTCAAAAGGCTTGACTGTTGGTTGTTGATACAGACAAAGTTGACATTGTAGAACGTGAGTCAAGATGGTAGCAACAAATGAGGCCTATAGATCAAGGGCGAAACAGGTACATTGGAACTAAGCTAAACAAACACACTTTTTGCTGTATCTGTCTACAATGAAACTGCCTTTGGTATTTGTAACTTAAAAGGGTCCCTCCCGAAGAAATAAAAGCAAGGCGTTTATTTTTGTACTAATCCTGTATCTGGTCAGTCACGGATTCGGGAACATGCAAGCAATTTTTGTTTAACTCGTTCTTTTTTTTTGGCACCCAGTGCTCGAACACTACGGACAAATCGCGTTTGACAAAGTTGAGCGAAGTCGTCTGGTTTGTACCAAATTGACCATTTGTGAATATCAGATGCCGTAAGCAGCTGGGGGTCGTGTACACAGCCTCCTGTGGCGATCTCGTTAATCATTAATGATCGAGTCCAATCCTCAAATTACGCCAAATAACGCAAGTCAAAGGCTCCATCCTTCTCTACCCTACTGATCCATCTGACTTGAAAAGAAATGAATAAGTTATTTCTTCTTAGCTGCAGCACTGGATCAAGTCAGGTATACGAAGTGCAGGTGTTGTATAACAATACATTTTCCTGACGTTAGTGGTTTTTGTTTACAGGTGTGTTATGCATTTGTTATGTACATTCTCTCCACACAGCTGTTCGTTTATCTCCTGTCTCCCCTGTTGTTGCACCTAGATTACCAAGCATCAATGATAATAAGCAACGTTAGTGAATAGCGCAGATCAGTGAGGATGGTGTATTTTGGGGTAAAATGCATTGCATATTTGGGTGAATATATATATATATATATATATATATATATAATGGGCGTCTGCTGCCACTTTTCTTGGCTGGGGAAAATATATATTCCAGATATGGTGGTGGTGGGAGGGGGTAGAAGATATATTCAGGAGGATGCCAAAAAGATATATCCGAATATTGGTTGTCAGATACGGGATTAAAAAGGGTCAAATCTGAGGATCGTTCTAAACTGTCACCGCTCATAGTAACCCAGCCTCCAAAGTTATAGCTTCTAAACCGGCACACCTTCAGTGAGAAAGCCTGATCTTGGGATGAGGCAAATGTCTTTTTTGCACCACCGACCGGATTCATATATATATATATATATATATATATATATATATATATATATATATATATATATATATATGTGTGTGTGTGTGTGTGTGTGTGTGTGTGTGCTGGAGCTGAAAGAACGCCTGCAATCTATGTATTTATTACATGATGGGACAAAGGAGTTGCCCAGTACATGAACTGTCAGCAGGGGGGAATAGCTATCATTAGTGGAGTTTGAAAGGTTACAGCCAGTTGCCTGGATAGTTTTGGACACAAAAAAATATCAAAAAATCGATTGAAATTCGACCTACGTTGTTTGCTGAACATAGATTGAGCCGTGCTAAATTCGATTATAGCTTAATTTTTTCCGTCTCTGAGTTATAATAGTACATACATACATTACAAAAACAACAACATATATATATATATATATATATATATATATATATATATATATATATATATATATATATATATGGTTGTGAGTACTACTCGTGCAACAGAACATTCTTTGATTTCAAAATGAGCAGATTCCCAAACAAACAATGTCTAGTTTTGTTGGTCGTCATCCTGTTGACCCCCGAGTCACGAAAGCGTCCCACCGGCTGCGGACGGTAGACGGAATTGGCGTCGCCATCATACATAAGAGAAGGAGATATAGTTTTGACAGCAACTGGTTTGTGTCCAAAGTAGGTCACACGTACACCATTTGTTTATGAGGGGGCTGCCAATCCAGCCATTTTATGGCTAGATCCGACTTGGTGCATCCCCAATTCGGACGATAAAAATTCAGGATAGTTTAAGTTTTGGCCACTTTAAAAAATGGCTTATCTAGTATGATTCAAGTAAACGTACTATTTTATTAATACAATTTGAGTTTTGATGTATCTTTTTTCATATATACAAATGGGCTGCAATTGAGAATATATAACATTTTTAGCCATAAAGTTAATTGTGAATGGGAAAATCTAGCCAATTGTAAGCATTTTTGAAAAGGCTGTTTTATGTATCAACTTGGAAGGCACAAGACCGATATCAATGGGAAACTCAACACTTGGCAATGGTAATGGTTATCTTACCTATCTTGCTAATCATTAACCTACAATGGGACCGCCTGGAAATTAAGCCTGGCTTAGTACGGCACAAGGCCGCGAGTGCTGGCCAATCTAATTATAGTAAAAATGGTTTCGGTGACAAACTCGCTAAATAATTCCCCCAGGTGTCCCAAGAAAAATCTATCTATCAATTTATTCATAAGGCTTAGCGTAGTGTGGTACAAGGGCTCGAGTGTTAGATATATACTGTCGAACGAACTCATTGCAGTAATTATTGGTTTTCCCCCGCACGATCTTGTAAATACTCCACAGTTAGCCAACCCTAGGAAATCTATCCATCTATCTTGTTTTGCGCTATTCAATATTTTTACACTTTATTATCGATTCTTTCTCCAGTCTTTCGTACAGGTTGGCAGAGTTCATTCACGTCCATATCTGATTTGAAGGAAGCGAAATTTAGCGAAAGAAGTCAGAGAATACCAACAAGACAAAGGTCAAAATAGACGGATGCAAACCTAGGGTGTCAAAAGTCATGTTCACTGAACGCAAACCTATTCGTTGAAACATATTTGGTTAATATACAGGGCATTCACAAAGTCCAGCATCTGCTTCAGAATTTATCAACTCAAATGACTAGATGATAGATAGTAGAACTATTAAGTATATATCATTTGAAGATCTATCTCCTCTAGTTTTATTCTACGTGCTGTATTCGTATATCACACTCCAACATTACTTATATCATCGTAGATACATTTTCAAAGCCTGCAGTATAAAAGATAAAAGCTTGACATAAAATTTAATGAATGGTCAATGATCAAGGGCTTTTTGAGGTGGACATGAAGAAATATGTTGGAATCATCTTATGTTTCAAAGCTATACACATTTATATATGTTTATGAAATTATTATTTTTCACCTTTAGAAATTGAATTTTCAAATGATACACACTTGATAATTCCATCAAATTTGTTGACAGTTGCAGGACTTTATGGACACACTGTGTAGTTCAGTGGATAAACCAAAAGTCATTCCGACCTGCCTTTGCAGCAGAATTCCCGGGGCGGCACAGATGGTGGACAAGTGACATCAAATAATCTCATAACTCGTGGATTTTTCGGATTCTTTGCTTTCTGTATGTTTGAAGACAGCCGAGATTGGACGCGTATTGGATTTGAGTTCCTTTCTTAGTTCACCACAAATCATGGGTTTGAGAACTACATTCATATTCTAACATTAGAACATTTAAACTTTCTCAGCCTTTTCGTACCGTAGGAAACCTTGAAATACCCTTTTTTTTTATCTGAAGTAATCTCAGCATAAAAATATTCATGCAGCAAACCACACTTCAGTGTGTTCAGAAATATTTCGTGTATAAATGTGTTGTACTATATTATGTTATACTCTATCATGACGATATAAATCAATGAAAATCGTGGCAAAAAAAAGAGTTTCATTTGGGTGCCGCGATGTGGGGTAATGGGTAACCAGTTAATCTCACAGATCATTACTAGTGAGTACTGAGTTCGATCCATATCGGATGCCCAACTCTCGTGGTATCGTGCCAAAATTAATCCAAGCCAAATAAATTACCAGATTTTTGACGCATCATTAGGACAGACCCACAACAAGTACCACCGAGAGTGCCACATTATTCAATACCGCCTACAACGCAACGATTTTGATATCGTGGTAGCATAACAATTACATCATCCTTTAGGAAAAAAAAAGCTACCTTTTTGGCGATCTTGGAATATTGACTGGTAACCGTAGTTGGCAGCGTTTCTGTCTGTATTCGATTTCTTGTAAAAGGAACTTCCAGTCTGTAAACCTCAGAATAAAACATAAATAAACTAAAGCATGTTCTATAGTCTGTATGTTCTCTTACATGGTCGTGTTAGTTTCTCTCTATCACTTTCTCTTTTCTTCTTCCTCTTCAGGTATATTTGGGAAATATAGTCGGTTTGCGATGACTATTTGGGCAGTTATGGGATAAATAAATTACCAAGTGCCAACAGATGGAGAGAGTTGGTGTGTAGGTAGTGCACCCTTGGACCAATCTCAGTTAAAGGGCCGATGACGATTTAGGGTTATTTACTCAGATAAATTAAATCTTGCTCTCGGTCACATGAGGAGACTGCTCAGTGAGGATTTCACACATTATGATATCAAAATGGCCAGAAATTGGTCTGCAAATCGTTCCTGCGAACCATCACTTCACAATAAGCATCCAAAAGCTCAAGACGAGTGAGCCTGAGTTCGGTCTAAATGTAAATCATGTTGTTGGAGATTAACTTGCTAATTACTTATCCATCGACCTATACTTACTTAGATGTATGTGTGTGAATATATGTGTGTGTGTAAGTAAATTAAAAAAAAAGTATCTATTCATCTTTTATAATGAATTTTACCACATCCAGCTTGTTCAACACTCGCATACACGAACACGCACACATGCATACACTACTTACATTTGTATGTGTGAGTATACACAATTACGTTTATATATTTATATCTATATACATATATCTATATCTATATCTATATCTATATATATATATATCTAAATATATATATATATATATATATATATATATATATATTCATATATATATATATATATATATATATATATATATGAAATGTTTTAAACTATATTGAAACTCTTGAAGCGATCTTCCGTTATTACACAGGAAATGCTTCACTTGATGTAGACAACGTAAATAGAATAAGCAATGAAAGAAAAATGGGGCTGCTACAGGAATCATTCATGCAACTGATTGGGTACATATAACGCAGCGTTGCTCACACCATTGAGATAGAAATCCACTGGTTATGCAAAGGCCCAAATATCTGTTTTGACTCCAAATTTTCATCTCGTTCATTCTCGATCTTTATTGGTTCCATCTGTTTTTGCTCTTTTTCTTCCTGTCTCTTTCTCCTTATATATGTGCCTAAATAAACACAAAGTGCATCATATACATCAATAAACCATATATATATATATATATATATATATATATATATATATATATATATATATATATATATATATATATATATATATATATATATATATATATTATCTTGAAATTAAGCTGCATAAAAATTGTATTTTACCAGAGTATATATGAATGTATGTGTGTGACATGTCCATGCAGGTATATCAAATTTAGTGTCACTTGGTTAAGATTAAAAGGTTTCTCCATTGGACTATTTTTGAAAAAAAAAAAAAGGAAATGTCATAAATAAAACACACTTTTCTGGAAATTTGATTAATGAATTTTATTGTTCGTCCGGAGAAATTCATATATATATATATATATATATAAAAGGAAGTAACATTATTATGAAGACAAACTAGTTGTCATTGTTTCATCTATATCAGTGTAGCTTTGGATGGTGTCAGCATTCGTTTTCGGTTAGAGCAGCATCATTGACAACCTTCATATTCAGGCACACTCTTGAGCCTCATTAAATTGTCATCATCTAACCAGCCCTGAGTATCCTTCTGAAGTACCTGATGTGCCTCTTCAGTGGCCATTGTATTTAGGGTATCAGAGAATGTCAAATACATTTTGCGACAAATTTTGCCACCTCATTATGTATACCATCTCCTGATATTTGTATATGTCAAGTAGGGGGGGGCTCTCTTGAAGGATGTTGGGCGTTTTGCACCATGTTTCTTTTATTGTCCGTCCTAATCCTGTTATCAAAAAAGGCCAGTCTAATCAAGTATCACAAGACTGCTGTCATTACTTTTGTAAGTCCTCTATTGGGGTCTCTTCAGGGTGACTCATTGAGAAAAGCATGTGATCCCATCGGTGCTTCACACGTTGAATTAAGTTTTTAGATAAAACCAGCTGCCACGTTCCGTTCCCCATGTGGCATGAGCTTGACCTTATTCCAGAAGAGGTGGATTTTAAGTGCTAAACCCCCATTTCCCATCCACGTAGCTTGGTGGGTCTTCCAGATACAAAAATGCCAGTTATTAAATGAATTACAAAAAAATATGCTTGTACATCACCTAGATTCATTAGTGAAAATTCACTACATTTTAATCCAGATCACGTTATCATATATTTCGATTTGTATGTCACATTTTTGCATTGTATACGTTTTTATACATCGAATATATATATACATATATATATATATATATATATATATATATATATGTATATATATATATATACGCACACACACACACACACACACATACACACACACACACACACACACACACATATATATATATATATATATATATATATATATATATGTATATTGATTTGACAGAACTGTACACTAGCTGAATTAAGAGAATGATATCATGGAGACAGGAGCTACTTCTAAATACCCAACAATGTGGCTGGAATTTTGTATGCAATACTTCCAAACAACACAGATAAAAAGCAAGCTGGTGGAGCTTATCTTCAACAAATCTCAAAGTCACTGAGAGTTGATTTGTCAATAATTTTGGACTAATCGTACTATGCATTTATGAAGGTAGATGGGTAGGTATTATCGTCTCAGCTATCTTTTCTATGTCACCCTCTTTTCAATATATATTGTTATTATGTATTTCTGCTGTATTGCTTATACATACACACACACACACACACACACACACACACACACACACACACATATATATATATATATATATATATATATATATATATATATTACGTTGCTCACATATGCATTCACTCCATGCAACCATGTTCAAATATCCATAAACAAGTTTATACATATATATTTATGCGTACATCTATATGTTATATGAATAAATAAACACGTAAGTGTATCATGTATACGTATGATCCCATATATTTATATACATACATATATATGTATGTATATATAATCTAAAAATTGAAAATAAAAGCTATTCGAAGATAAAGTGTTTCGTGATCCATTTCATTATCGCATCTTCGGGGAATAATTCTTGGTTGTATGCATCATACTTGACCCCTCGACCGCTAAACGTCCAATTTTCCGCCTAAATTTGGCGCCAAGCCGTCTCAGCGGCAAATTCACCACATAAATGCTTTGTAATAGGCCCTTTCAGATCACTGCATAAGTATGGGTAGATTTTCCCCTACGTTATCTCATATAAATATAGAGAGAGAGGGAAAGAGGGGAGAGAGAAAGTGGGTGTTGTGAGAAAGGGGATGTCGTGCCCAAATTTCTTATTGCATACAATTTCGGGTAACATCAGGGTTCTTTTTGGAAAACAAAAGAGAAACAGATTCAGTACAAAAACAGCAAGACAAATGTCTGCAGCATTTTCACTATCTATAATCTTTTTCGTTCTGAACCCACCCATCCATATATACACATTTTACATAAGTGATTGAACATCTATCCAGTTCTTCATAATGGATATAAGTCTGTTCCTTTTTCTGCTCGGTGGGAATGATATAATATGTTTTAACTGTTGCCGCATGTATCGGACTTGTGCAAATTTGGATCGATAAATCCGAAGCTTGGGGCGTTATCATCAGCTCGATTTGGATCTGAAATCCTCACTGTATGATATTCAATTTAACAAAAAAGCGTTGAATTAGGTGCATTGACAGGGAAGTAGATTATTTTGAAAAATATCCGTCATATAAAATTAATACTGTTGTAATATAGGGCTATGTGTTTGTTGTCTTAGGTATTTATTCCTAAATTGTATGTTGAAATTCATTCTCATTGGCAAATACACTGGAAAAGCAAACAATTCACTAAAGGAGGAAGGACATGGCACGTCGCAGAATAGTCGTTAGTGTGGCTCACAAACCATTATCAGTTCGATCCTTGCGTACACTTTTCACACATAACTTTGTGTTGTTATTATTATCATTATTGTTATTATTATTATTATTATTATTATTATTATTATTATTATTGACATGATGATGATGATGATGATAATAATAATAATGATAATAATAATAAGAAGAAGAAGCTGAAAGAAGGAGAGAAAAGAGAAATGGAGGTGAAATAGGAAGGAGAGAAGACGAAAAATTAGCCTTTGAAAAAAGAACTAGGAAGGAATAAAGGTATTTTTAGACTCGAGAGCAATTAAAATATCACTGAAAAAAGAAAGGGAGAAGTAGATGAAGAAATAGAAGGAAAAAAGCCCTCAAAAAACTAAGAAAGTGAAAGTTAAAGTAGAAGTCTCAAAAACTATCAAATCAAGAAAGATCAAAAGCATCAAATAGTTATGAGCAGATTGAGAATTGTCAAATGACCGTCAGTCAAAGCAGCAGCGTCTTTGCCCATTTGTAGAACAAACGTGTTTATTCAGTGTATTGGCCAATGAAAAACAAATTAAAAATTCTGTTCAAAGTGATAGACAGATGGATAGTAGATAAGAAAGACAGAGAGAGAGAGAGAGAGAGAGAAAATGAGGGAGAGAGAGAGATGAAGAAGGAGAAATGGAAATAGAATTAAAGAGTGAAAGAGAGTAAGAGGGAGAAATTTAAAAAAAATGGAAAAAAGGTCTAAAAAGAGATAGAAAAGGAAAAGGGAAAGATTGCATGACTGATGGTTGACGTTTAGAGACGAAAACAATGGAGCAAAATAAGATTAAAACTTACAGTGCGTATGATATTTTTTATAGTTCCTGTTGCGATGAAAAGCAACCCCAAAAGTTATTTCTTTTGAGATGTATTTTGATAATGCGATCGTAAAGAGTAAACAACATTTTCTTTTGAAGAATTTCAGTTGCCCAACTCTCGTTGATGTTTGGACACGACACGAGAAAAACAGAAATTTTGCAAATCCATAGATTTAACTGGATACACTAACATTTACAGTTAGTCATTCAATAGAAACCGTCATGTGAGCAACGTCTCTTGGCTGCATGCCGTGCTGGAGGATCAATTAAACAATCGGGAAGAGGTGAAATCAATGAATAAATCAATACTCTTTCGTTAGGCAGTGATAACTAAAACGTCAAAATTTTCAAAAACAATCGTGATTGTTGCTGGACGTGAAACTAAAGGACCAATGTAGCATAAACATACATTGTAAATTGAACAACCTTCTAAAATTCCATTTATGAGGAGGGTCAAAAAACGAAAACGAACTTTGAAAGCATGATAAGGAGTAAACGTTTCGATTGTCTGCCCTTTATCCCTGTTGGCGTGGTTTGTACCCATGATACATACATAACAAGACAACGTGAAAATTTACGGAACTTATGTTGATAGTTTGGACTAGAAGATTTTGGTAACTACACAGAATTGTTTCCTTGAAAATCAGATTATAGAATATATTGGATTTGAAAAACTGATCCAATTTCCAACGAGTACGGTATGGATTAAAACTGGGAGCTTCTCTATATATATTATGGATATCTTGTCATAAGATCCACATACTAGCATGATTTGTATATCGATTTTGCACCACTTCGTCACGAAATCGTGCCAATTTCTAAACGAGTTGACGAAGTTGCTGAACGTTTGTTGTTTGCGTTACCCTTACCCCCAAACTTTACCAAGCACCTGGGTTGGATTCTGTCACGAAAGTTGCTGATCTTAGTGAAAGACCAAGAGGATTTTTTTGACAAGCTCCTTCGTCAGAGCTTCAAGATTCTCAGCGGAATTTTCTGACCACTTACCGGTTGCATGTTTTCTAAGGTTTTTCAAGCTTTTTATTACTAGTTTGTATCGCTAGACTTTGCGCAAGCAATCTCCATTAGTCAGCCATTAAATATCACCAAAAAAAAAATTTATATTATTTTCTCACGTAGCATGCACAACTTTCATCGAAAACGTTAATAAATCCGGATTAGATCAATACCGAAGCTGTCAATATCGTCTAATTAGAAAACACCATTAAGGACAAATCTTTTTTCCAGATGAAATAACTGAAATATTTGATTCAATGCACAGGTCCATAACTCAACAAGCAGGTTCGCGTAATACGGGGAAGGATTTGGAATTTTAGATAATTGACATATGCCAGCTACCTAAATCCGTAAATCCAGTTGCTGCAAAAGTTTCCAACTAGCTGTAATAATTTTTTTACCCAAAATACTTGCAGTTGTGTTTCATTATGGAGGGAAAATAAATAGTTATCAGATATTTAGGTTGGCTAATCTTTAAAGTAGGGAAAGTTTTAGAACACCAGGATTCGGAACCAGACTTCATCGGGGTACAAACACCGTCACTGCTAATGAAAAAGACGCATATACCACAGTCATGAATTTGGACCCGAAATATGATATATATACCAGTATCCCTTGTGATGACGTCACACACACATACACACACACACACACACACACACATATATATATATATATATATATATATATATATATTTATGAATATATATGTGTGTGTATGTGTTTGTGTGTGTGTGTGTGTGTATTTTTGTGTGTGGATTCTTTATACAAAATTGATAGCAAATAATAGAGCATTTATTTGAAAAAGATATTAAATTCAAAGGATTTTGTTCGGAGTAGGACGAATAGGAACGCCGCCAGCTACGTATTAAGTACCTACTCGTGAATCTGATAATATCATATTTGATAGCATTGTATTATGTGAAAAGATAGGACTAAAGATGTACAAAAGTTAAAAATTATGTAATGAATACTTTAAATGCGAGTAACAGCTCGTTTTATTGTAGCTTCAAGAGTTTGTAATACTAAACCTCTTAGAAAAGCTGTTTCTAAAGTTTTCAATTTAATATATAATCAGATACATATAAATTTTGAATTCAAAATTAATTCTGCAGTAATTTAAATCTCTTTTTGGTAGTAAATGATTCTCTGGAAAGTTTGATATCATGAATAAACGTGAAGAGTATAAGTCTATCTCAACGTACGATTTAAGCACTCTTTATACAAAAATCCCTCAGGGAGATTTTATCGAGGAATAAAATGAAATAATAAAGTTGGCCTTTGCAGGAGGAAATAGTAAGTATATTGGGTTTACAAACTCTTACGCTTCTTGATGAAAGACAAAAAAAGGCCAAACTCACTTTACGTATACTACCCTTAAGGCAATTGTTAGTCATCTTGACGGGAAAAGTTAGTTTAGAATAATACATTTTTCATCTTATTATAGGTATACCTATGATGATCGATTTTTCACTCAATTTGGAAATTTTGTGCATAAATACACATGAATACATAGCCATGTCGTCTTTCGTTAGTTATATTGTGAAGAAAGCTCGTGCATTTCAAGTTGTACCCGTTTTATGATGACTCATGTTCTTTTAATAATGAAACAGAATACGTACATGGCTACATATTCTGGGGATGTTGAACTTAATGGAAACATAACAGAATGCACTAGCGTCCCTAGATTTGGATATTGCAATCTACATTGGGATATTTGACCATAGAATCTTTGACGAACGAAATTCATTTCCATTCTATCTCGTACATATGCCTTTTAAAACAAGAAGGGTTCCATATTATATATCTTATGGAAGTATATTATCAGAATACTTAAAGATTGCACAAGCTATACATATTTTTGATTTTATCTTGAAATCCATTTGTTTAGTTGTAAGAATGGTTGATCATAGCCATGAACTTAGTAAGAATTTCAGACAATTTACTAAAGCCAAGACTACACATGCTGATTCCTTTAAATTTGACCAACGTGATTATAATGAAATAATACCGAAAATCAAAGAATATCCTAACGAGAGTACAGGAATACAATAACCGAGTATTGGATAATTAATCAATTTTATTAATATTTGGGGAATTAGCTTAGCAAAAGAGATGGATTTAGTCTTTGTTTGTGTGAAAGAAAGTATTAACTAAAACCAGGGGGAAGGGGAAAATATTTGGCTCTGGTCCATTTTCCTGACTGATAAGTAGTTGGGCAGGAGAATTACATTGAAGACAGAATGCCAAATAACAAAAAGTATATTAATAGAATAGCCCATCGTTGTGTTACTACCGGCTGGAACGATGTTTGGTTTCATTTGGACTTCATATCTAAGGCTAATTCATTTGATAATCTAGAAATTAAAATATTTATGGAAGCAAGATGATGTACGACGTGAAATAAGTTCAAGGTTTGTCGACTTCTGCCTAATATGCTGGTAGAAATTCACTTTGAAAAAGTTTTTCTGCGTAATCATCAATCTTGAAGAAGATATCATAGGTTGATTTTCATGCAGTCCGAGGTGACGCAAGTAATTTAATATTCATATGGGTGAACACTCAATTGAGGTGATATGAAAAATGAGTCACTTCTGTTGTTATACTTATTTATCCCTCGTCGTCAAATACGTTTTTGGGTAACCTACGCGAGTAAGCCCTGTGTTACAAAAATTAGGTGTAATATAAGATATTAGGATAATACCCTAAATGAAATAATCAACCACATGCTGTATGACATGGAGTATATTTTGAAATTATAGCTGCTTAGAAACCATGTTTATATAACTGTTTTGTTTTAAATCACTGAAACGGTTACATGGTGAACTAATGATGATCCTGTCAGTAAAAATTCACACATAATACCATAGTATCCAAGTATGTGTGAAACATAAAAAGCATTGGAGAAAAGTACATTAATGGTTAATTAGGGAAAGTAAGTGGAATGGCATGGCATTTTAAAAAGAAAAGTCCTTTTATACGTTTTGTATGTAGTTTAAAGCTTTCTAGAATATATATATATATATACATATATATATATATATATATATATATATATATATCGTCTAGAAAGCTTATATATATGTATATATAGAAAGAGAGAGAGAGAGAGGAAGAGAGAGAACTATCTTATATTGTTCTAGCAGCATCTTGGCTGTTGGCTTCTCATATGAACTACAAGGTGTTTGCAAATCGTTATTAGAATTATTGACATCTCCCCAGTGATTACCGGTAAGCAAACCATGCTATAAATAACCAGTTATAAATAATAGTAACTTAGTCTTGATGCTATTGGATAGTGAAGAGGTAAAATCGATGAAGTGGCGAACTAGAAAAAAAATTGGTCGAAAATACTTTAACGTTTCAACTAGTTATCTGTAAAATATTGTTGTAGACGGTCCGGTGTTTAAGTGTATACAAGAAAAAATCTCTTTTGGAAGAAAAGGCATAAAACACACCAGATTGTTGCAGGGGTCAAATTCCATGCCTTTTACTGTTCTGATTGCAACTTTTATATTGTATATACTATAAGTAAAAAATTTAAATATATATCTTTTAGATATTTTTATTTATCAAAATGAAATAACCACTAACATGTTTGTAACCTAAAATTTCACAGGTATGTAAGACATATCAGTTTGGTTTAGTCGGAAAGCTGGCCGCCTACAAATCACTCGGTCAGGACTTCAAATCATGTTGAGGAGATATATAGGAGTGTACTCTCCCAAATCAGGTGATGGTTGTTCTGCTTTTTGCTATTATTATGGTAGAAAAACAACTGAATTGAATTTGACGATAAGACTGTGCAACATCTGAGTAATGAGTAATATTTTCTAATTGATTATGTCTACAAAGTAAAAAAAATATCACTCATCCCCTTCAAACTCAGCTCATGTGACCAGGACGATGATGATTTACAATCTATTTATTTTCCAGGTGACAACATGCGAATTCGCTCATATCTCATTACATGAGGTAAGTTACAAACTACCCGATCACTACCCAGGCTACAAAAGCAAAGTTTCAAAGGAAGTTTTTTTCAGGCAAGTTTTTATATTTTTTTTTACACACAAGTAATTAGAAAGTAACACTCACTACTCAGGAATGAAATTGTATTGCCCGCTGTTCTAAATGCAAAAAAAACAAAAACAAAAAACAAAAAACTAAAAACTAGATTTACATCGTTCTCAGATATGAGATTCAACGTTAGAACGATTATACAATAAAATTATGGCCTAACCGTAATAAAAAAAATGAACCGTTGTATGTTCTGAGTGGATAGGTAATACTGACCCTGTCAACAAATAATCATTTTACATGAATCCAGGAAAGGAATTTTGAAATATCATACTTCAATAAGACAAAACACCAAAACTAGAAGTGGAGTTTATTTTCCGTAATCGTTTTTAGCGAAATGATAATTGTAATAATAATGATAGAATGAAAAATTGGAAGGAAAGTCGAAGCCTTGCCGGAGAACAATATATTAATCTTAATATTGCAAATCATGAAAGTAACAGTTTTGCCTGTTTTATTTGCAACAGTTCCAAAGAGCATTTGAAAATAGTTGGGATAATCGGAAATATGAAGAAGAATAAAAACTATCCAGGCAACAAATTCACTAAGATCAGAACACTGAGGAGAGTGCTGGAGAATATAAAAAGCTTTTTGTCAATTGATATTCAGTGAAATGCAAGAGTTAATCATCATCATCATCATCATCATCATCATCATCATCATCATCATCATCATCATCATCATCATCATCATCAGTCTTCTATCGTCCATTGTTGAACATGGACCTTCCCAATGATTTGCCATACATCTCTATCATGGGCGTCACGGAGCGAGCATTCACTGAATTTGTCTACTTCGCCCCTCTATGTTGTATTCTGACAGCTTCGGTTGCGAATGTGATCTCTGGGGTTCCATGTTGTGAGTCTTCATGTCCATCGGTTGGCTTTCATTCTTAAAACATGATCAGCCCATTGCAATTCTATGATGTCTTTGCAAAAAATTCAATGAGTTCGATATTTGAGGAAAAGGAGTAAATATTTGTTGTCACTTATTTCCAGTGACATCCACCGGATAGGTAGGGAAAACGGTAGCTAAAAAAGAGATTTTACACTTGTTTCAATGCCAAAATATGGTTGATAAAAGATAGATATCAATGGCCACAAAGGCACAAAAAATGGTCGAAAAAAAAAAGCAAAACAAAAAACGCTCCCCAATTGGCCAAAATGGTAAATGCTATGCTAGCAACATTGGAGGAAAGCAAGCTTATCTTAGACGGTTAGTCATTTATGGTTACTAAATGGATAACCAGAAAAAAAAACCGGATTCTTTTTATCATTGTAGCCAAAGATAGATCTGTGTCGATTCCATCGAGGCAATGATAGGTAAACTATCCAAGAACAACAAATAACAACTTGATGGACAGAATATGAGATTATAAATCACATCAGAATTGATTGCAGCGAGTTAGCCAAAAACTAATTCGAAAAATGGTATGAAAGAGTAGGAATAGTCACAAACTGCAAATCGTGCAAATGACTCTAGTTCGATTTCGTAAACAAAACTGAAACTGTTGCTACAACTTTACATCGTACATATAGTAAATATATTCGGATGCATAACAAATTAGTCGGTTCGGCTCAGTTAGCAAGAGAGTCGCCTAGCAATCACCAAGTTGTTATTTCAAATCACAGAAGGGGAATGCTGATTTTATGTATCAGTTTGTTTTAACGTGACGTGATAAACAGTGGGGAGTTTACTCCCGTAAATTTTGCGACGAATGTTGTTAAAGTTAAATCTGACTTGGATAGGAGTTTGACGAAAGATAAATATTCCAAGGCAAAAAAAAAAAAATGCATTACAAAATTCCAGGTGTTTTATAAAGGATTCGATCCTGAAAAAAAAGTGTTTGAAATATCGTACACTGAAATGAAATTTTAGGCTACAATATCTGTCACGTTGCAATACTGTACTCAGAAACAACAGTATTGCACAGAGGGAATGATTGCATCATTCGTTAGTCTCATTTGGGAATTCATTTCATTGTGTTGTGTCGTGTCAGCCATGTCGTTTTCAAATGTAATGAAACGTTCATGTAATGAAACAGTACAAACCTGCATCCAGGTTGAAGAAAATCGTTTTGAAAGTCGAAATGTGGGTTTCATTAGCATCTTTTGTAATCTTCTTGTGATTCACGTCTTTAAGAAATAACCAGTTGTCAAAAAAGCAGCTGCATCTTTTTGAAACACTCTGTATGGGCAATATGAGTGGGAAAAATATAACTACGTTACTGAGAGTAACATGGACATTAGATAAATGCGTTACATATATCAGAGAGAGAGAGAGAGAGAGAGAGAGAGAGAGAGAGTGAGAGAGAGAGAGAGAGAAAATATATTGAGAGAGGCAGAGCTGTATAGATTGATAAATTGGATAAGAGAGAGCAAGGAGAGAAAAAGATAACGACAGAGAATAAGAGAGAAAAACAATTCATAGGAGAAAAAAAAAGTCTTGCTACAGGAAACCAGAAGATATCAGCTTGGTTGAATAGTGTTCGCGAGCGTTTTCCAATTGACGTCTCCAAGTCTCGAAAAGCACTTCCGTGCCTCTTGTTTCGTCATTAAACAGGACTCTGCTCTATAGAAAATGGCTTGAAAGAAACGGAAATGAACGTTGGTCATGTTTGCAGTTTGGGAACTAAAGCATTTTGCACATTTGAATGTAGACGTTTTTTTTTCACCGCTAGGTGCACCAGCAGCTCAGCTCGTCAAATCCATACAAGGCGCCATCTTGCTTTTCGTATTCTGAAACATTTCCTTGTTAAGCCTCTTAATCTTCTTTCGCTAGCTTTTTTCGGATTTAATTTTTCTTTCTTGCCTCTGCCAAACTTTTTCTCCTGTTTTTTTCTTCACATTTCTGTACTTTTTTAGGTTTGATATTACATCTAATAATGTATTCCTCAAACTTTTTGTGTAAAAAATGCTTTTTCTCTAATGGTATCACATTCTCAATTCATAGAACGACTTCAGGGAGTCGATATATATATATTTTTTTTTTCACACGTATATATATATATTCTACACACACACACACACACAACCACATATATATACGTATATATATGCATTGCGTGTGTGTGTGTGTGTGTGTGTGTGAGCATAGGTGTTCACTTTGCGATACTTTTTCGTTTACGCAACCACGTGAATATGCAAAAAGAGCGAGAATGAGTACTGTTTCGCAGCCAGTCGTTATAGAGGCAATGTGCACCTCCCTTCCTATATCAAGAGCAAGAGAGAGAGAGAGAGAGAGAAGATGGAAAATAGAAGGGAGAGACGTTGAAATTAAAATAAGAGAGGAAATTGAAAGATACAAAGAAGATGTTGAGAGAGAGAGAAAGAGAGAGAGAGAGAGTGAGAGAGAGACAGAGACAGAGTGCATGAAAGAAGGCATGTGTTTTAGGATGCGTGCTTCGACATGCGTACAGCAATTTACATGATTACATATATCAGTGCCCAACCAAATCTAAGAAAGAAAAAAAAATCTTTGTAGACCTATTTCAGTATAAGGGAAAAGTTAAAACTAAACGCAGAAGGTGTCACAAGCTGAACAGAGATTAGTAATTACCTATTTACATGCTTGGTAGGAGCGTGTGTCTTTCCCAATAGCGCCAGAGGTAGATGTTCAAACATGAGTAAAAAAAAGAATCTAGAATTGGAATTACAGCATAATCCTCCCAGCTTAATAAATCTCATCTATTTCAAAACCCATCGTGATAATTTTCACTATCAAAATCCTCAATATGAGAGTTACATCTGCCCTTTGTGTAGCAAGAAAAATTTTAATAACTTGGGAAGATTTTTAAAAATTATCACAGGTGCAACACAATCCTCTGTTTCCAACTTGGTAAATGTCGATGGCACTAAATATTGCATTGAACATCGAGCAAGAGAGGATCTGCAAACTAAAATGCATTCAGTTGATTCATTTGTGTATCACCAATTCCCGCTGATACCTTTGTCGAGGATTCCTTCATCCTCACCCTTTTAGATACTTAACTTCGATGTATATGAAATCATTTGCCTATAACTCCTTGTTCTTTCTGCTGGGTACGTAGCGGAGAGTAATATCTTCGGTACGATTCGGTGATGGACTGACTACTGGGCCACAGTGGTACTAAAAAATTGTACTTAATAGAAATATCGAATGAAACAGGATTTGATTACTAAAACGCATTCAGACATGAAGGTACGTACCAGGATTAGGGTCGGGCAACCACCCTCTTAATTCAGACAAAAAGTATTAAAAGAATTTCCCTCTTTTTTTTGTCTTCGTCAGATATTCTAAGTAAAGCCGTATCTAATAAGGGAGGGAGGCATTCGACTCCTTCCACGCTGAGCCCAGCCCCAACGGAGGTGCCCCCAAAAGCTTTATTAATTATAGTTCACTCAACTGTCCTGATATTATACGATAACAAGAATACGTTTTTAAGTTGCATAAATAAAATTCAATATTTTTGGATGGTTCTTCTACTAATAATTTATAGTGAATGTCTATTGTTGATATTCCTTCTTTAACGAATCTTGATTTGGAGGGGCCTCTGAAGAAGCCAAGCACAATTGAAACTCAAAGTTGCACCTCTCTCTGACAATGTCACTGATTCTGACCTTTGCAGGGCAGCAAGTACAATTGGACTGTAGAATAAAGAGCAACAACAATAAAACATTTTTAAATGTTGTAAATATTCTTTGCTTTGTTTTAGTTATTACCACATTCCAGCAGATCAGATCTATTGCCTTCTTCAGGTGTACAACTCATAGGGAAAGTGAGCGAACTCTTCGATCAATTTTAGATAAAATTGTGATGAACAGAAAAGAAGTAATGGTTAATAAATCAACCGGCCACCTGAGCCAGCAAGACGACACTATCCTCAGCAACAGGTGTGGGCAATTCCATATTCATTCAGGAAGATGCTCTCTGATTCAAATTCGGAGAATCTACATTCGTTCTCTCATTCTTTACTAGATATTCAAGTTATTGAATAAAAAAAACCAAAACAACTTCAACCAGTTTGGCCTTTCCTTACATTGTACTAATCTCAAAACTCGTGCAATGTTTTTTTTTTTGGGGGGGGGGTGAAACATTGCATCAACAACGTTTCTCAGGTTCCGTATATTCTAGATTTTGTTCCTTACATTTTGTTGCTGTTGGAAAAGGGGGGGATTTCAGATTCTGGATGAGATTAGAGAGAACGCTACGAGGCAGCTGCTTCATGTTAATAACAAAACCATTAAAGAGATTCGAAAGAAAACAAAAAGATCAACTGATGGAGATGATGGATAAACAGTTCGGCTTAGAATACAAAGTAACTTAGGGGAAGAGCAGAAAATGACAGTTATTAAAAATTAAACTAGTTTTGTGAGATTTCTATCCCAGCGTGGATGGTCGTTATCTGTCAATAATGATAATAATAATAATAATAATAATAATAATAATAATAATAATAATAATAATAATAATAATAATAATAATAATAATAATAATAATAATGAAGTATAAAAAGGAGAATCTTCCAGGGAGACTCTCTGTCTCCATTACAATTTGTTCTATGATACTACTCAACAGAATCTTGAAAAACAGCAAGGGATGCCTATTCTCAAAAGCAAAGGGAAAAGTCAACCACCCAATGTTCATGGATGACATGAAACTATTTTCAAAGAACAGGGGAGAACTCGAGACGCTATTCAACAAAATGAAAGAATACAGTAATAGCATTGGGATAGAGGTCGGAATAGAAAAGAGTCTGCACTACTTGTAAGGCACAAAGGAAGGCTCGTAACGACAGGAGGAATCGAACTCCCGGACGTCAGGAATACTAGAGCACTGACTGCACTAGACTGATACACATACGTGGGAGTTCTTGAATGTGACACGATAAAACGGGAAGAAATGGAGGAGAAACTGAAAAGAGAATACCTTACGAGGATAAGGAAAATATCAGAAACCAAACCAAACCAAACAGCAGGAACCTTAAAAAGGGAATGAACACATGGGCTGTATCGATAGTAAAATACACAGGACCATTCCTTGGATGGACAAAGGAAGAACTCCAATCAGTGGACCTGTGAAAAGGGAAGCTTATGACAATGAACAAAGCCTTACATTCCAGAGATGACACGGATAGACTACACGCGGAGAGAAAAGGAGGCGACAGAGGGCTCATCAGAATTGAGGACTGTGTCAAGAGGGCCAAAGCAGATCAAGAAAAATATGTGCAAGCGAACCGTGAAGACATCATGAGAAGTGCCCGAAGCAACGCAACGAATAACATAAAAATAGAAAACAGTGGAGCAGCACCACAAACAGAGAAAGAAAAATTCGGATTTAAAAGATAGATACAGGATACAGCAGATGAGAGATCACGGACATGGCCACGAAAAGGGAATCTGAAGATATAAGCAGGATTGCTCATCACAGCCACCCGAAACAAATGCATCAGAACAAACTATATCAAAGTAAAAATCGACAGAACTAAGATAAATAGTATGTGCCGCCTATGTGGGTCTGTAAACCACATAAATAATGAATGTCGTCAACTTGGCCAGAAGGAGTATAAACACAGACACTGTAGAATAGCAATAGTGATACACTGGGAACTGAGTAAACGCATAGGATTCAACCATACAGAAAAGTGGTACCAGCACAAACCGGAGACAGCCCTGGAGGATGGAAACCACATATTACTTTGGGACTTTGACATCAAAACGGGCCAAACAATCCAAGCGAGAGGACCTGACCCAGTAATCGTGGAAAAGAAGGGGAAAATAAGACGGAGTAAATAAGACGGTGAAAAAATGGAAAAATTCCAGAACCTGGCAAGAGAACTGAAGAAGGTGTGGAACATGAAATTCAGGGTAGTACTGCTAATAGTAGGCGCACTTGGAACGTACCAAAGAAAATGAAAATGAAATTGGAGTGAAAAGAAATTGTAAGACTATGCAGACGACAGCACTACTAAGGATTGTACGAATATTGAGGAAAGAGTGTTAGAAATATGAAATCTACCACCCCAGCTGATATCTGAGGCTTACAGAGGGGGTGGGAGAAAACAAAAGTCATAAAAAAATTTGCAAAAAGCATCAAACAGTGGAGGTACGAAATACAGCACTGCTGTGATGGGTGAGGGATAGATAAGAGGAGAGCCGAAGACCCGAAGAGATTTACTGTCACTCAGCCTTCAGCTATAAACACTTCGGAATTGTTGTGAAACTGTAAACCAAAGTACTGCTGTGGACTATGAGAACCTGGAGAGGTGGGCTAGAAACTTGAGAAATCCTGCTGTCACTTAAACCCCAGCGGTAACCACTAGGCAAGTGGTGTGAAATTGTCAATAATAATAATAGAGTAAAGAGGACGGACAGTGAAAAATGGAAAAATACCAGGATCTAGCGAGGGAACTGTAGAAAATGTAGAACATTAAAGTCAGGGTTGTGCCAGTCATAGTAGGCGCACTAGGAACTGTCCCAAAGACACCAACGGCGATACTGGAGGAAATCAGGATAAAAAGGATTGAGACTGTACAGACCACAGCACTGCTAGGAACTGCACGGATACTGAGGAAAGTGCTGAATATATAAAGACTGCAACTCTAATTGTTAGCAGTGGCCTAACAGAGGAAGTGAAATGAAAGTGGAAATATGAACCACAGCACTGGCATGATAGGTGAAGGAGAGAAGAGATGCTGGCTGAAGACCTGAGGAGACTTATTGTCACTCAGCTTTCAGCAATGACCACTGGTGTGAAAATGTAAGATGCAGTATTACTGTGGCCTATGAGAACGAGGAGAGAAGGGCTGGAGACTTGAGGAGACTTGCTGTCACTCAAACTCCAGCGGTTACAACCAGGCAACTGGTGCGAGATTGCAAATAATAATAAACTACTGTGGGACTTTGACATCCAAACTGACCACCTCATCCAGGCAAGAAGGCCGGACTTAGTAATAGTAGACAAAAAAAAGAAGGCCTGCCAAATAGTAGACGTTGCTGTACCTGCAGACCATAGAGTAAAAAAGAAGGAGGGTGAAAAAAAGGAAAAATACCAGGACCTGGCAAGGGAGTTAAGAAAAATGTGGAACATGAAAACCAGGGTAGTACCGGTCATAGTGGGCGCACTAGGAACTGTCCCCAAAACGCTGAGGGAGAGACTGGAGGAGATCGGGATTAGGAGGAGGATAGAGACCGTACAGACCACAGCACTACTGGGAACTGCACGGATACTAAGGAAGGTGCTAGAGATATAAGTACTGCAACGAATTGTAGCTCTGTCATGATATGCGAAAGAGAGGAGACGTTAGCTGAAGACCTGAGGAGACTTATTGTCACTCAGCCTTCAGCGATAACCACTGGGCAACCGGTGTGAAACTGTTAATCGCAGAATTACTGCGACCTATGAGTACTAGGAGAGGAGGGCTGGAGACTTGAGGAGACTTGCTGTCACTCAAACTCCAGCGGTTACCACCAGGCAACTGGTGTGAGATTCCAAATAATAATAATAATAATAATAATAATAATAATAATAATAATAATAATAATAATAATAATAATAATAATAGCTACAATATCAGTTACTGAAAATGCTCAAGTAGTGATGATGACAAAATTGGGTAAATTGCTTCGAAACAATCGACAACCGAGCATCAGATTACGAAACATCAGAAAAGAGAACTTATGTACTTCAATTGATGTGTAATTGAAACAGAAGACGTTATTTGATTGAAACTTTTACTACTCGATCGATTGGCCATCATGTTGTTCGTTCATACAACTTATTTCTATGCTATCATTTTTTATATCTGAGTATTGGTATGTGTTTTTTAAAATGTTTATGTGTGATTCCTTTCTACATTTTTTTTCGGAAATTCCACCTGACGAATGCAGACCGCTTTTTGCCGTTGGCAAGAAATTGTTAGTCATAAAATGAATCTAATGTAACTTACAATATCGTACTATTGTCATTATAATGGTTTTATCTACAAAGATATTCAGCATTCAACTTCAATTTATTTCACAGCTTCGTTTTTCAAGCATAAGTAAGCAAAATATAAGTCAGCAATCATCGGGTAAGAATTTTTTGTTCTTACTTATGATTTCAAAAATGACAATTCTTTTTTTTTTTCCTTCTTGTATCTAGGTGATACTTAGATTTGCAGGTTTGGCCTTGAAATTATTGCATGTCGTAGGTTTTGTGTATATCTTTTAGCTTTTGTTAATGTTTCTACTCTGGTTACTGTATGTGTGTGCATGTGTGTGTGTGGGGGGGGTGCGTGGTTTCTCGTGTCCTTCAGTGCATTTTGAGTACATTGTGAATTAAAACTGGTATTAAATATGTTTTTCTTCATTTAGAAAGATAACTTTCTTTTTTTTATGGTTATCTGTCTATTCTTTCTGTATTATTCAGATATTTTCCTTTATTTTTCCCCTTTTTCTTCATTTGCTTTTTCAGTAGTTTTTGTAAGTACGCTTCTTGTTTTAAAATCTCAAATTTTGAATTGGTTTGCATTGTGCTTTGTATATATATATTTTTTTCTAAAATATTGTGCACCTTTATTATAAACACAGCATCACTAAATATATATATATATATATATATATACATACATATATATATATATATATATATATATATATATATATATACATACATACATATATATATATATATATATATATATATATATATATATATATATATATATATATATATATATATATCCAACTGCCACTGGATAAAGAAATCTCTTGTGAGAGATCTAGTCAGTTGCTCTGGAAGACTCCAGGAGAAAGTAATTACTTGTCAGATATCTCTCCAGCCGATCCAGGGGAAAAAAAATTTCTTGAGAGAGAACTCGTCAACCGAATTGATGTATGAAATTCTAATCACTCTCTGTCAATGTGGATTTGCACCCACGAAGAATCGCTCGCAGTCATCAAAAATCAATGGTCTGCCTTTTGTAAAGTTAAGTGAAGCTGTTGTATGCTTGCTTGCCTGGTTCTGTTTGCCGGTACAACGTCACTTTGGATGCATCAGCTTTTTGTGATTTTCTGTTCAGCAGCTGCAATTTGTCGAGCCAAAATCATATTGATTGGCGATTTGAATCCACCGGTTTCTGCGCTTGCCAAGGCACCCAACTTCCCGCCAGTCCGCTCGCTCATTCTCTCACTGAATGGAATCGTTTCAGACGCTAAAATTTAATTATTAGCCGGGAAATTGAATAAGTGGTATCCTCATTAAGAATTTCGCTCTTTCCCTCTAATTAACGTGCAAGAAATAGGCGTAAGATAGGGAGGATGAGTAGAAAAAGAAAAGAAGCATTTGAGAAGCTGAGGAAATGAAGAGAGAGGTGAAGAAGAGAAAGAGAGAAAGGGCCATCAAGAGAAAAAAAAGTGGGATGGGCAGGTGAGAAAGCTGGAAGACGAAAAAAAAAAAAAAAGGAAAGAAAGACTGTTGGGGAAAAGATACAAAAAAGAAACGAGAGTGAACAAAATGGAGAACAAAAGATGGTGAGTCAAAGGAGAGTCGAAGTCTGGATGTGAGCGAACAGGAAGTGAATGAAGAAGATGGAGGGATAGCTATTCGGGAGAAAGGGTACCGCGAATAGATTGCTGAAAGAAAGAACTTGGGAAAGTCATGAAACGACGAAAGAGGTTACACGTGACCAAAAATGGAGGAAATCAAAGGAAGAAAAGAATAAAGAATTGAAAATGAAGAAGAACAAAAGAAAGGTAGCTTGGAAGTATGAGGTACGGAGAAAGTATCAAAAAATGCTGGTAGGAAACGAATGGAAAGCGGGGGCTGGCAGAAGAAAACTGTTAAAATATTAGTCCAAAAGAAGAGCAGCAGAAAGAGACAACAAAGACCAAGGGATAGAATCTGACAGAATGTGAAACTAAGGGACTAAGAAATAAAGATGGAAATTTGGTGGCCAGGAAAAGAGAGGGGAGAGAGAGAGAGAGTGAGAGAGAGAGAGAGTAAGAGAAAGAGAGTTGAGAAAAAAAGTACGGTATGATGAAATCGTAAAGTTATTAGAGGTGAAGGCGACCAAGCGGGTAAACACAGGTAGAATGGACTCAGTGTACCGACAATGACTGTTTGTGTAAGGCATGAACCTTTTTCTATTCTTAGATATTGGTGAAATAGCACAGTGGAAAATGAATGACGCCACTTCGAGTGCTATCACTTCTAATATGCATATCCCTAACAGGCTGAGGAAGTTGCGATGCAATAAGTTAAGCCAAAGCAGGACACAGTTGAAACCGTAGCCAGCGTAAGGACACCACCTACCTTCAAGGAATTTCAGCTTTTATATATATTCTCTTGACTTACCTTATTCTAACACGACAGCTGTAGAAAGACTCCTTTGCTGGAAAATTGGTTTGCGAGACGTGATGAATATTGTTACGGAAAGAGATGTCTTATTTTCACTTAACAAAACGATAGAATTTTTGCAACCCATTAAATATTCATTGGGGAACTATTGTGTTGCAATGGTTAACAAGAATGACATTGTTAACAGTTGAAACATAGTAGGCCCTTCATCAATATTTATTAGGTGGCATAAAAATCTTTCGTTTTGTCAAGTGAAAATAAGATATTGCTTTCTGGGATTAACTTAATCCAAAAGTATATTTACCGTTTCGTTCCATCTCCTCTGCCATCAATGAAAAAACTTCATAATTCTTTCTTCTACGAAGCCTATCTTTTTTTTCCACAAAAAATGGTTCTAGGCACCTTTTACAAAAAAAAAAAAAAAAAAAAACAGTTCTAGGTAACTTTTACTGCCTTCCGTGGTATTGATATTTTTAAGGAAAACAATAGAATAGATGATAGTCTGAAGATGCAATATCTAAAGAATGCGATGGGTAAGTGGAACATTTCTACCTGAATCACAACGATTTCTTTATAGTCACCAAAAGAAACGCAAAGAAGAGTCATTTAGATGGGATATTAAATCCCTTCCCTCACCGAGTTTCAAAGGTTGCTTTTCGTCGATTTCGGCCATAGGTTCGTCTAAATAGGGTATACTACAATTCAATCACTAATTTTTTCGGAACAAGCACGTGGTAGAGGACCCTCTTCTATCTGCATGATATACACAAGATTTTTTCAAATGGATAGCGGGTTTTGGATCGATTAATAGTCGGTCATTTAAACTTACTTTACGATCTTCTGCGTTCTACGTTGATCTGAATATTCCCCTTTCGTCACCCATCAGAAATCGGTTCAAAAACCGTACATGGTATACAGTTCAGGAGTTTCCAACCTTTACTAGGAAGTCATACATCGAACCAATCAAAATATACAGCTAGTGCAAGATTTTTTATGCACGATGATAATATTTTTATTCTTGTGGTGATGGCTATCTCTAGCGTCGTATAATGTTAATTATTCTCAAGTGATCTCTCGATTTGGCTGCTGCGACCGACCCCAACAGGTCTACTTGACCGTAGGGCGTCCTCATTATCTATCTATCTATCTATCTATCTATCTATCTCTTCCTCTTCTGCATTATTTCCTTCCATGTTAATATTTCCAGGCTTATTTTTACATCACGTTATTCTTATAGCTGTTTTGAAGTGGGGTAAGAATTTGTTCCAGTATCATATGAGATGAATCGGTTTGGAAGGGAAATTTCCTGTAACAGTTTTCAATATGAAATATCTTTATATGTCATTGTACATACCAGATACGTGGCAATGCCGGTGAATTCTTGGCGAGTTAGTCCTTGATATCTATTGTCGAGTTAGCAGTTGTAGTAGTAGTAGTAGTAGTAGTAGTAGTAGTAGTAGTAGTAGTAGAAGTAGAAAAAAGAGCATCAATCTCTGTTCTGCGCTTGATAGCAGCGCTTTTGTTTTTATTCAAACGTTTAATGGAAAGAGAAACAGAGGTCAAACAAGGGACAGGGTTTCCTCACACGAAATTGTCTGATCACCTCTGACTGCCACGAAAAGTGCCTAGTGCAGAAGGTCAGGCGAATCTTTACTAATCGCTTTCGTGTATGCTTTCCTGGGCTAAATCGACAACAACACCCGCTTAAGTAATTCCATCCCGTGTCGTGTTCTCCCTGAATAACGTCAGTCAAGATGTGAACCTCTTTGATCAATTCATGCTGCAGAATGTATTGCAAAGCATTTTACCTCCGACCCTGTGTGCACGAAATAAACTTTGTTGATAATGATAAATTACACCCAAGGCACCAGTAGTATAAACACAGAAATTCGTCTCGAATCGCTATAACTCTGAATTAGTTTTAAAAAAGACATTGATTTCATTAAGCTCTTTTTAGATCGAGAAAAAATAGCAAAATCACTTAAGGGGTTGTTAAGGGGTCTGTTCAGTAAGTATGCAGCCATTTATCATTACCAAAACCTCACCTATTTGGGAAAATGGCAGTTGAGTTCCATTCAAAATACTCCCCTTTGAACCTCAGACACTCGCAGTCTGTAAAGACTTCTGTCTGGACTACAATCAGCTCCTTCGTCATGTGTAATCCCTTTTGGGGCAAAAGTGGCCAAGCATCAGATCTATGGGGGTGAGGGAGTTGACAAACTGACTCAGAAAAAAAATACCCTGAATGAAGTGTGAGGAATGGGTAGGCTCGGCTATTGGGAATGCTACATTCGCAACAAACTATACAAACCCTCTCAGTGCTATCTCACTGCCGACTGACAAAGTCCCACAGGAGAGTATCTGTTCACGTTTGAGAAGTAAGGTATCTCCTCGTTGTTTGCCAAGTTAAACGGAGGCCACAAAACTTGTTCAAAATGGCTGCACATTTTCCAGATATACTTCGCTCACTAAAAGTAATAATAATCTGAAATAGTTTATATTCAAAGATCCACTCGTGTTTTAATGTCCTACTTGAACCGTAAACAGACTTTTGAAATTGAGTTAATACCTGACAAAGAGTAAAAGAAAAATATATATACTGGAGATCAAAATGTATTCAAAATTTCAGATAATTTCTCATATAAAACATTCAAAAAATTCTTTTGCACTCGCAACTAAGAAAGTTTTTACATGTGTGCGACAAATTAGATCATATGATTTGTAAAAGGTAAGATAAGGCATTTACAGCTATTAACAGCTGCCACAGCTCTGGCTCAGCGTTTAAAGATGGTTATCGCTGGCAAAAGAATTACTGGTCACTTAAAGTAATAAGTATTCCTTTGAACTATGACTGTCGGTAGCTCCGATAAACATCTATAAGCGAGCACATTTCTTATCGCATATACTGTAATTTTGTCTTAGTGGTTTATCTTACAACAGAAAGAGGTGTTTTTCTTCAAGGAATAGCAATACAACATCACGTAAGATAATTCTTGAATTATTTCAGTGTTTGTTTTGGTCAAACAATCATGTTCATGTATTCATTCTGAATGGTGGAAAAGTATTTATAGTTTGTCAAACGTATTGTATATTCTAATGCTCTCACATTTGGAAATTATGATAAGAAATAAAGCTTTTTTCAGAAATAAGAATCCGATAAAATGAAAACAATTTTCTTTCTTTTTAGAAAAAAATTGGTAATAAATTATTTTAATTTTATAACATTTTTGAATGGGGAAGTTCGAAACCATACCAGCTTTAGAAACATGGATTAGTAAGGCATCTTAGCTGAAAATTCCACAACACTCAGACCCCTCTCAGCTCCAGAAAGGAGTAAGACAAGGTGATACCAGCTCACCAAAACTCTTCAGAGCCTACCTCGAGATGATCTTCAGAAGACTAGACAGTGAGAGTAAAGGGATTATAATAGATAGTGAGTATTTAAGCTACCTAAAATTTGCAGACTACATTGCCCTTTTCGCAGAGAACGACCTCCAACTAATGATACATGAACTAAATGAAGAAAGCAAGAAAGTCGGCCTACACATGTACTTCAGCAAGACGAAGATCATGTGCAACAACCAAAAAAAAAACACTGACATCAAAATCGAAGACACAAAACTGGACAAAGTAGATCACTACATCTACCTAGGACAACGAATCTCTATGAGACCCACAAGAAAAGAAATCAAGCGAAGAACCACGCTAGGATGGCAAGCCTTTGGCAGAGCAAGTTCAACCATCAAAAATAAGAAGATCCCATTAATCCTAAAAAAGAAGGGTGTATAACCAATGCATCCTCCCAATAGTCATTTATGGAGCTGAAACATGGAACCTAACCAAGAGACAGATACGCAAATTGAGAACCATGCAATGTGCACATGAACAATTTTGCTGGGCCTCACATGGAGAGACCACAAGACAGCACAGTACACCTGGGGAAAAGACAAGGGTCCGGGACATCATAGAATCAATTTAAAATCTCAAATGCCAGTGGGCTGGCCATGTTGCACGAATGGCTGACAACCTATGGAGATCACTACTCACGACATGGATCCCCCGAGACTACAGGCGGAACTGAGGCGGACAGAATATTAGATGGAGAGACGAGCTAGACAAATTCAGAAAGTATTGGCTCTGCGACGCTCATGATAGAGAAGTGTGGCGAATCCGGCGTAAGGTATATGTCCAACGACGGACGTTGAAAGGATGATGATGATGATGATGATGACGATGATGATAATGATAACTAAAAGCATCCCAAATAAATTTAGGTATCAAACCATCATGAGTTTTCAATATGTCACCCATGCAGCCATTTTTCTCCGTTGAATGAAATGCTCAGTTTATCCTGTTATCATTGATTGTATTGATGATGATGATGATGATGATGATGATGATGATGATGACAATAATATTGATGATGGTAATAATGGTGGTGATGGTTAGGGTGATGATAGTTGGGTTAATGGTGCGATGACAATGGCAGTAATGATAGTGGCGGTGGTCAGGTGATCATGATGATGATGTGATGGTGATGATGATGGTGGTTGTGATGTAAGGTATTGATTCCACAGAATGCTCTAATACCTGATAATCACTCAGTATCGAACACAGGCCCCTGCTCTTACATACTTATAAGTAAAAGTGTTAACCTTGGTCTCCACAGGGAAAACATGGTGAAACTCAATAGTTCTGCTCGATAGTAGTGCAATTGTTG
>OY735210.1:14457233-14474733 GCA_963457665.1 Thysanoteuthis rhombus
GGTTTACACGAAAAATCTGTACTTTTGACCCGAATCAATATTGAGGTCCAGATTCTACATTTGTTCCATTACATCTATTTAATCTGTTCTGCCAACGGCGTCAGGTAATCATCCGTGTTTGTCGTTTCCTCAAACGCTAATTAACCTTTATTCAGAACGAGATTATCCGTATTCAGTCGAGTATCTGTGATGGTTAAAAATATTCAACTGTATATTCGCAGTGATGATTGCGTGCACTCTCACACATGTGCATGTATAAAAGCCTAGGTTCAGTTGCTTATTGTCAGGTCTTATCATAGAGAAACACTGTAGCTCGAAAGAGGAATACAGATCAGTTGGGAATTCGACTGAGATCTCCGATACTATGAACTTATTGGACACTTATCTAAGCTTAACCGACCAAAAAGACAGACTTTTATGAGGAAGTGGTCAGTCTTGTGGTTGGTATAGATGCATATTTCTTATTGGCAGCAATGATCGGTGGTGGAAGTACATGAACCCTACCTATTTGGAAGGTTAGTGTAACGTAAACCCAACTTTGCTTTCTCTGTTTATAACCCCATTTGGCCTTGTGTTGTGCTCTGCAGTTGTGGATTTCCACTGGTACTTTTGGTTGATGTTCAAGCTTACATAAAAATTTTGAATAGAGATTTTTCAAGCTAAGTAACCTTTACCTGAATGATGGACTTGATGTTACCTTCCTGTTCTAACTCATCCGAATCTGACATCGTGCTAAAGAAAGCTAAGCTTAATAAATGTCAATGAGAGGTTAGATATTGGTCAGAGTACATCGAATCCGTCAAAATTGATCAAATGCTAGAAGAAGCATTATTTGGATTGCATACGTTTTACCATATTGCTACATGAAAGGATAATTTGAAATCCTTATCCAATTTTAGGTTGATTCTACTGGGTCAACCAGCTTCCCCGCAGAAATATGACTAATTTTGTTACTTTTCATCAAAGCACCCATATCTCTGCTAACTGACGTCGCAAGTATCTACAGTGTTGAACCTTGCCATTGATGGTACTAAGCCTGATGCTAGCTTATGGACTATTGCATAGCTTACTGAGCGCTCACAAGGACACAATGAAAGACTAACAACACTACTAACACAATAATTAAGCGCACTCGTTAATTAGCAATAATTTCAGGCTTTCCGAAGGTAGAAACCCAAATGTGAAAAAAAAATATCCATGTACTTTCTTTTTCTCTTATGAAACTAGAAACCATAATATCTCCAAAAAGTCCTCCAATTTGAGGTTTTCTTTATGCTTGGTCAACGTTACAAATGTGAGCGAGTCGTTCATAATTGCTTGTAGATTATTATTCTGATATCGTTTAGAGTGTGTGAGTAAAGAGAAAGGTTTCCCACATTAAATGGCTTTGTCCTACTCGACCTTTCTTTCGGGCTCCAAATTACGAGGGTTATGAACAATGAATCTAGTTACATAAAAGGCAATTGACTTCTATGGTTTGACGGGTTGGTCTTAACTATGCAAGTCAGTTAACCCGCTTATATCATATTAGACTAACTGCGTAATGTATTATCAATAAATATTTGCTGTAGAATAAAAACTGACGTTAAGTTACTTTCACTTCTGCTCTTAGCTGCGTGAGAGCAAGCCAGATAACAGTTTTTTCTGTCGTAAATAGAAATATTTTCGACGTTTTACACTTTGAGATGAAGGATTTTATCAGTTTACAAATTATTTGGATCAATCTCCTCTATTTCCTTGTTATCTATCACGATATATCAGTCTATACGTTTTATAGTCTTGGCTTTGTTGTATTTAAAGCAGTATGGCTAAATCAATAGTGTGACTTACTTATGAGCTGAATCTGAAATATTCATTGCATAGGGTTTGATTTATGCAATCTTTTGAGTAATGCTGGGTTTGAAGCAACAATAAAGAAAGGGACAATGTTAAAAGATGAATTTTTGTTGTATAAAATAAATGCTTTTTTCATCATTAAGCTATGGACTCATTGATGCACGTACGTCTTTGGATTCAGCCAAGAATATCCTTGGTAGGAACACAATCTGAAAAATCACAATTCCAACAATGTATCGGGAAGAGAATTTTGAACTGTACAGATAGCCAAGAATCACTGAAACACTACAAATCTGATTTTTTAAATTTAATTTATTCTATCTATTAACAAAGCTTTATTATCTTAAAATCTATAAACATTTATTGTGTGAGCCGTGATTTAATTCATTGTGATTAAATAAATATGTTTTAATAAATTAAATAACATTTTAATAAAATGAATTTTGATGATTGGAATCACGTCTAATTTTTTAATAATATGCAATGTTATATATATATATATATATATATATATATATATATATATGTGTGTGTGTGTGTGTGTGTGTGTGTGTGTGTGTAATCTAGATATTTCTTGGTGTTTTAAGATTGTTTTCTTCACTCAACTTTATATGTAAACTGGAAGATGAAGTTGAAAGCACTGTTTTTACTCGTCCTTCACAGAAAGAAAAAGGACTTGAACATGTATGGTTTGATTTTCAGGCTTGTTCTTTCTTGTTTGGCGTTACTGTTTTCCACACATTGCCTACTCAATTTTATCAAAATATTCCTGCATTCCACAAAAGAGCTACCTTGGAGACACAATTGATTGTATCAAGCCTTCCCCTGAAGAATTTTGTGTATTTTGTTTTCGTTTTCTGTTTCATCTTCATCGAATTTTTAGATTCGCAATTCTCTCCCATCTGTTTGATGTTTTGGCCATTCTGTTAACTCTCAATATACCACCAGGTTTAATTTCATGCCGCCATCTTATCTTACCTTTTTTTTACTTTCTTGTTAACTTACTGTTCTATGTTGTTTATAGTATTATTCCTTTACTGCCAAACTCCGAGAGTTGAATTAATTATTGAAACTTCGTTAGACATAGGAATTTAAAAGACGAATAAAAAAAGAAAAGAAAAAATGATGGCATGACGTCATGCAGTGTCAACACGTGCGTGCGAATTCTTGGTATTTTTTTTGTAAAAATTAAATTTCTGTTATGAAAAATATTGCCGAACACCAACTGTTGAGTTTTGACTTTATTATTTTCGTTTTGTCATAACAATCACAAAAACATTTCCAAAGCCAATGACGTCATGAAGGCTTGAATAACAGTTACGTACGCAAAAACTGATGATGAATTCTCTCTCTACTTTTGACCAAATTGTTTAGATGCAGGAACTACTAATTGAGGAATTGAAATGGGATCCGTCGTTTTAGAATGAAATTGTATGAGAAATGAGTTCTGTTTTGTGTACCTTTGAGATTTTAATGGAACAAAGGAGTTTGACCTTAGCTTAGCCAAGCTTGTTCCTCTCTCGGTTTTGAATTTTTCCGTTATGACAATTGACATTTTTATTATTCTTCATTGCTGACGCATATTTGATATATTTCATTCTGAGGCTTGCTTTTCAGACTATCTCTTCCAGTAATCTTTAGTCTTCATCAGGAAAGCTGGATGTTGGCTTTTTAATATTCTCAATTCTCTTCCGATCTCTCCTGAGATAATTGCTTTTTACTTTTTATTTCAATAATTTCATCTTTTTTCCGTTGATTTCTCTTTTCTTTTAGGGCACTCGTTGCTTCTGACCTGAGGTCAATATAGCCATCCATATTTTCAGTGTTGCTTCTTGACTGTCTCATTTCGTTTAAATTCCTATATTTTATAATCGGTCAGTCTTCCTTGCAACTGATTTTATTGCTTCATTTGTGTTAATATTGCTTCCGACGATTTTGTTTTTCACTTCTTTAAATGCTCTGTATTCGAAAAGTTTTCAGACAGCATTTGGGCTCGGTTCCGATATTCAATTTCGGCTTCATCATCTTCTATGGTCCTACCATCATGTTGTTCTTGCTGACAGTTTGGGTGATAGCGTCTAAAGAGTTGATGGCTAGAATTTCGGTTCCATTATATTTGTTGAGAGACGTTCGCTTGGATTGAATACGATGGTGGATCTTGGAGTGACTAGACAAATTCTGATTAGTTCTCGTATGAATATTATTAATTAACCATATCTTTGTCTTTTTCAATCAGTTTGTTCCTCTACTGTTGTTGTTGTTGTTGTTATTGTTGTTATCATTACTATTATCATTATTAATATTATTATCATTATCATTTACAATCTGACACCAGTTGCCTTGTGGTTACCGCGGGAGTTTGAGTGACAGCAAGTCTCCTCTAGTCTCCAGCTCTTCCAGGAGGAAGAGGATGATGATAATTTTGGCTTTGATTTCAATTTCATGTGAGTCACTAGTCAGGTCTCAACAGGAGAATTCAACCCGGCAAACTTATGTGTCATGACAGTTCAAGATTTAAAAAGAGAGAGTTCGGGGGCATTTTCACATATACAGACAATAGAACACTTTCCAACACATACTTCTGTACATTCATAAAGAGATGTATGAGTGGTGTTGTAAATACATTCACATTGACAATAATGTTTTAAAAATTTCTGTACTGCGTATATGCTTGGCCGTCCAGGTATGGTGTCGGCTAGTTCACTGGTTGTTTTTTTCTTAGTAGCCCAAGGGGTCTAACAACGATTGGTATCATATTGGTCCTGGGTTGCCACATTTTACTGAGTCTTAATATTTTTCTTTGTTGTTTGGCTATAGCTAGGGATAGTTGGTTTCATATTTCCACTACTCTCCTTAGTATTCTTACAGTCCTCCGTAGTGCTGTGGCCTGCATAGTCTTAATCATTCCTCATCTCCAGCTCTTCCAATTTTGTTTTCAGTATCTTCAGTACAGTTCCAAGTGCATCAACTATTACTGTTACTACCTACACTTTTATGTTCTGCAATTCCCTTGCCAAGCCCCAGCATTTCTGTAGCTTTTCACTCTCTTCCGTACTTACTCTGTGATCTGCAGGCACGGCCAAGTCTGTTATTTGGCAAGTTCTTCTCCTCTTGTTCACGATCAACAGATCTCGTCTTCTCGTTTGGATGGTGTGGTCAGATTGGATGAAGTAACTTGTGGCTTTTATTTTCCAGGGCTGTCTGTGCTTTGTGTTCATACCATTTACACACCAAAAAACTACTTTAAGTAACTAGTCTCTATGATACAATGCCAAAGGAAGGGAGTTGATATAGAACAATATTAGAAAAAACACGAATGCTTTTTTCAAAAAGAAAATATAAAGATGAGAGTGATGGTGATGATGCCCCCCACACACATCAACTCTCTGTGTGTCTCCCCTCCCGAAGTCATCCTTATTCGATCACAAGCTTCAATTAAAACTGGTCAAATAGAAGCTTTAACTCTAATGCAAATCGGCTGATATATGAATATATCCGTCAATTTACATCTAGGTAATTAATAAGGTGTCCTGTGATATTGACAATTGATAATTGAACTTTACTATAGAACCAAGTAATTATGACGGTTAAGATTATGATTTCATTTTTTTTCCCTTTTTTTTGTGAATGTATTTTCAAAAGTTATAATCAGCGTTTAAACAAACGTTGAACATTGATATTTACAAACAATTTGCCTGCTTCTCACGGGTCAATCTGACACTTTTACGTAGTGAAACGTAACTGTGTGGGTGTTACCAGAGTTACTCACTGAAAACACCATAAAAATAACTTCCAAATCATGATGAAAGTTTATCAGGCTGGCAATGAATCGGTTCAATATCATATATTGTTGTTACATATTTTTTAAGCTATATGTGCTCAGTAGCATAATAGTTTTAGGCACACAAAATGGAACTAACAGAGTTCGAATCCCATCTGAGTTTTTTTAAATGTTCGCTTTGCACTGCTACCCTTTAGAAAGGCATGTATTTACTTCTTCTCACCTTTTGTCTCAAACGTCTAGTCTCCGCTATGCCACGCTTGTTGACCATTCTCTCGGGCAATAGCTCCCCATAGCTATTGTTCCTCTTGTTAATTTTGACAAGAATTGACAATGTAGCTAGGACATAATCGTATGATAATTAATCTAAATAGTACATTTTAAGGAATCATTATTTTTTTTATTAATAATAACTAAGCTTAGATTGGAACATGAACTTGATAGTGCTTGATAAAACCTACATTCGAGAGCACTGCTTTTAACTAGGCTCGATCTCTTGGACAGTTCATCTCAGTCATTAGGCAATCAAATAGGATCAAAGTGGATAAACTAATGCCAATATTCAAAATCATCGAGGCGCAACATTTGGAATTCGTTTTTACTGATCCTATTATTTTCTCTAATATGCTCTGTCGAAATCATTCGAGCATCTCTTTGTCAGAGTTGAATTAATGCGTTTTCTTTCGTAATAAACCGCCCACCCAATCAGGCAGATTATTTTGTAGTTAATTGCATAGGAAATAATTAATGTTCCCTCTTAAATGTCAAGTGCACCCGAGTTCATTCCCTTCAAATTTGACCCACGTTTTTACTGATAATTCCCTTGAAACTGACGTTGGGTTAAAGCTGTTTAACCCCCAACCAGTGATCTTTCTCAGCTGCACCGCCACACTCATGAAAACATTATGCGGTGTAGAAAAAATTTTTAATGCTACTCACGAATTCTGAAAGTTTCAGATAAAGTAAAATATGTTCAAATTACGTGACCAAACAAACAGTCGACATGTTGCCCTTTCTTTAAATAGTATTATTTTATTGCAGCTTACATGAAGATTATAAGGTATATAAACTGGTGCATATATTCTATCTCTAGACTGTCTAGCAAGAGTTCCTTTTAGCTAAAGAATGAATAAAAAAGACAAATCAAATATACAGAATACATCGGTTCTTTTATTGGACACGTTTTGTTATAAGTAACTGACGTTTGTTTCATAAACTTTAGACCAAAAAATCAATGATAGTTTCAAAAGAAAGAAAAAAACTTTGCACCTTCCAACTCTCCAGTTGATCACAAGGTTCCTGGTCTCGCACACACCATCGAAAAAAATAGAGGGAATATCGTTCCAATCAATGGTGGGAACAGCTAACAAAAACGTTCAACTGATAAAGCGTTAAAATTTTAGCGGAAGCATGGATAACCACAGGTTGCTTTTATTATAGGAATTTAGTTCTTATTCGGTCTTTTTGCTATAAAACCCTTAAAAACAGGCGGGAAGAACTGAAACTTTAATATATTCTAACTTAGTCATAGAGTGTTTGATATACTGTATCTTGATGGAAACTGATGTTCAATTTCATTTGTCCATTTAATTATTCATGTGCACCTCGATCATCTGATTTAGTGAAGCCCATGGGACAATACATCAGAATTTCAGCTCTTCGGGTCCGTGTTTTGAGGGTTATAGACAAAAAACGAACAGAAGCTAAATTAGTATGATAAAGGTCAGCAGTTAGCAGTTATATTTTATTCTGCTATGATTTTAATAGATTAGCATTTTATTTAGCTGTGTCCCCCACTGCCCTAACCAAACTTGGTTGTATTGCAGTCAGTCCTGATGTTGGAAATTAACACACAGGATTCAAAGCGTTTGGATAACAGTACAAATGATGACGAGTAATCTTCATATACCCGATACAATAGTTGGCAATACACCTGAAAAATGTCAGATAAATGATTTCAAACGTTATTATGGTTGTAATTGAAGGGGAATACAAATGCAATTGAACCTTATCAATCTTAATTATGATGATTGAAGCTTTTTGTTTTTACTATTTAGGTAATTAAATTAGCTATGTGCGAAGAGTTTTTTCGAATATTCACTCCAATACTCTGTATTCTTCGGGCTATCAAGACATGTCAGTGACGAAATATTTTACTGAAATATCTTGTGATAGGAAAGAGCAATATATTCATGTCTTTCCCAAGTGCAAAGTGGATATAAGTAGTGTCGGACAGAATTCGAATTCGGTTCCTCGATTCCAATATGTCAATCGGTATACCGACCAACTTCTTATCAGAATTGTAATTATCTCGAAAATTGCCCCCACCCCAAGAAAAAAGTATGAATTATTATAATAGAATGCTTTTACGTAGATAATAGCCCGTTGCTGCTCTGATGAAAGCAGACAATCTCTGGAGGGTTAAACTTTGGTTAAATTTGCATCGAATAAATGAATTTATATGCCATCTTCGACTCTTCACGTTAGTTCTACAAATACGGTGAATCCAAGAAAAGTCTTTGGTAAATTCTAAGTTGTATAATGTCACGAAGAAAAAGAGAGGAGCTTATCTTGAGAAAAAGAATAAAAAATATTCGATGAAATAGAAAGGAAAATATCAGAGAGAGAGAGAGAGAGAGAGAGAGAGAGAGAGAGAGAGAGGGGGGAAGGGAGAGAGAGAAAGAGAGAGAGTATCAGGTCTGATTAGTCACTCAATAAAAACCGTCTCATGACTTTCAGCTGCACGCTGTGCTGGGGATTATCAGTTAGAAAAAAGGTGTTGCTTGCAAGCGTGAACACTTTTGCAAAGAAACCAGGTAACCAGTTCAGTATAAATTCAACTTGGAAATTGAATTCCCATTTAAAAAACATCTTGGAGTAGATTAAGAAAAACATAGAGAGTAAATGTTTAAATACTCGACCCTCTAATGCGGTCTCTACGAGTGAAACTTACACAGCCGCTTTAAACCAGTTGGACTAATTGTTCCCGATTGGGCCCCAGTACTCAAGGGTTGCCCCACACTTTAGTATACACAAGTCTTGTCTACACACAACACTGCATTGAAGATAAACAAGATGATTTACAGTAAACAGTAACAATGTCAATTTTCTTCTTATTTCTTAAATATTCAGATTGTTTGTTTGTCCTGTTTATATTTTGAGTTTCTTTTTTGTTGTATTTGAATTAAATAACCTTAATCGATCACAGAAGAGCCAAATAAATTAATCTTGTGAGATTTCTAGGCAAACATTTAGACTGTACCGTAGAGATACAAAGTTTATTTACGTTTCTATGATTCTACAGACGTTGACTCTTAACCATAGCCCTCACTAAAATGATGCTAATTGGGACCTGCAGTTCCGAAGGCCAGTCGTGCATACCCAACCAGCAGGACCAACTTAAAAAAAGAAACTTATGTTGACAGTTTAGTTGACAATTTCGGTTAAGAGTTTATAATAGAAAAGGAAATAGATGAAGTACGAGGGGAAGGTAAAGAAACAGAAGAAAAATCCGAGGGAAAATAAGAGGGAAATAGAGAAATGGATATATGTAGAACGGAATGAAAAAAGACGAGAATGAAAATTCGAAACGATTAAGTCTGGCACAGACTCAAAGCAGTGGAGCAAACAACCTAAAGAATTATCTACAAGGCGACTTCTCAACTACCCTGCTACGACAGTCATTGTCCCTGTAATTCTGCAACATGTACTTGGGGCATCCATTTTCACAGGTGTGTCTTGGGCTAGATACCATGACACAACCAATCCCTTTCTAGACTGCCTCGAAGTTTATTCGTTATACTGAATGCATAAGTACAATTTCTGGAGTAGTTCTTATGACTCGGCCGGAGAAAATATCTTCTGTAATTAAGAGAAATGTCCGATGTGGAATAATGAGCACGTTTTTTAGAGTCTACCCACGGTCTTCCCCTGGTCTACAATCTGTATGGGAAGGGGTTAGGGTCTTTCTTTTCCCTTTGTAGCGCAAACCAGAGAAAGGTAGCAAATGGGAAATCATGGCAGAATTACTTATCAGACCAATGAATTAGTCTAAACTTTACAGATAAAATCAGATTCCCAAAGTGGGTGCTAACTCTGCTTTAGGGGAGTTTGGGGGCTTATCGGCCATGAAGGGGAGTGTTAAGGGACTAGGATCGGTGTGGGTGGCAAGAAGCAAAGAATATCAATCGATATCTTCCACATGTCGTTTCAAGTAATTCTGTACAATTGTATTTTCGTTATAAAATAATGCTTGAATTAGAATAAATATTCAGATTTAGTTTAAAATGCATCATTTTTGGCCAACTTATTGGGGTGGCACTGATAAAATATATGCTCTAAAACGTTTGGGTTTAATTGGTTTAATTAGTATTTCTAACACCATCAATTTTATGTTGGTCAAATTTTTCGTTTAGCCGTACCAAGATGGAAGAGAAGCCTCTCTTAAATATGGTTCATTGAGTGAAGATTAAACTTGGAACAGTTGTAACAGTCTGTAAGATTAGATTTATAATGATCGCTCCTAAGCAGATGACCATGGATCATATGCGAAATTTTGGCCGGCAGAAAATAGACGACGTGACGACTTGGACGATCCCCAGAAATATTTGCGCCTTGACCCTCAAAATAGATAGGTCATGCGAATCTTGACGAAGATGTATGTCCAGCTGGGATTGTTCATTAATTCAAAATAATTTGCCTATCGTTGTGTTAACTATACAAGGTATTCTTAAGACAGCTAACATTACTTTGGTAAAACATATTCGTGCTATTTGTAACAGATAACATTAAGGCTGAAGGGTTTTGCTAACAGTAGGTAAGTCTGGCCGAAAGCCACAACACAACGGACAAAATTCGTTGCTCAGTTGCAACTGATGAAACCGGTATGTTTATGGTACAGATTGTGTCGTTGTAAAAGGCCTGATTTTATTGAGCTACAATTTGCTACAAAACAGCGGTTTCCAGAAGTCATGTGTAATCGTAAGCGTGTTTTCGGCAAGCCCGTGTGTATTTACACGAGAATGTATGCACAGGTGTGATTGTTGGTCATTGAAGGAGATATCACTACGTTGTGTTGATCCAAGGAAATAAATGTTAAAGATAGGACGGACACCAAGTATTCCCGTTAGTTGGTAGCATTTATCAATCAAGTCAGTTGATCGGATTTCGGAATCGATCAGGTCAATTTCACTTCATCTCCCTCGGTTATATGTTCGTACACGCATGTCTTCAGGATTTGGAAACTCTCTAGTTCAGCGGTTCTTATATGTTTTGGCTCAATGATACACCTCAACAGCTCAGAAAATTTGAAGTTGAAAAGATATAACAATGTTAGAAATTAAACAAAATTTAGAGTTTTAGGTGTTCAAGAAAACTTCTGTGAGGAAACTAATTCTTTGTACAGATATTAAAACCAAATACTGCTAGATGCACATTAAAGCACTAACAAATTTTTCCTTTATTTTATGACGTTTACTAACAATAATTCAATTACATCATCACTTTCATATCTCACAAAGTTAATGATTTAAGCATTAGTTACTATGGGAACTATAGTGAAATTAGTAATTAGTATTATTGTGTAATAATGGAATAATAGTATGATAATTGATAGTATTAATTGGAATTGATAAATACAGGTTTTGAGCCAGGTAACGCTTTTCGCTTTTCTCTCCCAAATTCCCAATTTCATTTCAATATGATTACATTACCTCCTCGAGAGACATGTGCCAGATGAGCAGAGTCACTGTTCTAGTTAAAAGTAGCACACATTCTTCGGAATACTAATTTAGTAACTTTCCTGTGACTACCTATGATATTCTATATCTGGGATTTTTATAAGGAATTTGGGTTCAACTTCCTTAGTTTCAGAAAATATGCATGTAAGAGTCAAGAACAATTTTCTTTATCGAAAGTAAAACAACATATTATGAAAAAGATTGAAAGTGAAACCTATGCCAATGATTTTTCAGGCTATTAAACTAATTTTTCGTATTGCTGCTGTTGTTACCACTAATAGTAGTACAAATTCAAATATGATCCAGAGATCATATGCGAAACTGGGGCCAGCAAAATATGAGCAGGCGTGAATAACTAAACAAATTCAGAAAGTATTGGCTCTTCAACATCCATGATGAGGAGGACTGGCGGATCTTGAGGGAGGTCTATGCCCAACATCGGACGCTAAAAGGCAGCTGCTGCTGCTGCTGCTGATGCACAGATAAAGTCAATTTATAGTATATATATATATATATATATATATATATATATATATATATATATTGGAAAAGGATTCTATCAGCTTTGTCAATTTGTATCTGTGGAGTATGAAAGGTTACCTCCATAAAAGCTAGGTATTCAGAATCTCAAAATAGAATCATATGAATACGTACACATCACAGGCCTCAGTGTATAGATTGTGGATTCAATCCATGATGATATATTCATATGTATAGTACATTATTCTATTGTATATCATGGTATGTTGGTTAACGAAAAATTGGATATCATAAATACCTGAAAAAGGGTAAAATCTTTAGAGCTCTTTACATAAAATTCCAGATGAAGATCTTACTGAAGACTTAATTAAATGATATACCTAACATTTGGAATGGTAAATAGTAAATAAATTTGGTTTACAAACGCTAGCACTTTCTGGTGTAAAATTTTAAAAAAGACGTTCTTTACGTGCTCTGCACTTTAAGCGATTTTCAGTCGTCTTATTTGGGAATATAACTTTGAATGAGCTGATAAATCATTTCATCAGATCATAGTTGTCCCTACGAGAATTGATCCTTAGCCATGCTGGGCAAATTTGTGTTTGCATAGACATGAATATATATTTATGACGTCCTCAATAAGAATTAAAATAAAGTGATCTAGTTCATTTTTAGAATGTATTAGTTTTATTGACTTGAGGGACGAGAATAGTAAAGCGATATATACCCAAAGGATCTTCAACTAATGTGTGAATATAACAGAATGCAAGCAACGATCCTAAATTTGGATATCAAAATCGAAGATAGAATGTTTTTCTATAAATTGTTTAATAAACGAGATTCATTTCCATTCCATATCGAATGTATGCCATTTAAAACAAGTAGTATCCCATTTTTATCACAGAACTATTTCATCGAAATATTTGAGTGTAGCTCCAGCTGATTTTGTACGAAATTGTTTTTTTTTTATGGTAAGAATGGTCAATCAAGACAGCGAAATAAGTAAGATCTTTAGAAAACTTTATAAGACCATGAGTAGACATCCTGATCCCTTTAGAACTTATCAGCGAGACCATAATGAAATTACAACGGAAATCCAAGAATTTGTTAACGAGAATATTGAAATAGAATAGATGAATAATCTATGTTAAAAAATGAAATTGGATTGATATCATTTGGATTAGGTAACCTAAAGTCTTTGTCAGTGTGAAAGATCATTGTATTGACTGATACCAAGGAATGCAGGAAACATTTGGCACCGGTCCAAGTATCTGAGTGATAGGTAGCTGTGCAAAGTTGGGGATCAAACATGGAATTTCAAGAAACAAATTGGCCAAATATATTGATGGAGAAGCCCATTGGGGTGTTACTACCAGCTAAAAATTAGTAAATGAAGTGACACAAACACGTTTTAGAAAAAATTCTTTGAAATTGTTAAGCTTTCTAGAACACGCACATACACACACACACACATATTTATATATGTATATGTATATGTATATATATATATATATATATATATATATATATATATATATATATATATATATATATGTATGTATGTATGTATGTATATATTGTTGAAATAGCATCGTATCAGTTGAATCAACGGTCTCGTGTATCCGATGAGCATGAAAAGCAACAACCAAAAATGTGAAGCTAAGTATTCAGCTTTTGACACAGAATTTATATGTACCTATAGTTAATCGTTCTCAGTCTATGGATTGTGGATTTAATAAGTTATGATGATAATATATGTGTATTGTTGAATAGACGATGAAAACATATATATTTAGGTAGAAGACCGCCCAAACAAAGACAGATGTCGAACGAACAAGGGTTACTTAAAATACACGCATCTTCAGAAGGGCTATGCTGTGGTGGTCACACACAAACAGTCGTGTGCATGCGAAAACAACGATGGAAACTTTTTTTTTCTTTCTGTGCATGTTGCTTACTGGCTCAGAATGTGGTTCTGTTATGGAATTAGAAGTTTCTTGGTGACATAATGTCGCAGTGTCAAACTCTTTCGAGGAATTCTTCAATGACAGCTCGTTATTTACCTGGCTCCAATGTTATGATTTCTTGTCACATATCATTTTCAGTTCTAGGAATGTTTGGGGGCTTGTTTACGTAAACTCTTTCTTTGGAAACACATCAGAAATGAAACAAAAAAAAACAAAAAAAAAAACGAAAGTAGTCAAATTCGGTGAACATGGCGGACTGTTAATTCCTGATCCATGTGAAATTAATTTGCGAAGCTTAAGATCGAAGGAATTTGCAGTATTTTCTGCATTCCAATTAGCTGAGTCAAACGTTGATATACGAATTGTCATTTTAGCTGAGTTCGTAGAAAAGTCGCTTAGCAATCATTTAGTCTTGATGGCAAATCACAGTAAGGAAAAGGTAATTTTATTCGGATTGTCCTTGTTACGGAGAAATACTAAAGTCAGCTCAGACTTGGATGTGAGTTTGGCAATGTATTTACATTTTTTTTTTATTGAGATAACTTTTAAAAAAAGAAGTCTTGATTTAAAATTGTGGTTGGGAAAAGTGAATTCTATACATCAATTGTGTTTTACTTGACAGAATAGACAAACAGTGAGGAGTTTAATCCCCTGGATAAGGTGAGGATTGTTCTTCTTACGGGGCTGGATAAAGTCATCTCAAATTTGGACGGGAGTTTGACAAAATTTATTTACCTGTTTTTTCATTAGAAAAACTTGACTTAGTTTTAAAATTCTGAGTAACTCTTGCACAACCAAATATCTTCACTGGTAACAATACTTTTCCTTATTGACATTTGAACATTCTCTTGGTTTTCCTTCCTTTCACTTTCACTTTCCTAAACATCATCTCATCACGTGCTAACAGCTCTTGAACTCTTTTTGTTATTTCCCCCCTCTGTCGACAGAAATGTTTGAAATGCTATCTTAAGATCGCCTCTGATGAACTTAGACGTTGAAGGGCTTAGCTCTAACCTTGTATTTTTGTCCGTTTCAGATGGAGGAAATCAAGTATTTTTGCTCATTCGAGTGTCTTATTTCGTAAATGCGCGGTAGAAGTAGGTGTTGGTGGTGGTCATGGTTACAGATAACCATTCAATGACAGAAAGGTTAAGAAGGCTACGTGCGGAAAAGAAAATCTTGTTCAAGTCGGATGTAAAAAAGGTTGCTATCCGGAGTTTGTTTGATCTTTGAACATCTAACTTCTTGCAGCTAGGGGAGAGAAGCAAACGGGAAAGAAGGGAAATTGAGATGAGTTTAACACAAAGAAAAAAATGAGTTAATAAGTAAGATAGATAGATAGATAAAAAAGTATCTGTATCTTGCATGAATGAATCACCGAAGCTCGCGCGTCCACCAGGATAAATTATCTGAAAAATATCTAAAAAAAAAATAAGCCTTCTATCAAAAGTTACTTGAAAGGAATACATATTTCATTTAAAATTGAATAAAAAAACAAGTTATGGACATCGTTTGTCCAAAATGACCATAGCGATCCTAGAGAGACATTAAAAAAATAAGCTTATCTAGATGGTACATCGTGGTGTATCCGTGCCTCCTTCCATGATTGTAGCCCCAAAAATGTACCCAGGAGTACGCCCAGATTGATATCAACAGAGAGACAGACGGATAGATAAATGATTGTTAGGTAAATAGAAATGAGAACGATTGTATGAAGAGCAACCTAATCATAAAAAGACGAGGCAAGACATTGGACAATCCTTTGAGGATTTTTAATTTCCAAAAAATTATACCTTTAGTCCCCTGAAAATGTCTTTGATTTATAGAATATACACTACTATTAAGAAAATTATCATTATTCAGAATGCATTATCATATTATAAATGATAGTATATCAATACTATATAATGATATAAATAGTATCATATAAATGCTTTTATTTTATGCATATATATATATGTGTGTGTGTGTGTGTGTGTGTGTTATTGATGTAAAGTGATCCGACAGAATGTTGATAGAAATGACAAAAAATGGAAGGGGAAGAGAGAAAAACTCAATAAAAAAGTTTGAGATGTGACACCTATCAGCAGAGTTTTTTGTTCACCTTCTTATTGTCATTTTCATCAGCATACACACACACACACACACACACACACACACATATATATATATATATATATATATATATATATATATATATATATATATATTGATTATAAATAGCATTCTATTATATCATATAGGAACTTATTTGAGATGATCTCCAGTCGTTACACGGTAAATGTTTCCGGCGGCTATTTCGCTCAATGGTAAGAGCATCGCTACGTTGAGGTGGCTACCCTATCGGTGGCAGGTTTGACGCCTGCAAACAGTCCCATTTTCTTCAATTGTTTGTCCTTTTTATGGTTTCTACTGTGACCTCATATCAGAGTTTAGTGCTTTTATTCACATTTATAGTTACTTATTCGTAAGATAAGCAAGCCAAACTGACAAAAAGGTTGGTACGTTATGATAAAGTTCAGTAATCATTTCGTAAATTTAAATTGTGTTATCTCTCTGTCTCTCTCTCTCTGTCTCTTTCTGTCTCTGTCTCTTTCTCTCTTAGCTTAATTAACGTTGGCCAAAACGATGCAAGCAGAACTGGATGTTATAAAAAGCGCAACGGATGTTTGAACGAAGGGAAAAACAAAGAAAGGCAGCATAGTTCAATATTCTCATATATATAATATATATATATATATATATATATATATATATATATATATATATATATATACACATATATACACACACATATATATATATATATATATATATATATATATATATATATATGTATATATAAATAAAAATACTGCGATCAATTTAGTCAAATAATTGCTAAGGAAGGAAATGAATTTGTCAAAAGCTCCAGCCCACAAGAAAAATAAATTCAACGTCTACGTTTCGAGACGGAGGGTTGAAAGAAAAAAATAATTATCTCAAAATCAATGTTTCTCTCACGCAAATTGAAAATACAATTAGGAAATGAAGAGGACAAAATAGAAAAAAATCTTGAATAAAGCTATTTGTAAATTTACGGCTAAAAACTCAACCTTTGAATCAAAGTATTTATATTTTAGATAAAAATACATATTTTAAACAAAGGTTCATTCATTTGGTTCAAAGGTACTCGAGTTTTTAATCTAATTATTTTTTTGTTCGATACGCGAAAATATTTCTTGAAGAAGGGCTAGGTAGTTCAACATCGAATGAAACTACTCATATTTTCTGCATATTCTGAGTGAGGCTCCATTTTTTAGGATCAAAGTTACTTATGTTTTGAATGAAAATAGTCATAAATTTGCATTCCAATGTAAAAGCCGTGTTTACTCAAAATTCATTTCAAATGAGATTTTTTACTCATAAAAAATAGAAAAACCTGATATTTCGAATCTGAATTCCGTTTTCTCTAAAAATGAACTAAAGAGTTCTATAAGTATACTAGAATGGAAGTCCCATGTTGCCTGTTCAGCCCCTCCAGCCCGTCAAGTGAGAAATATCCAATAGGAAACTTTGCGAAATCACTTTCGTCACTTTCGATCATATCAATCGTACCATCTTCATGAACATAAAGAGTCTTTTTCTGTTCGTTTTACATTTTCACGTTCTCGAAAAAAAAAAAATATATATATATATTATATGCCGGGAATGTTGCT
>OY735210.1:14477233-14484733 GCA_963457665.1 Thysanoteuthis rhombus
GAATTTTAGGTATTTCAGACTCTTCTACACCGGGCAACATTTGCAACGGTACATTTAATGAGAAGATCAACATCCTAGCAAACCAAAGATCTAGAAAGAGAAAACAAAAAACAAACAAAAAAAAAACAGCACATCTTGAGGTAAATAAGTAGTGAGTTCGGTAATTTGCTGCATTTAAAAAAATTTTGTTCAGTAAATCCAACGACAGTTCGGTTGCACTTTGTTGAATTTTTGATTAAATCGTACGGTTAACAATGAAAAGAAGAATGTTCTTGGCATTATGTTGTTTCATGGTCTAGCATTTTATCACATCAAGTTCAGGATCAAAGTGTAGCAGCGGTTTCGTTCAGGTCAACGAAACATAACATCAACTTCAGTTTTCGATTTTAAACGTTATTATAGTTATGTTCTGATAATCGCTCTCTTCATGAAATTGGATTCAATTTAATTTCAATTATTTTCAATTAAGAATAAAGAAACGGAAGTTCCATTATGGTTGTATTCTAATTGATGAATGCTTGAAATTCATAAAACAATTAAGACTAATTTACATACAAAACACAATAATTTAATTTCAAAAATGTACAACAAACAATTATTTATATTAGTACAAAATTCATTTGTTAAAAATGAGTAATGAACAGTTTTAATAAGTAGAAATGATTTAAAGAAATCGAATTGTGAAGTCACAGGGCTCTTAATGACACCAATGAATAAGTCTTTTGTTTTGTCACTTGGAATTTAACCATAATAAAGTTTGAAATTGAAAACAGAAAGTTGATAGTTGACGTTTGAAGAACAGATACTACACTTTGATATTTGTATTTACTCGCTTCCCCACAAGAGCAAAATGTGAGCTTCCAGTTATAGAAGATCAGCTAAAATTGCTCCAGTTCCTGCAACTAGTGTTGCATAGGCATTGGGGCGAGCCCGACCCATCGCTTTAAGTGCGATGAGACGGCTCTGTCCCGAGACGTACTGGCCCTGAGACTTGACTGATCTTTTTATCAGTAGCCCCACGTATACAAATTTTACAAAAGGTTGCTTTCATGTGGTATCCGAGTTTGGTGAGTACCAGACCCTGCAACTAGTGTCGCGGTGGCGTTGGGGTCAGCCTTTTAGTGTGATGGGACGGTACTCCCCCAAAACAGAGCTGAGTAATTTTTTGGAACCATAGGACGAATCCTTGGCCTTTTGTGTTTACCAATCCCGAACCGGATTGAGCTATTATTGGCCACGGTATTGCAACGGCGCAAAGCCAAAGTATGTTCTGCAAACAGATCCTACTCTTCAATCTCGATCTAAAGGCTGAAAAAAGCAGGACTAAGAAAATGACATTATACAAAGTTTGTTACGGTCTAGCTCTTTGCTGCATTTAACAAAATTTATTCGGTAAATAAGAAGAAATTTCGATGCGATGAGTTTGCTATTTTAAAAAAACATGGAACTTTGAAAGATAGAAAGACACTTATCACTCAATATTTTTTTCAAAACTAAGATAAAATTCAGAACTCATTGTATTTTCTAATTTCCAATTCTCTATCTCTCCCAGGAAAACTGCGAACACTTACATTTCTTCATGTTTTGTTGTAACTTGGGGGCCGGAAAGAGTGATTTTTTGGTGGGCAATAAGAATTCAATGTTCCACGCGACTGCTCCTCAATTTGGTGAACATGGATTTAGGTTCGCAAGTTTGGTATTTTATTAGAATCAAATATCTCATCATAGCTACTTCGAACAAAAAATCTGTGCAGAACTAATAATTCATAGTAATTCAATGGTAAACAAATATCAAATGCCTTTGTATCTTTCGAGTATATACGGTTGTAACTTTCAATATCCTGTACTAACAAAATGTCTTTTTGATTTCTGACGTATTCAGTGTTAATGGGATAGTTCACTTAGCACAATAAACAGGGTTCTAGGAGATACAATTTGGGAATTTATGGATGAATATATCCATGTTGTCAGTAGCGTAAGACAAAAAATCCCCTTCAACTATTATTAAAAGTGTGATTTGTCTTATAACATTCAAGCCCCAGAGCGAGAAATTTTACAAGATAAGAGTATACACGAAAAAAGGTTCCACTCAGGTTTTCATACAAAAAATATATTTTGTATATCTTTTGAAGTAGGTATACATGTAGTACAAAAAAGAGCACTGATATTCTACATATCCTGGGAAGAGGTGTTACACCTTGAGTTACTGCCCCAGGTGAAATGTAGACTTGAGAACGATGCCTCTGGTGAAATCCTCTATATGCCTGTATTAAAGATATCCTTTGAACCAGGACGTCTCGAACTCCTTTCATTTGTGAACCTTTTTAATGAGATTGGATCCTTTATGATCTCTTTCGATAAAAAAATGTTCTATCACTCACTCACTTACTAAAGCAATGGGTGCCAACATTATATATAATTAGTGTTTAGCCATAAATAAGCCTAGAAACAATTATCTATCCCGAATCGTCAAGACTTTGAACATATATATATATATATATATATATATATATATATATATATATGTTTGTGTGTGTGTGTGTATATATATATACATCTAGTTTTAGAGTGTTTCTTATGAGGTTAAAAACTATCAAAACGAAACAAAAATGAGGTTTATTTTTGATAAGTTAGTGAATAGTATCGAAGTATTTTACAAGCATCAAAAATGGTACATTTTTGTTCAGATATGATAAAAAAACTTTAGTTACAAAATTATTCTTGGAAAAAAGAAAAAAAATTTTCAAATATTACTGCAACTTCCAATAATCTTTACTCGACACCGAAGGGGTCCTGCCCCTCACTTTGAGAAGCCCTGCTTTAGATAACTTGATGATCAATTTATGATTCCGCCAAAGGTTATCTAAGCCAGATTTTGCCATGTAATAAGATCATTAGTTCTTGTCCTAAGGCTTCGGGTGGAGTTTTGATTTTCGTTTAGCCTTCTTACCCCAAACAGAAAACCCACAAGCGTACGCGTTAATGATACATAAGAAACCAACATGATTAACCCTATCCTTTATTTAGGGACGTGACTCGCTCCCAGTAATTATTCCCTTGTGGTGGCTCCAGGGTAAAACATTCTACAGATAGGCCTGTGTAGAAGAAGCCAGGTGCTAAAACTTAACATCATTTACAAGGTTGGCACACATTTTGCCTACTTGTATGTTTCGGAGTTTTTAAATGTATTCAATTATGAAGCATGAAATACGTGCTCAAGCTCTGAGCCCTGACTCCACTTTTTATGTATAGAGTTGTCTGTTCAGTCGTTTGGTAGTTGCAGATGTTACAAACAGGTAAACGAGTTATTGGACTAGACGGTTCAATTTCGATATAAAATAAAATGAAAAAGCAATTACCATTTACAATTTTCCTGAAAAAATTTTTGTGAGTACCCAGACCTCAAGAATGGTTGCAATTGTTTGGAAGGCTTTTAAGGTCATTGTGGTGGGACGTAGAGTAGACTTGGGAGTAGAATAAAGAGGAATAGGGTGTGCGCTGCCTTTATGACGAATCGGTACAAAACAACTTGAAACTATTTTTGCTTCTTCGCCTTGTATCGAAAAAGCAGAAAAGTCGTGTGATGCTAACTTCGGATAATCTGTACTTGAAATCTACGACATAAACATTCGTCTTAGTGGAAGTGTCCATTGTTCCAAATGGTGCATAGGAGATAGTCTTTATTAAAAACTTGTTACATTTAATTGGAAAATTCCGTGTTAATGGACCGAGAACTAAGAACACACTCTTTATTATATAATGAGATTTATACTCTTCAAGTTTTCTCTAAGGAAGTGAATGACGATTTGCATTTATGACTGCAAATTTCCAAAGCACAACAAAATGTGGCTAAGTGTTCTATCCCATTTTAAATGTACGTATGTACGTGTGTTTCTGTCTTTGCATGTTTGTTCGTCTTAAAGATTCTAGCAGTAACGTTTTGTCTACAGACTTGAAAATTGGCATCGGTAGAGTATTACACCCCTTTTAAATAGATGTTTTTGGAATTTTGAAGAAAACAGTAGGTTTTTTCATCATTTGTGGGCCTTATTTTGACAGGTCTATGTATAACATTAAGATTCTCCTTGTGTTTTTCGACTCTGATTTTTTTTCCAGCGGGAAACGTCAGTGATGTCGTAAATAGGGTTTTTCATGACCTTTTTTATTTGTTAGGGAATGTTTTACATGAATTCAAATTTTGATGCTAAAGCTCTTTAGTCATTGACTCTGAAGGTAAGTCCTATTTATTTCAAATTTTCTTGTATTTGCAATTCCACACCAGGTGTCATATTCAGAGGGTTATCGCTAGAGAATGAGTGACCGGTTTTCTTTTCAGCTTATTGTTCCAGCTTTTTCTTTTAGCAGTACTGTCGTCTTAGTGGTTTCAATTCTCTACCAAATCTCTTGTTCTTTCAAACTTTTTGCTAAACTGTTGCTAATCTCTCCAATACTTCGGTACTATCAGTATTTCAGCCAACAGTAGTGCTGTCGCCTGGACGGTGTAAGTTCTTCCCTGGATACCCATTTTTCCCAGCCATATCCTGGGGCTCCAACCTCTACTGTTACTACTGTCACCTTCATATTCTGCAACGTCTTCGGTTCCCTGGTGAGGTCTTATCAAACTTTTTTTTTTTTTTGATGCCTCTGTTAACTCCTTGTTTCCAACAACAAGATTTGTTCTTCTGTTAAAAAACTAAGGCGTGATGTCTTTGGTGATCGAGAATAATGCCAGTGTCTCTTAGGAGTTCTTGTAAATTTGTTGGTAATGTTTTATCTTCTATTTCCAGATGTCTTTGGTCTGACCAATCACTACGATATTTCGCATTGCCATAACAATTTCCAAACTCTCCTCATCAGTATCCTCATCCTTTTGTTGTTGTTGTTGCTGCTGCAGTTCTGGTTCATCTTGTTTTTCTTGGTCTTGTTGTTGTTCTTTTCATCATCATCATTATTATTATTATTATTATTATTATTATTATTACTATTATTATTATTATTATTATCATTATTATTATTATCGCTAAAACCTACTCCTAATACCCTCTATCTTTCTATAATTATTCCACTCACTCCTTCTTCTATTGGTTTCTCCCTCCCCCTTCCTTCCTAATCCTCATTCCCGTTAACTGTTCAGTGGCTTCCTTGCCTCGTCTCGTGTCCTTCAGTCGAATAAGCAATAAAAGGGTTCTTACCGAATTCATCCAAGAACTGAATGCCCCATGAATGGAGCATCGTTTGATGTCAACATTACCTTTTCGTGAAAAGCTCAAGATAGAGAGTCTACAGTTTGCGCTGTTCGCTCCCCCCTCTGCACTGCCTCGAAGCATGAATGGGACGCTGATTGGCTCTTGGTCAGTTTCCGGTGTGTCACGTGCAATAAGTTTGTTTTTCTTTTTTTTCCCCTCTTTCAATAAACTGATGGTACGTTTTTATTCTCGGCGAGTCATTTTCGTATATTAAAGCCTTTGAATTTATACTTGGAGTTAAATAAATATACCTACGCGAAGGCTCGCTCATACACACTTGTGCACTCCCTCCTCCCCCCTCTTTATCTATTCCAAGCACACACACGCACGTGCGCGCGCACGCACACACACACACACACATCATCATCATCATCATCATCATCATCATATGCAACATTGCTGGACATAGGCCTTTGTCATATCCTCCCATGACGAGCGTGATTGCACTAATGTCTGTCACGACTTACCCGTAAAGCATTCTATGCTGTCTCTCCATCATGTTTCTGTTTTCCTACTACTATGTTTTCTCTCAAACAGGCACCAATCATTCAGCCTTTGCTCCCATTGTAGTTCTCCTATCTAACTATGAACCCTTCCCATTCGGTAGGAAGGGGGCTCCATTACTTGAACGACATTCTTCACATTGGTCCTCTCCCGTATCTATGTTGATTTGTCTCTGTTGCGAAGATTTTTCCTTATGTTGCTCTTTGTGCTATCCCAAGTTTGCTTTCGAATGGTTTTGTATTTTCCAAGTTACTCACAAGTACGTCATAGTAGTTAGAATGAATTGATTATATACTTTACGTTTTAAGGATATTGGCAATTACTTCTGAGTATATCTCAATTTATATCGTAGGTTTTCCATCCAATCGATGCGTGCAGTCAATTCATTTCTCAAGATTTATCACTGGGTCCAGTCAATCTGCATTCTTTGACACAAGCAACCTTCACGTCCTCCATCTAATGCGAGATGAACCTGTATGAAGGAAGCAAGAAAGCTGGCTTTCATGTGAACCTCAGCAAAACAAAGGTCATGTACAACAATCATGTCGGAAATGAAAGCAACGATCAAAATCAAAAACGCAGAACTGGAAAAAGTAGACGACTACATCTACCCAGGACAACGAATCTTCGTGGGGATCGAAACGGTCTGGAAGTCAGTACGAAATACAATGGATGACATAACCTGAGGCTTCCAAAGTATCATTCCTACTTAAGCACTGTGGAAAAGACTGCAATGGCAAATGCACACAAAAAATGAATCTCTCATGCACTGAACTTCATAGTTGCAATATGCCAGAGTGAACGATTTTTAACATGGGTTTTGTGTCCCTGTAAATCGCAAAAACTTATTTTTGACGATATAACTTTGTTCCATTTAGTTGAAAAAAAACAAAAAAATGTTTTGTTTATTCAATCATTGTTCGAAATTAATACACCCACATTTCCAATACCGTCGATGATTAATGTGTCAGAATTATTATTATTTTCATACCAGGGTATTTTCTTTACTTTCAGTCAAATGTATGAAATCATAACTTATTCAAATCCCTGGGGCAATTTCTACCAACTTTTTTCAGCAAATAAGGCAATCTTTTTTTTTCATTTTTCATTTTACAATCATGTTTCTTATGTGAATATTATTCAGCATTAGGAGAGCATTTTAATCATACACAAAGTCCATCCTTTGAGATATCAACAGTTTGGCCTAAGATGGGAATGTATACGGCCATTACAACCAACTTTGGTCATGGTTAATGCTAGCCTACCTAAGAGTGTCAACCATCTGAGAGTTTGAAAATTAATATCATTCCTAAAACCCATTCCTATTCGAATACTCCAGTCTATGTAAAATACAAATAACAATGTCGCCTATTTCAGTTTTCTGAAAAAAAAAAAACATATGCTTTTAGGGGGCCAAATTTCATTCTTGTAGTTAGATATCTTAAAAAATCAATACTTTGTTGAGTGATACACAATTCCCTGCTTGTACAATTTACATGTACTAAGAGCATGCACTGTAGGTAAATACATTCCTTGACTTCTTCTATGGTTTCACCGTCTATTACTACAGCTTTTTGAGAATTTATCATTGACCATTACTTCTGTCCTTGTTTTGTCCATCTTTAACATTATTTTTCAACTTTCTCTATTTAGATCACTTATCATATTTTGTAAATATTTCAAGGTTTATCATATTAATGCATGATCATCACAGTACCTTAGATTCTTTAAATATTCTCCCATGTTTATT
>OY735210.1:14489733-14492233 GCA_963457665.1 Thysanoteuthis rhombus
GGCTAGGTGCATTTGGGCACACACACATTGACGCACCTACGAATAAACAAAAAGAGAAGAACCTGTACTCTACTCGGCTGGTTGGTCAGGTGGGCCATTTGTGGAGCTACGATAATTTGGAAAGGTAAAGACGTTTCTGCAAATCGGCTGGGGTTAGGGTGAATGATAAGGTGAGGGACGGGAATTATTTGAAAAAAAACGTTGAACCAACAATGCCTGTCAAAATACCATTCATGCTCATATTAATGGTCTGCTATGTACTGATATTTCAATCATCATCATCATCATCATCATCATCATCATCATCATCATCTCCAGTCTTTTAACATCCATCATTGGACATCGACCTTCCCCTGGATTCGCCGCAATTCTCTCTTGTAAATAATAAGCGTAAACTATGCTACATTATCTGTGAAAAAAACCTCAAATTTTTGAAGCCCTTACCATGAAACGAAAAAAACACCAAAAACAAAAACAACGAAAAAACAAACAAAAAGAACAAACAAAAAAAAACAAACAGCAACCCTAGGTGAACAAGGTAGTCTTCACTTTAGGGGCGTGCATTTTTAATATGTTTAACAACCTGTACAAATATTTTGCTAAAAGATTCATTTCTCGACATGTCGCACAAGTGCTATGGTGCTGGATTTAAAATTATCAAAGTAAAAAAAATACACAAACACATAAACACATGCACACTTTCATATATATATATATATATATATATATATATATATAAGCAAAATAGTCCTATATTTTTTCCACGATCCCTAAATGAATCGGATTAGTCAGCAATGGAAGCCTAAACTGTATAACATTTTTGATTTTCCAATAAAAAATCAACAAAAAACATGTTCGCTAAAGTTAGCTCTGAAATCATTTCCTAGACGGTAATTTAAATAAAAAAGTGATTCTGTATTTTCTTTCCTTATAATTTTTGCAAGTAAATATCGTGTCTTCAGAAGGAGCGTCATTGAATAGGTTCGTTATGTCAAAAGATGTAGGAATTATACTTTCTCTGATCTAACAATTTGATCTTTTCAGGGGCAGAAATAGAGCCAATATTTATGTGGAGGATTAAATTCATAACCAGGAACAGATGAAGGGGCGTGACAAACGCACACACACACGTGTGCAGATGTGCACATTCATGTGCACACACACGCACACGCACAAAGGAACGAATATACAGTTCTTGTTATAAGCAGTATCTTTTTTATATAAACGATTATTTATTCATGTAAAAAATATCCTTCATAAGTATTCGAATAAGTACAGAGTTTGTATATTTTTGCCTCACATTGCAGAGGTCATTAAGGATTTTGAGTTGCAGGGGATCAAAATTAACTCGTTTGGCAACTGATCAATAAAGCCACGCGAATTTGGTCTTCCAAATTCCTGATCAAATCTGTACTAGTAGAAATAGAGTAAGAAAATGTTTCTTTCGTTTCACACACACACACACACACACGCACACACACACACAGATATAAGTTTACAAGGCAAATATGTCGATATATATACATATATATATATATATATATATATGTGTGTGTGTGTGTGTGTGTGTGTGTGTGTGTGTGTGCACAGGTGATTGGGTTTCAGTGCAAGTGTATATAAAGAAAAACAGGCTCCGAATAAAAGCAAATGTAGCTGTATTTGTCCGTCTGTCGGTCTTTTTTCCCCTTGTTTATCTCTATATATCCATTTTTACAAAGATGGCTTTATGCAGATGAGCTTTTGCGTTTTTACCCCCTTTTTAGCAAATGTATTAATGATTATCGAGCCAAAGTAGTGTTGCTTTCACCTCCAGCCTATCCACCGCCATCTGTTTAGTTTTGAGTATTTTTCGATTCAAGACCTTCGTAGTCGATTTGATGGGGGTGCTTTGTTTACAGTATGAAAATCTACCCTGGAATGAACGCATTTCTGACCAACTAAAACTAGGTAAATATAACGCAAATTGCGTCTCTGAAAATTTCAAAATAGAATGAAGACAGAGAAAGAGAGAAAGAGATAGAATTGAAAATTTTAAAACGCTCTTTGAACTGGGTGTATTTTTCCATCAGTATTTCCTTCAATGAAATTTCGTAGAAAGATAGGCAATGAGATAAGAAAAGTGTTCACATTTTTGTATGAATCCAGGAATTCTCCTGGTCACTTATGCAAAAAAAAAATCCACTATCAATTTCAGTAGAATTTTGTGAACAAGTTGGCTATAAGCTATGGAAGTGATGTTTAATTTTCAAGTTTTTTGGAGTGAGAGGACATCTCTCCTGCATCGTAGCTATATGTATAAAGCACAATATATTCGAAAGTTGTCAATGAATCCCAGTGAAATTCTGTGGAAGCGGACACAACCCTTCAATGGAAAACTGTTTACATTTAGAGCAGATCAAAGAATCTTTCATACTTATCTCCCCTGCTTTGTACGCTTATGTAAACAACACAATTTCTTCAGAAGTCATCAATAACATTTTGAAAAATTGTTTACAGTGTG
>OY735210.1:14497233-14537233 GCA_963457665.1 Thysanoteuthis rhombus
CCTTTTGTCAAACGGGCTTTCAGAATGTTGCTCTTCACAGTTTGTCTTTCAAACGGCCCATTTGGGAGGTAATCGTGGAAACGCTGTTCACAAATATGACTAAGGCCGCCGCCCGGATAAAACCATTATGCAAATATCCACTATATAAATGGCACTGTCTGTCAGTATTGACTGTATCATTTTTTTGTGAAAGCTTTGGACAATATGTCGCTAAAACAATGATAAATCAACATATAACATTAAAAGAAAACTTAATTAAGGATTGCTAATTTATATACCTGTCTAATTATCTATCGATGCTTGTATGTATTCATGTATATTTGTGTTTTTTTCTCTCTCATATAGCGTATGAGTATACGTGCATCTCCATGGATTCGTCGAGTTTTGAAAACCCGATTTTCAGGCAGGAAATATTTGATGGGACGTCGTATGAGTTCGAACATGATAGAAAGTAACTAGGATCAACCCGTCTTGAAAAACGAAAGATCTTTGATGGTCACTGTTAGTGCATAATAAACGATTAAAATATATAGCGATTAATAATGTAAAGCATATAGTGCCTCCAATAAGTGAGCAAAAGAAATGAAAACTGTGTAGTTTCTTATATATAACTTACATGCTGTAACCGTTCCCCAAGGAATGAAGTAAACATATACACAAAGCATATCATGAAATACTGATTTGGAGAACATAAAACAAAGGTCGACTTTTACATGCAATTGACTTATTCACGATTACATTTGTCACATCTTCTGATAAATATACGAAGAATGCATTAAAGTTTGAGTAACGATCATATGATTCGATTCTAGTACATTATTCTTTTCGAAAAATTTTCAACAATATATTTTTTAAAACATTTCAATTTCTCTACATTGCCTACTGATTTTCTAAACAATTCAGTACGAATGTTTCTGTGTTTGAAATAGTTGCTTTATTTCACTTTCTAGTTCAGTGATTGTCACCGTCGGCGTTATTGCCTCTTGGGGTACTGGAAGATTCAAGGCGGGTCGGGTGCTGTTAAGGAAAGTGGTGGTTTGGGGGCGTTTGAAGGCAAGTGATGGTGAGGATAAGGCAAATGGTAGAAGTTCGTATCAGTACGATCTTTCACATTAACTTTTATTTTTCTTATTAATTGATCAAAAACTTTAAAACAGTTTTGTACAATTATTTTTTCTCGTTATAAAATTTATGTTTTCATGAATAAAAGAATCATTTACATTATATCATCTTTGATTGAGTTTATGCAGGGTGCTGATATGAAACATTCTCTAAAGTGGCAGTCGTGGAGAAATTCTTTGAAAACACTGTCATAGATAGACAAAAACAAAAAGGATTAAATCTAAACTTAAATCTTTTGCTTAAACTGATAATAGGAATACATTGGGTATTGTGTTTAAAACTCTGTTGTTAAGATAACGGCTTAAAATGAACAAATATCAGCTTTGTGTTTCTTCAACAGTTTTGTCTATTTAATTGAGCGTTCTAGGCTGGAATCAAAGAAAATGAAAATAACCCCACCCTTGTAAGAAATAAAAATAATGAAGAAATCAAAGATAATACTGGTAGCTGTTTTAAACTAGAAAACGCTCCCTTTCAAGACATTGAATCACTAACAAAGAAATAAAATATGGTCTCGCTCTGTTGATAGGCACATCATTCCAGAAACATCGTTATGTACCGTTATTTCCCACCCCATGCCTGCACTCCTCCCCACGCCTGCACGCATCCCCACGCCTGCAATCAGAATTTTGGGAGATGATGGCAACGCCAACAAGCGGCATTACTCGGTCGATAGGCGATGCCTTTACTCACGGCCTTTGTTTCTTTCCCAACGGCCAACTCCCTTTCCCTCTTGTTCACTGCTGAGTCATTTCTTGTCGTTGTCCCCTACTGCAATTTTATCAACCCTTCCCCTTTTGCTTCCTACGTTTTTTATTTTTATTTATTTATTTCTTTTTATTCTATTTCCTTTTTGTTTTTATTGCAAGATTACGTCGAGAATGGACCGCCCATAAAGCTCACTTGCAGCTTCCCTCCGCATATTTACTCAGGAAAATTGCAGCAAATAAAATTTGATATTTGGGAAATTCTTTTCACTTGTGAACGTTTGGTTCCGGGTGATTATCCTTATCTTTTCTTTTTTTTATATTCCTTTTTAGTAAGCATTTATAGATGACTGATCGGAATAAATTCCACCTTCACTACCCTGGTATCAATATATTTTCTTTCTCCCTATTTTTTTCAACTGGAATATGTTTGAGCCTCTGTGGATGACGCATTTGCAAAAGCGAGTCTATTCTACATCGACGAAATTTCGACAAACAAGATTATCTTACAAGTTCATGAATGGCCCCTATCAAAGTTGACAATGAATGTAACGGCTGTCAGGGCTGGCCCCAGGGTTCCTGGCGCCCCCAGCAAGCTAAACTCTGGCAGCTAGTAAAATATAGTATAATCTTATTCATTCAAGTTTTACAGTGAGAAAAATAAATATAAAAGGAGTTATATGTAGGTACTATATTTTACTGATTTATACCAAATGTCAATAATTTGAACTACAATGCATTCATCAAATATACCTGCAGATGTTCATGAGAATTTTCTTTAGCCATCTATTTCTCCTGGTTTCACTTCAACGGAGATTATTCAACTGTCTGATATTCCTGGAAAATATAACTTCATATCAGATAAATTTCTCATTTTGCTTAATTCATTCATTTTCCCGTCTTCTCATTTTTATTTTACACATTAAAGCCCCCCAACCCACTGCATACCCCATCCGAAGGTGACTGTCCGTATTTCCTGTACGTAGGGCCGACCCCGACGGCTGCCTATGCAAATATAAAAGAGTAGCTTGCACACATGCTTTCTCTCACCCTCTCACACACACACTATCTTACTTCCCCAGAAACCATTGTGGAATGTCTACGACAACATATTTTGATTGAGAGATCTGGTAATAGATAAAGCGCAAAGGGACGTATATTCATGCCTTGCAAGGTCATTAGTGTTGAAGGTCCACAAGCATATTAGAGTCAAAATCCGAACTCAATGTGATAATTCTATTTTCCTCGCTGGTAACCGTAGCGCTGCCATTTACATCACTGGGAACTATATATATATATATATATATATATATATATATATATATATAGGGAGAGAGAGAGAGAGAGAGAGAGAGAGAGAGAGAGAGAGAGAGAGAGAGACAAAGAGAGAGAGAAAGTACAAGTACCATCAAATAGAGTACTATCTCAAAAAAGTACTAACAACGCTGGGGAAAAACACAGTATATAATAATAACTATTGTGGTATAATGAAAGAGGAATTTTCTCAAAACATTTGGTTGAAATAGCGCATTCACTATCATCATGATTGGCAGCTTTTTAGTGTCTGCTGTTGGACATAGACCTTCCCAAAGATTCGCCAGACCTCTCTATCATGGGCATCGTACAGCTAATACTTACTGATTCCATCTAGCTCGTTACACCATCTTTTTTCCTATTGGCTATAATTTTGCATAAATTTTCTGGAGACCCATGTAGTGATTCGTGATTTCCATCAGTTGTTTGACATTCTTGCAACATGTCCAGCCCATTGCCATTAGGGCTTTTCCAATTGTTTCTATGATATCTCAGACATGGCAAAAAAGTCGGTATCTATCTATCAATCTATCTATCTATCTATCTATCTATCTAACCGTCTGCTGAATTCCTTCTATTCAGTGAGTGCAATAAAAAAAATCTGATACATCTCAAAAAGTTTATTCCAACATAATTATCTATCTTCAAAAGGAAATTTCCAACTTTTCAATGTTCAATATTTATTCAATACTTTTTGTATTTTCTTAATCTTTGGTTCAATTTCTGTCGGTTTTGAAGATGTATGAGAATGATGAAATGGAACCTTTCAAAATGTATCCGACACTTTGCTCACTATCTACACATTGTCTTCATATCTATGTAGAATAGGTGAGTAAAACCATTATTCTTGTCAACATAATCACGAGTTCAGAAGTGGAAAACATACAAAAAGTGTTTTCAATAATTGATGTTATCAATTGTAGATCACTTTGTCTCTTATTGTGTCAGGGGCCTGAGGACACACACTGAAAATTATCATCACCAGACAAGGAATCGGAAATCTCTTTGTCGCCTCTGTGTATGTGGAAACAAGAGGGGGAAAGTGCGTTGCATTACTTCCCAACACCGTGTACGAATTCAGGCTTTATAATTCCATATATATAAATACATATATGTATATGTACACACACACACACACACACACACATACACACACACACACACATATATATATGTATGTGTGTATATATATATATATGTATATATATATATTTATACATATATCTCACTATAACCTACGCGCGTGCGTGTGTGTGCGTGCATTGAGATAACTGGAGAACTGGCGATTGTACAAAATAGATATTAGCCAGATATGTTGTTCAATGCACTGGACAACGTAATGTCAAGTTTTAATTTGTTTGGATCAGCAGTTCTCGATATGGAAAGGGATGCTCGATCAACTAAAAAAAAAAATTACTCTGAAATGAACACATAGTTTGTGCCCGTTAAAGTGACGAGTGTATTGAACCATCTGCATCTCTTATCATTCCGATATGTATATACACAAACACACACACAAGAGGCCCTTTCCAAACATGCACTATTTGAACGCGTATGCCCTAGTATGTATATATATATATATATATATATATATATATATATATATATATATATATATATATATATATATATATATATATACATACTCCAAATGCCACCGATGCTCATCCCATATATGTATATATAGTAGGGTGAAGATTTGATACACAGACACAAACAGGCGGAAACATGAACGTTTTTGTACAATGAATTTTCTCTCTACTATATCTACAGCTCTACTCTAAACCAGTTCTACATTTAAAGTTGAATGTAACGAATATTCAATTTGCTTTCTATATAGAGAGAAAGTGAGATTTTTAGATAAAATGTGTACGTATGTAAATATAGATGTCTCTACATCTATAGTTGATAATTCCCAAAGAATAATTTCGATTCATCCATGTATTCATAGATTAAATAAACAAATTGCTGCTATTTTAAAATCGTGTTTATCCCTTTATCTTCCTTGCATTTGTTTCTGTCACATTCCTTCAGCCATTTTTCTACCTCTTTCTTTCCATGGCGTTGGCTACGGGCATTTAATAAGCGTTGTCAAATGAAAAGTGAAGTGGTAGAAAGATTTTGTTGCTTCTAAATCCATCCAGTATACCCTCTAAATTACGCAAGTGTGCAACTGCTCACGAAAAACAATGTTGCGTGGTGAAATTTTGATACTGCTCACGAATCTGGAAAATGTCAATTGAGGAAAAAAAAAAGGTTCAATAATCTAACAACGCTTATTATACACTTCATGTTATAAATAAGTTACCTTTGTTTCCTAAACTTTGGACAAAAGAATCAATGATCGTTTCAAAAGTAAAGTGAAATATCGCTTTTTTCTACTCACGGGGCTTCTGATTCTATGCAGGCCATAAAAGAGAGCAGGAAAATTGATTCTAAGTATGAATGCCTTATTATCAGAAGAATAAAATAACAAAACAGAATTCAGAATCCCTTCTGCAGCTGTGGTCGAACGCCAACACCGGTAGGATATGCATCTGATTTAGCTAGCCCTTCAATTTTTTTTTTTTTGCTTGCAAGCTAAAAACCAAGAGAAGAAGAGCAAAAAGTTAAGACGCCAAGACGAAAGGAAGGAGAAAGGAATAATGCATAGACAACAAGAAAAAAAGGGAGAAAGAAAGAGGGAACGAAACGTAAAAGGAAAAAAATTCAAGTTTAAAATAGAAAAAAAACAATTAAGAAGAAAGGAAGATGGAATGAATTTCAGGAAAACGAAAGGAGGGCAGGATGGCTGAGAAGTATAATGGAGATAGATAGATATAGATATATATATATATATATATATATATATATATATATATATATATATATATATATATATATATATATAGATAGATAGATAGATAGGTAGAGAGAGAGAGAGAGGGGGGTGAGAGAGAGGAGAATAGGCATGAAAAGAAAGTTAAGAATGAAAGGGAGAATACAAAGGAAGATTAGAAGAGAGGAGAAAAACAAGTCGTGGTAAAAATTTATGCAAACGGACTGGTTATTCACTAAATAGAAACCGTCATGCAACCATATGGCTCCATTGCCTTCCAGGACCCTCAAAAGTCTCCAAGTGCTCCAAAGGTGGGCAGTAGTACCCGCTGCAGATCTCCCCGTGGGTCATAGAGCATAAAAACAAAAACCAAAAAAAAAAAAAAAGCAAAAGTGATGGGAAGGATAGGAATGGAAAGAAGCAAAAGAATGTCAAATGGGGAGAAGACAGATGGAATGGGGGTTGAATTAAATAGAGGGTAAAGAGACGATGGGCACTGTGGAAAATAGAAGACAAATGGTTATAGGTTTCAAACTGGTCGTAAACAATACGAATCCAAAGAAGCGTGAAATAGCCAGAAGGTTAGGGGGGAGTAAATATGGCCACAGACTGTCCAGAAAACGAATAAAGGATGTAAAAAAAGAAGATATATTGAGGATCAGTGAGGAGTGGGAGAGAGAGAGAGAGAGAGAGAGAGAGAGAGAGAGAAAGTGCCTGAAAGAGAGAGAGAGTATGTTTGAAAAAGAGAGTGTATGTGTGCATGAAAGAGAGAGAGAGAGAGAGAGAGAGTGTGCCTGAAAGAGAGAGAGAGAGAATGTTTAAAAGAGAGAGAGTATGTGTGTATGAAAGAGAGAGAGATTGTTTGAAAAAGAGAGAGTGTTTGAAAGAGAAAGAGAGTGTGTGCGTTTGAAAGAGTGAGAGAGAGAGGGTGTGCATGTGTGTGTGAGAGAAAGAGAGAGAGAAAAAGAGATAGGCGAACAGGTTGATATAAAACATCAGTGACTCCCGTATATCCTATACACACACTTGTATACAGAGATAAATGGCAAGCAAGCTAGCTAGCTAGCTTGCTATACATATATATATATATATATATATATATATATATATATATATATATATATATGATGCATATCCTATCTTGCTTCTCTCTCACATTAACTTTCTTTCTTTATCCCTTTCTTTCTTTCACTCAGCCCATTTTTATTTTCCTCGATAATTGTCTCTCTTGTCAATGCTCTTACACCAACTGTTGTTTATTTCACGAGTATCTAATATTCTGGCATGAACTTACTGATGCACAGTTACTTACTTTTTGTTCAGTTTACAAGAGTAAATCAGGATGAGGGTTTTTGTATTATGTCTGTCTCCCGAGAGGGGAAGGTCTAATGGCTAATGAAATCAGCATTAAAAATCGTGGCTTTTGTTTTGGCTCGAAAACCCATCATTAGCATCGATGGGAAACATGTAATTATTTAAGGTTTTTGGATATCGATCTGTGCTCGCTGCTCCTACGTTGTGTCCCTGTGTCAGACTAAGCATAGATCCAGAAACATCATTAAAGGTGTACAAGTGGCTGGGTAACAGGGGGTAGCAACTAAACTAACACCACAAACTAACACCCGACCCTCTCTCCCTCCGTCAAATATCGTGAAATGCACACGAAAAGACATTTTGGTCTGGATATCTGGCGATGGGGCAAAGTATAAAGAATTGCAATACTAGCTGAAACCTGTTCTATTGGCCAATTTCCAGCCAGAATGTATATATATATATATATATATATATATATATATATATATATATATATATATATGTATATATATATATATATATATATGTATATATATATATATATATATGTATATATATATATATATATATATGTATATATATGTATATATATATGTATATATATATATATATATATATATGTATATATATATATATATATATATATATATATATATATATATATATATATATATATATATATATATATATTAAACGAAAAGTAAAGCCCAAGTTCAGCGTTACTATTTCGTTGTAAATAGAACCATCCTTAAAAACACCTCGGAAAAAACTTTCTCAGAACTCTTTGGAACATTCTTCTAGGTTCATTGAGTATGCATACCAAATTTGGTTGAGTTGCACCCATGTTTAAGAGGGACATATCTTTCTATGTCTATATATATATATATATATGTGTGTGTGTGTGTGTGTGTGTGTGTATATATATAGAGAGAGAGAGAGAGAGATATATACATATATATATATATTGCCTATTCCTCTTACTTTGCTTTTTGTAATTTTGTTTGTTCCTTTCTTCAAATGATCATATATATCAGAGAGAGAGAGAGAGAGAGAGAGAGAGAGAGAGAGAGAGAGAGAGAGAGAGAGAGAGAGAGAGAATGTTATTTACTAATCTTAATTTGGTATGCAGGAGGAAAAAAAGGATTATCCTTGATGGAAAGCGAAAAAGCACACATGAGGCTTGGAGTCGGACGAATCGAAACGGGGGGAGGAATACTAAAAAAAAAAAAAACCCAAAAAACTGCTAATGCAAATGGAAAAAAATAAAATAAAGCACGTTAGCGGCAGGGTCAAGTGGGGGTAAAGTGAATTACTGGGATGATTTGTTCGTGTTTTTTAGTGTCTTCACTTTTTTTTTCCTGACTGCCTTCGTTGGCCGGCGAGACGCTTGTTTGTCGGAATGGCGGGATTGTGCCAGAGATGGAAGAGCTGATAAACAATGGCAAGGGATAAAAATAAAATAGCAACCGGCGTTGCCTATTTAGCTATTTTCCGGCTAAATCAAGCTGATTTTCCTCCGTTTCTGTATAGAACAATGTAGCATAGCTGATTGAATCTGGCAGGTTGGACGAAAGTAAATGTTCGACTTTTATTATTAATTTGTTCTGGTGTCTTAATATACAGTTATTTTATTTGAAAAGTTGGCTTCAAATAAGTACAAAGAATACATCATATACATACATCTATATACATACATACATACATTCATACATACATACATACATATATATATATATATATATATATATATATATATATATATATATATATACATATATATATATATATATATATATGTGTGTGTGTGTGTGTGTGTCTGTGTGTCTGTGTGTGTCTGTATGTCTGTGTGTTTGTGGGTAACATTAAAAGTCTATAAAATTTAGCCATTTCATCGGAAGTTCTCGCTATGAATTACGCACCATACTTGACAACATTGATAGCAGGCTAAAACGAAAGTGAAAGTAGCGCATGGGGTGGGTTCTGCTGACGTCACACTCATCAGTTGAACAGACTGGTTTTCACTTTTAAACTTTCTTGCTCCTACCATGCATTCTTTATATCACTTTCTTCTTTCCCATCTCCACTTCCTTTTTCGATGTTTTTCTTTTCCACATAGTTTACACTACTTCTCTCTATATTTATTTATTCTTTTTATCTTCCTCTTTACCCCCCAAAAAGATTTCTCATACTTTCTGTTTTTTTCTGTCTTCTCTTTTCCAAACTTTCTCTCCTTTTGTCTATGGGTTTTCTCTTTTTTTTTCATCCTTCTCTCTATCTATTCTCATTCCCTTTTATTTTTTCTTCTTACACGTAAATACATGAAACAGTAATCATTTGTTTTGAAGCAAGCCGATGTAGAGGCTGTGGGTACCCATTTGCTGTCCCTTTCCAACACCCAAGTGTCCTGTACTTCCAAGATCAAAAATCCGGTCGTCTTGCACCATAGTCACTGTCTTTTTGCTCTCTATGTATCCACTTTTTTCTTCACTTCTTTTTCTCATAATTGAACTTTTTCTCCCCTTTTTTCCCTCTATTTTTATTTTCATTCTCAAACTTTCTCTTCCCTTCAATGAATTCCTTCATTTTCTCCGTCTCTCCTAAACACACCCCTTCTCTGTGCACTCTCCTTGGTGACTTTCGACAGCTGTAATGGCCAAATGTTGAATCCCTCCGACCGATTCAAATACGTGGATGGCTGTCTTCTTTAATATGCACTCATCGGCAAAAACAATAACGTGTGTACTTAAATTCTCGTGACCTGGTCCTGCCTTGCTTTTAGTGGACTAAATATTACATGGACGTGTGCTACCATCGAACTCTGAGTTCAAGCTACGCTGCCGAATATATCATAATACACATATATCTATTCTGTCCGTGAGGATGAAATATATGCCCTTTCACCACCGCTGCTATCGAGTATACGTTGAAAAGAGCTTCTATGTACATACTGAAGCAAGTGTATACATATATCCAGACAGACACTCAAGCAATATTTATGAAGAGAGTGCAAATGGTCTATGTTTATTCATATACATAAATGAAAAAGCCGATGGATTAATACTCAATCATAGATCCTTGAAAGACACAATAGCATGATCTATCTTGAGACCTCGGAAATATTTGTTCATTTGCAAACTTGTTTCGGAGAGTTTATTGCGAGCCCCTTATATGAGAGGAAATTCATTGCAAACTCTTTCGTTGACATGAAATTTATCGTGACCCATTTAGATGTGACGAAATACATTGTGCGTCCTTTCGATGATTCTAAATTTATTGCGCCTTTCACTCAGTAAGATTGAATTTTTCGTGACCCAATTCGATATGACTAAATGTATCGCGACCCCTTTGGGTGAGAGGGAATTTATCGTGATTCCCTGTGATGGGGCGAAATTTGCCGTAATTCCTTACGATGAAACGAATTTTTTGCGAATTTCCCCTCATTATCATAAAAGCAGTATGTACTAAGGCTCTACGCAAATACATCTCTCCAAATTTGCTGACGAAGATATTCAGTTCTACGCCATGATCTCAGAGTAAGTAAAGAAATACATACAGGAATTGCAACGTATTTGTAATTCCTCCTCGGTTTTACGGGGTTTGGAGCGAGAGAAAATTACAGCTTAAAAATACGATACAAAAAAGTAAGATTGGGAAGTTATTTAAAAAAAATCAATGAGGAACATTGAGTCATTTTATAAGAATTATTATGAGTACTGTGATTAAAAATACAAAAATTACATGATTGTTTTTTTTTTTAGAGAAGAAGTTTCAAATATTTTTACGATTCAAAATGATTTTCACTCAACCCCAACAAAGGACTAGATGCATTCTTTGAGAAGCCCTGATTTAAGGTCGTAGAGACATTATCCCAAGCATTAACTATCAGTTTCTAAGCTAGGGTTTAAATCGGCTTGAGCATATGGAACTACTACTACTACTACTACTACTACTACTACTACTACTAATGATAATGATAACGAAGAACAACAACAACAACAATGACAATGACAACAATAAATGAGAAAGGGATCCATGAAGCAAGTATCGACCAATTACGTGCATATCACTAAAGTTGAAAATCCTCACCGGACAGATACTAGAGAAAATACATATTTCCATGGAAAGAAAAGAGCTATTATCAGAGAAGAACAGAAGGGGCGAATGATTTGATCTACATAGACCAGATGATCCTATAAGAAGTTAGAAAAAGTTGGCAAATGTTGCTATTGGATCGATGGATTATGAAAAAGCATGTGACATAATCCCATTTAGTTGGATACTTTAATACTTCAGGATATTCAAGATCAGCAAAGCAGTGGTGATATTCTATGAAGAACTAATAGAGAAGAGTTTGAAACGTTGTTCAACAAAGTGAAAGAATACAGCGACAACATTAGAATGGAGCTCAGAATAGAAAAATGCACATTAATGGTGATGCTTGAACGAAGAGATAGTAATAGTCAAATCGGAACTTTAATCGTAGATTCGCAACCTAGTCTCTATCAGGATTATCAAGGCCTGATCGGGTCTCCTCGTATAACAGATATAAGCATGATCAATAATAGAAAAATTATACATTCCATTAAGAATAAATATGATTGAAATAAATTCTAATCATGACATCACCAGTGTTTTCCGCTGGAAAACATCTAGAATACATTTTTGAAATCTAGAAACACCTACATTCTGAAGAATCTAGATACTATCAATAAACCCACCAAAATGAAGCCCCCCCCAAGTCAATAAAGCTTTTTAGAGGTCTAGTGGAGTAGTGATGCCAATTTTCAAGTCTGAAGACGAAAAGGTAAGGCCAAGCGCGCAGGAACAAACAAACAGCTACACATATAAAAAGGGATAGAACCTAAGTAAGTATTTTGGCAAGCAAAAAATGTACTCTTATTAATTCAAGATTGCAGGGGTCATTTAAGATTCCAAGGTGGTGAGATCCAAGTCAACTTACTAGTTTGAAAACTTCCTAATTGCAATGGAAGATCACTTTATCATTCTCCTTGATCAAATCTGAACAAACTTTTTGGCAGGAAAAAAACTGATTTTCTTTACATTTAACAATTTAATTCTTTCAAAAACATTTTCCAGAAGTGTATCATTCAGAACCACAAAGCCTAAAGACCAAAAACATGTCCCTATATTGATTGCAATAAAATTGTGTTCGTCTTGCATAATATTTCTTTTTTGTTAGCTCTCGAAACCAAGCAATACCAAGTAAAATATGTTTTTGTTCAAATATTTATGACAATACTGTACGTACACACACACACACACACACACACACACACACATATATATATATATATATATATATATATATATATATATATATATATATATATATATATATTACGTACGTGTAGGAAAGCAAACGAAAAAAAAGAAAAGTTATCATGGCGCCTATATTTAAAGTCAGTATTTGTTTTTTTGTGCTTTGTGAGTCAAAATAGATTTTATTTCAGATTTGGCAAGAATGCTTATATTAACTGAGAAAAAAGCTCCCCTTGAATAAATCTCCATTAAACAAGCCAATATACATACATAGATGTGCAACCATATAGATATTTCACCCACACGCACTAACTCATATATATATATATATATATATATATATATATATATATATATATATATATATATATATATATATATATATATGAACGTGTTTGTGTCAGTGTATGTCTGTATCTGTGTCTCTGTGTATGGGTACATAATAAATAACAAATAACACTTCTGAACCCACATTTACCCGTCGCTTTACAGAAGGAGAAACAAACTCGTACACCGGCGCTCACTTGAAACGTTCTTGGAAATACATAAATGGATGCAAACCCTGCATGCATAAAACTTCTATGATAGAAGCTAAAATACAGCATTCAAAAACAAAAAAAAAGAAGATTTTTATTCACATCCATAGAAGAAACGTGTATCACTGATATAGCTAGGGAAGACAGAGAAGTAAAATGCTCTCATCCGGGCCTTAAATCGAGGAGAGGGGGACCCAAAAGCTTTATAAAAAGTAGCACACTTACAGCCCTCTCTAAATGTTGTAGGGGAAGGGGAGGAAGTGCTCAAGAAGCTAGGTCCAACCAGGCCTCTCAAACATATGCCTCTGATGTGTACAATCAACGTTATTGTTTAGTTGATTTCGGCAGATTGTGTCACACTCATTTTCAGGATATTAAAAATAGATAGAAATAAGAAAACAAACATACCAATAATCTTGAGGGTTTCGTTATCGGGTATCTTGATCTGGTCATTAAGATGAACATTGGCTCCTCGCCTTAATACCCACACCTCACTTTGAACAATGAGTGATACCAGAAATTCCTACGGAAAACATCATATTAGTTTCAAGCTAACAATGAATATTAGAAACGCAGCACTGACTCCTACGTATGCAGAAACGAGCGGATCTATGTCTGCGATAACAACATATATTGTTAGCTCAATTCAGCGATTATGATGCTTTCAGGGAAAATTTCTGGCGCATACACGAATGCTTACGCGTATATATATATATATATATATATATATATATATATATATATATATATATATATATATATATATATATATATATATTGTTATGTCACGTTATATCACATAGAAACTCTTATTTGGGATGATCTCCCATCAAATCAGAGATTAATTTTATATGAAATAAATCAATTCATAATCATTCTATTAGATCATATGTGTGTATATATATATATATATATATATATATATATATATATATATATATATATATATATCTTAATACATGTATACAAATGCACACACACACGCACGTATATATATATATATATATATATATATAGTATTTATATATTTTTTCCCTTTCTCTCTCTCTCTCTCTATGTATATATATATATATATATATATATATGTATGTTTGGGTGGACATATATACGTGCATGAGTGTGTTTGCACACACACACACACACACACACACACACACACATACATACATATATATATATACTCTGGAAAACTTTAAAACTTTATATACTAAACAATATATATATATATATATATATATATATATATATATATATATATATATATGTATGTATGTATATATATAAATGTATCATTGATTTCAGGATTCAGTTATATCTGATTGAAGAGAGCTCGTTGTTGGGGATAGAGCGTACTGGAAAATGTGTACATAGATAATTCAGCACTTTGCAGTGACTCCTAGTTCTAGGGCAGTACAATTGTCAGACCGTCAGCAACTTTTGCCAAATCGTTCTCCATATATTGATTGTTAAAATCAACCGGGGCAGGGGCTGACGGTTCGTGAAACATATCAAGTGAAATGATCATTATTTGTTTATTGATTGATTTGTTGATTTTTAGTTTATTAAGTTGAGTTTTTAAAAGAAGAGGTTTTATTTCAGATTTTAGAGTAGTGACTGCTGAGTTACAATTTGAGGCGTGTTCTATTGTTGAATCATTATTAGGGAACGTTACTTTTTTTAACATTTCAGAGTCGAGTTGTTTATCATCATGAAATTATTGTTTGCTTTGATTTTAACCAGGTTACAACCAGAGACTCAAGCCTTGCAATCTGTTAAGTAGGAAAAACAAAGGCTTCCACATGTATAGACGTGATGTATGCCCTATTTACTTGCGCTCTCACGAGAAGTGACACAAGGTCGAGTTTAATATGGGATGGACCACCGTCAGACGCCGCTGCAACTGAGGTCACGATGGCGTCAGGACTCGCACTCTTGGTGCAATGGGACAGCACTCTCCCAAGGCTGACTGCTTCCCTGCATCAAGGCCGAGTAATAATGAGAGAACCCAAGAACAAATTCATTGGTTCTCAGTGAGCAGCCTTAGTGTTCCCTCATTGGCTACAGCATTGCACCTGCGCTGTCGGTCTTTAACAGCCCCCTTCAACCAGTGTTCAGCCCATATATATGTCAAGTGCCTGTACTGACACCTCATGTCAGGCTGTGATGCAGGCACTACACTTCGATCAGAGCCCAAAAGGTAGGCGTGAATACTGGTCTCTTTTTTTTTTCGAGTAATCTTAGGGCTCCAACCAAAATACCTATTATTTTAGTTCTGATTTGCCACCTCTACTTATTTCTATTTCAAAATATTCATTTATTATTGAGAGTTTCTCAAATTCCTTGACAATGATATTTTTATATCGTCATATCCACTAGGAAGCACGTTTTTTTTCCTTTTCATTTCAGTAGGAAATCTGGCCTATTTGCGTTTATAGTTCTATCAGTATCTATAGTGAAGTCCAATAACATGGTCACATCTTTTGCTTCTTTAACTTGTTCAGACCCATGTTTGCACCAGTTCTTAGCATCATAATGTTTGTATATGATCCGGTGTAAATACTGTCCAATCCTGTCGTGTCTCATCTTATAAACATCTGTGCAAGTACCAAGTACCCTGCTACTATGTGGTCAAAAGTTTCTTATCCTCGCATATTCTACATTCAGAGTCAGTACCGTTTCTTGGTCTGTTAGATTGGTAGTTTCAGGTTCCGGCCTCTGGGCTGTCAGTATTAACTCCTCTGTTCCGACCTCCAATTCTTAGCTTCATAGAGACTGTTGGGTCTTAATCTAATCTACATCAGCTCCTGTGGTACGAAAGGGGTATTGGCCACGGATCGGTTTCTTTTGCGAGCGTTTATGTCGTGTTTTCTTTCCTCCCTGTTCAGCCTTGTTTTTAACTCTCTTGGGTCCTTTAGTTGGTGAGTCAGTCCCTAGTTACTTTTTTTAAGGTCAATTTTTTCCATGTACTTATTCGCTTCCTTTGTTCTGGAATGCAGTTTTTTGCAACCCCCGTGTTTTTTTTTCACCTGTTGATCCTTCATTCATTGGTAGTTTGGTTGTAGGTTTGAAAACCGTTGGTGGTTGTTGTAGATGATAGTTCCAGTTGAATGAGGCTTTTGCCATTCGCCTTTCTTGACCGGTAAAGTCCATCTACATCTGCCTTGGGGTAGCGCATCTTATTTGCTATTAGCAATTTCTTGGTTTTTATGTCCATTCGTTGGACTTCTGGTAAGATCTAGTTGATGATATTAAAACTATATTGGATTACTGGAACAACAATTGTCTAAATGGCATGAATTCTATTTTCCCTGTTTAATTCAGTTTTCATCATTATTCTTATTCTCTTGTAGTATTCTGTTCTTATCTCCCTTCCATGATATTATGCAGAATACGTTTACTTTTATTTTTACTTAGTTATTTATAGCATTTGTCTCGGTCTGGTGTATTGATTTTAGTAATTAAATCTGTATTAAATCTATCCCAAGAGATGATGAAACGGTCAATTGTCACCTTTCAAAAGTAGTTTTCGTACACTTATCAAGTCCTAATTCCGCCCCTATGTCACCACTAAGTCTCTCAACAGTCTACGATAAACTTTCCACTACCTCACCATTCTTTCCTTAGAATTTCAGATCATCCATATAGAGGAGGCGTGTTATGGTATTTTGTATACGTGTGTGGTGTTGTAGAGCTCATGTGAGATAGATATCAGAGACAAACAGAACGGAAGTGAAGTGAGAGAGTCACCTTGGGAAATTCCACAGTCTATTTTTATGTTTTCATACTTACTTACATCATTACAATGGGAAAGAGAAGAGAATAATTTTGCTCTCCATTGTGTCATGCTTCGTTGGAGGAAGTTCTTGATAGTTGGTGAGATTTTGTAGATTTCATTATCCATGGACGAGGGACTCTATCAAATGCTTTGCAATAGTCTAAAATTACGATGTTTTGAGCTGCAATTCTCAAGGATCATTCTATTTATGAGGAGTTGGTCTTTGCAGTCGTATGAGCTTGCACCCGTTTTGCTCTGAGGGAAGAATGTTATTTTGGTCAAGAAAGTAGTAGGTGAAAATTGCTGTAAATATCTTTTATGTTGCTGTTAAGCAAATGATAGGTCTATGATTCTTATTGTTTTTTTTGTTTCGTTAGTTTTTGCTAGTAAGAATGCTACCTCGTCTGTTAACCAAGGCATTGTTTTTTCTGGATTTCTTACAACGTCTGATAGTGAGTTCGCTAAGTCTTGATGCATTGAAGGTAAGGTGTTGAGCCAGACATTTCGTCTTTTACCGGAGTTTTTTATTAATTGGATTAGTTGAGTGCTTCTTCGAGTTCCTCAATTATTATGTCATTTCATTTTGGTTGCTCGGTGTTCATTCTTTCGTCACCGTCAAATCCTTCATCCGTACTCAATATATTTTTTTTTCAGTATTGTCACCTCTGGATAGTTCATTGGGCATCGATAACTCTCCGATTTGCATTTCAATAAATGTTCAATTTTTTTTTATCTAAGTTGTTTGTGTATACCATTGTTCTTTTTGTAAATTGATTTGTTTATTTTTAGCAATTTCACATCAGTTGCCTGGTGGTTACCGCTGGAGTTTGAGTAACAGCAAGTCTCTTCAAGTCTCCAGCCCTTCTCTCCTAGTTCTCATAGGCCACAGTAATATTGCAGTTTACAGTTTTACACTGGTTGCCCAGTTGTCATTGCTGAAGGCTGAGTGACAATAGGTCTCCTCAGGTCTTCAGCCAATATCTCTTCTCTTCCTTTGCCTATCATGCCAGTGCTGTGGTTTACGTTTCTGCTTTCATTTCCCTTCCTCTGTAAGGTCACTGTTAACAATTAGTGTTGCAGTCTTTATTTTTCTTGCACTTACCTCAGTATCCATGCAGTTCCTAGCTATGCTGTGGTCCGTACAGTCTCAATCCTTCCTTTTATCCCGATCTGCTCCAATCTCGCCCTCAGTGTCTTTGGGATAGTTCCTAGTGCACCCACTATGACTGGCACGACCCTAGCTTTCATGTTCCACATCTTTTACAGTTCTCTGGCTAGATCCTGGTATTTCTCCAGTTTTTCACCCTCCTTCCTCTTTACTCGATGGTCAGCAGGTACAGCCACGTCAATTATTTGGCAGGTCTTCCTCTTCTTGTCTACTATTACAAAATCCGGTCTCCTTGCCTGGATGAGGTGGTCAGGTCAGATGTCAAAGTCCCAGAGTAATTTGTGGTCGCCATTCTTCAGGGCTGCCTACGGTTTGTGTTGATACCACTTTTCCACATGGTTGAATATCAATCGTTTACTCGGTTCCCATTGTATCATTGTTGCTACTCTATCGTGTCTATGCTTATACTCCTTCTGGGTAAGCTGACTAGTTATGTAATTTACGGTCTCATCACTTGCTGTTTATCTGTGTTCTGTCGATTTTTGTTTTTAAATAGTTTGCCTTGATGCTTTTGTTTTGAGCTGCCATGATGAGCAACTCCGTTTCTCTCTCCGGGTTTTCTTATCGTAACAATGTCCATGATCTCTCGTCAGCCACATCTTGTATCTGTCTTTTGAACTCTCAGTATGATTTGCTCTTTTCCCATTTTTCTTATCTGGTTTGCTGTGCTGTTCCATCGTTTTCTACTTTGTTGTTTGTTGCGCTATCTCTCACGCTCTTTATGATTTCTTCACTGTTTGCTTGCATGTACTTTTCTAGATCTGCCTAAGCTCTCTGGACACAGTCCTCTATGCTGATGAGCCCCCAGCCACCTTATTTTCTCTTAACGTATAGTCCATCTGTGTCATCTCTAGGGTGTAAGGCTTTATGCATTGTCATAAGTTTCCTTGTTCACCTGTCCATTGAGTGGAGTTCTTCCTTTGTCTATCCTTGGAATGGTCCTGTGTATCTCACTACTGATACAGCCCAGGTGTTCATTCCTTATATTAGATTTCTGCTGTTTAATTTGGTTTCTAATAGTTTCCTTATCCTTCTGAGGTATTCTCTCTTTATTTTCTGCTTCATCTCTTCCTGTTTTATTATTATTATTATTATTATTATCATTATTATTATTATTATTATTATTATTATTATTATTATTATTATTATTATTATTATTATTATTAGCAATATCACACCAGTTGCCTGGTGATTACTGCTGAAGGTTGAATGACAGCAAGTCTCCTAAAGTCACCAGCCCTCCTCTTCACTCTCTCATAAATCATTGCAGTACTGTGGTTGGTAGTTTCACTTCAGTTGTGCGGTGGTTATCTCTGAAGACTGAGTGACAGGATACCTCCCCAGGTCTTCAGCCCTTCTCTTATCTCATCTTATCTAATCTCTCCTCACCTATCACAGCTGTGCTGTGGTTAGTACTTTCACTACCATTTGGGTGTTTTCTCCCTCCCTTTTCTGTTAGGCCATTAGTAACAGCTGGGGTCGTATATCTTATATTTCTAGTACTTTTTCCAGTATTCATGCACTTCCCAGCAGTGCTATGGTCTGTAAAGTCTCAACCCTTCTTTTTATCCCCAGTTCCTCCAATCTCACCTTCAGTGTCTTCGGTACAGTTCTGAGTGCACTAATTATCACTGGTACAACCTTGACTCTCATGTTTCACATTTCCTTCTGTTCTCTTGCCAGATCTTCGTATATTACCGGTTTTCACTCTCTTTCCTCTTTACTCAATAGTCTGCAGGTACAGGCACGTCTACTATTTGGCTGGTTTTCTTCTTCTTGTCTACAATTACTAAGTCCAGTCTTATTGCTTGAATGAGGTGGTCTGTTTGGATGTCAGAGTCCTGAAGTAAAATTGTGGTTCCCATTCTAGAAAGCGGTTAGTGCTGGTACCACTTTCCAGCATGGTCAAATCTCATTCGTTTACTCAGTTCCCACTGTATCATTATTGCTACTCGATCGTATATGTGTTTATAATCCTCCTGGGCTAGATGACTACATTCATTATTTTTGTGGTTTATAGTCACATGCCTTTCCCCAAGTTAGCAGCAGTTGCTGTTTGTCCGTGTTCTGTCAATTTTTGATTTGATATAGTTTGGTCTGATGCATTTGTTTTCAGTTGCCACGATGAGCGATTTCGTTTCTCTTTTCAGGTTTCATTTTCGTAACCATGTCCACGATCTCTTGTCAGCCACATCCAGTATTTGACTTATAAATTCTCAGTACAGTTTCTTCTGTTCCCATTTTTCTTTCCTTGTTTGCTGTGCTGCACCATTGTTTCCTACTCTTTTGATTTTTGTTACGCTGCTTTAGGCTCTTTTTATGATATCTTCACTGTTTGCTTGCACATATTCTTCTAGACTTGCTTTTGCCCTCTGTAAACAGTCTTTTATGCTTATGAGTCCTCTACCACCTTCTTTTTTCTTTACGTACAGTCTAACCGTGTCATCTCTGAGGTGTAAGGCCTTGTGCATTGTCGTAAGTTTCAATGTTCGCCGGTCAATTGTTTACAGTTCTTCCTATGTCCGTCCAAGGAATGGTCCTGCGTATTTTACTACCGATACGGTCAATGTGTTCTTTCCTTTAATAAGATTCCTGCTCTTTAGTTCGGTTTCTGATACTTTCCTAATACTCCTAAGATATTCTCTTCTTTTTTCTCCTTCATTTCTTCCCGTTTTGACATGGCATATTCGACAACTCCTGGTATTTGTATTGGTCTTGTGCAGTCAATGCTATAATTTTCTTGCTGTCCAGGAGTTCGATTCTTTCTGCAGCTACGAGCCTTGCTCTGTGCAGAACCATATTTACACATTTTTCTATTCAAAACCCAACCCGATGTCATCACTGTATTCTTTCACTTTGTTGAAAAGCATCTTGAGCTCTCCCCTGTTCTCTTCAAATCGCTTCATGTTGTCCATGTACATAAGGGGTTGACTTTTCCTTTCATTATTATTATTATGATCGTCATCGTTAATGTTGTTAATACTGTTGTTGATTTTGATATCGTAATTATTATTTATTGAAAGAATATTTTTTATCAAGGGAATTATCAATTCAAGCTTCAAGGCTATATTCCATCTTATGAGTAGTAGTGCAGTTTCAGGTATCGTTGACAAGATTTGTTTTCATGTCTGCATTTCAATATGAGCTCCAATATTTCTAGTTTTGATTGTTAGTTGTTGATGACAATTTTTCTTCTAAATAGAGGGTGTAATATTTTGAAGTTTTGTTTCATGCTGGTGCAGGTTTTTCATTCTTTCCATTCTACTTCTGATGAGCGTTTTTTTTTAGTTTTAAACCAAATATGTATTTCGATAGTGTTATGATGTTGGCTTATTTTTTGTGGTTAGAAGATATGTTATGTGCATAGTTCTTCCCTTTCCAAAGGCCTCCGGTCACCCCAATATATATTTTTATCTAGCTTTCCTCTGGATCTTACGATGGATTGCCATACGACGCTATTCTGTAAGTAATTACTGTATAATGGACATTTTGTTCTATTTCTGCAGCTACATCCTAAATCTTACATAACTGAATGATCTTTCGCCAACAGCATAACAAACAATGAGCGAAAGACAAGCATTTTACAAGAAACTTTTCACGTATCCCACCATCCCCTGCCCTCGAGTGACCTTGGAAAACCTATTGCAGTGGAATCACTGCATATAACTGGATTTTCTGTGCACACACACACACACACACACATATATATATATATATATATATATATACATATATATATATATATATATATATATATATATATATATATATATATATATATGCGTGTACATAACAGCAGCAGTCAATCACTGGAAAATGTTTCGTGGATGTCTCAAATTTAGACGTAGGAGCTCTAGCAATATCAGCATAAACTTAGAGAGATGATAAGAATGAAAAATTATCCAGGGCCATATTGATCCTAAGAGACTCTAATAGAAAACCGGTAAATGTTTCGTTAATGTCCACCAATTTATTATTTATTCTGGCTTTTGAATTCCTTTTAGCATCGATCGCAATATTATCGCTTTTTAATAACGTATCGTGTAATCCTAAAATGTATAGAATAAACCCTCAAACTTATACCAGATCATTTCCAGCTCTCTTACCTCTTAGTGTCCGAATTATTTAATAAACCAAAACACAAACATGTACGGGTCAGATGAGTAAACAAATAAAATCCATCCCGTGACCAACGTCTTTTGGCTGCACACTGCGTTGGGGTGTTTTGCCAGCTTTTTTTTACTGAGTGGGGGCCATCGTTCTGGGAGAGTAGTTTTCCTTTGATGATTCGTTTACCCACGCACTTCTCTGTCAACCACCCCTGGCAATAGCTCTCCTTTAGAATCATCATCATCATCATCATCATCATCATCATCATCATCATCATCATCATCATCATCATCATCATCATCCTTTCTGTCTTTGGACCTCCCCAAAGATTTGTCAGACCTCTGTATCTTTGCGTAGTCCTCAGTTTAACTATCAATCTTCTGGTTATATTCTATGTTTCGGCTCCATAGGTGACTATTGGGAGGATAGATTGGTTGTACAACATTCTTTTTAGTACTAATGGGATTTTCTGATCCTAAATTCTGCCAAAAAAACAAACCCGTATGACATAACTAAATGAGGTAAATTAAGAAATTTATATTTCTCTAGTTATTACCAGTTACTAGTTAGCTACTACATTGTGTTGCCAGTGAATGTTACTCTTGATTTTATTACTATCCTACAAAATCTTGAAACATCGAGACCATTTCTTTCCAATTCTCAGCTTTTTTGTGTCTTGCATAGAGATTGCTTGCTTCGAAACATACCAGAAAATACATTTGGAGAAACACACGTCGGGGAAATGTAAATACGTAAATTCACATAAATTCAAGAGACATTGTTGGATATATTACATTGAGTTAAGAATCATTTCAAGTAGTTACTCCACAGATTCAAGTTATAAAAAAAATTTGAGAAAATGTAATGAATCAGGGAAAAACAACTTGGACTTCATTGAATGAGAAAAAAACAACAAAAAAACAAAACAAAAAGAAACCCCAAACCACAAAAAAACAAAAATCAAATAGGTATCGAAAACCCGTACCCAGTTTTGCTTAACACCAAACCATTGTAAGCTCTCTTGACGAACCAAAGTGATGGTGGGGTTATAAACTTTTGAATAATCCGTCAATAAATCTGCGTGTACACCAGCACGCCTGCACACACACACACACACACACACACACACACACACCATTGCACTTAACGGAACAGGTCGGGCTCGTGCCTGATGATTTTGTGGTGGCAGTTGCTTTGGTTCCTTAGCAAACCAAAGCCACGTCAGCTGGGGCTATTTTTCAAGGGTGTCTACTAATTTGGTTGCCATGCAACCGTAGAAGCTATAACAACCTCCGCAACGAAAGCGTCAGGATAATACTGATCTGTTCCTTTAAGTTCAATGGAACAGTGCTGCCCAGGGCCACGGATCCCCTGCAGCTGGGCTTAGTAAAAGTGAGAGAGTCCAAGGACGAGTCCAAAGGCTCCCAATGCGCGTAGTTAAGCGCAGCCTCAGTATAACCTCATTGGCTAATGCATTGCGTCAGCGCAACCAGTCTTTGATGCCAACCTCATCACAATCTCTAGACCATTCGGCAGTCAAGTGTCAGTATCTGCGCCTCGGTCTCTGCCGTGGAACAGATACTACACTTTGTGAATTGATTATAATTGTTTCTCTGCCTTACACCATTTTAGAGGTACAATTGGTTAGTGTAACAACACTCTACTTCAGATGCGCTGCAACTTACATGACTAAACTTAGTTGATAACTTTCCTTCTCCCTTCCTCTCTTCTTTCCTTTCTCCCTTATATTTCTTCTTTTGGCAGAATTCGATAGGAACCTTTGCAAAAGAACATTTGAAAACATCTGCTTATAATTCCACTTTATTATAAATTTGAGTCTTTTTTACTGCGCATATCAGTTGAGTTTTATACGCCTAAGGTTTTTCCGATGTAAATATTTAATAAATGCTTTTCAAAGTTGTAAAAATTCTCAGTGCAGAATGTACTTCAATGAGGATAAGCGTAGGAGAAAAGTATATTCGAACAAATGATGCATTATTGATTTCCTATCATATATATATATATGTGTATATATATATATATATATATATATATATATATACGTGTGTGTGTGTGTGTGTATGAAATTTTTTCCTGTTATATTTAGACTTGATATATTCACACATGTGCATTTTGGTAATAGCCTCTTATACGGAGCCTAATAGACATTTCATTTATTTTTGTTCCTTACATTAACTCGGTTAAGGCCGCCTCCGATGTTATTATATTTCTGGTAGTCAAAGATTTCTGTTTTTAACCACTTTTCAGTTCAAGGTCAAACCTTTCCTTCTTCCAATTTATCCGAGCCCCAACGAGAACACAACGATTGTGACACAAGGTTGGTTTAACATGATGATACCGATTGCAAAAACGTGTGCGTACGATGACTAAAAAATTCTTTTTAGTAGACCCATCTATTGCTGCTATGACATAAAAGCGCAGGTCTTTAGGTCTCAGGACTTGACCGAACAGAGCAGTACCAGGCCTCATGAGGCAAAGTTCCAATCAGCCATGTTACTACGTCTGCATCTGTCTGGTCTGAGATTGTCATTGCACGACACGAGTAACTTCTCTTCTTTGTTCATTGTCGTCCATTGAAAACTTGCCCAGCAGGTGAATTGCCGCGTATTGTTCATCGTTGGCAGCATTTGACAGAATCGCCAAGGTAAAACAAGGAGTTCAAAGAGAGATGTTCCAGTAGGACAGACCAGCTGTTTCATATTTAACCTGATCTTTGCCACAGACGAGATAACTCGTCGTAGCAAGTTGCCAGTCCAATGCAACGGATGAGATTCCATCCTATAATTGGTATTCTTATAAGGAGATTTGACAGTACAATTCGCAAGTTCTCGCGAATGTCTTCTAATTATATCGTCTGTTGTAGTATATAAAGCCCACTGGTGTATAATACGCACCCTTGAATTAGAATGAAATATATTTTAAACATCATAAACAACCAGATTGACCATGTTCAAAACGTTACAAATGATAAGATTTAGTTTCAAAACAGAATATTATTCGAGGAACGCCTCCGAGTACCCAAAGGAAGTGGACCTATAGCTTTATGAATAATAGTCCACTTAATGAAAAATCTCACAAAATGATGCAGGAAGTCTCTCGGGGACTTGAGCCCCTCGGGAACCCGAATCCTCCTACCCATCCCCTATCCAAGTCACGCCCCAGTGTATCTCATACCGGTCACTGCCTAGTAACCCATCTGCTATACTTGTGTTCCTTATATACACACACAAACACTCATGCACTTGCTTCCGCGTGCACATGCACATACATATGTATATACACACACACTCACATACACATCTGTATGCATGGATAACTATTGATGTGAATATCCTTGTATATGTAATTGCACACTTGCAAATTTATGCCTTTATAAGAACAACAGAATATTGCAAGTGACCGTACATTTGCACTGAGGTATAAGTATTGATTACTGATATTAAACACATGTGTATATCTATGCACATACGTGCAAACACACACACATACATACAAACATACGTATATATATATATATATATATATATATATATATATATATATATATTCATCCTTCCCCAAGCAGAATAAGTTCGTTGGAATATCATAAGGAATAATAATAAGATTAGAAATGAAATTTTAAAAAAAGCATCAGTTGAAGGAAGAGAAGGCTTGAATATTGATATTGATGGAAGAAATGAGAATTAGAATAAGGATAAGGGACAGGTAGAAGGAGAAAGATAGGGTAAAAAACAAACAAGGCATGAAGCATTTGATAATGAAGGGAGTAGTAGGGATCGGCCTCTCTCACCTGCATCTTGGGATGAAGAGTGCTCTTCCAAATCGTAATAAGCTACATTTAAGAAAAAAAGGAAAAGAAGTATATTTGAATTAAAAATCAAATTCTGGATTTGATTTTTGAAAATCTCATTATAACCTTCTCGTATATATAGATGTGGTCTATGAAGTTTTTATAAAAAAAAATCGAATCAAGAATTTGATTTTCAATATGATTAAATACATTTAATTTTTAAATGGTGCTTATCACATTTCGGAACCACACTTCAAATACATGTATGGGTACGTCCAAAATTGGACTGTCTGTGTGACATTTATCATATGTTTTTATTGTACTTTAAAAACATCCCCAAGGCATCTCATTTTTTTTCTTCTCAACTTGAGTGTTATAATTTCAAACAAGACATCGAAAATATGCCGTGTACATTGATATTGGCACATTTCCTTTATATCTGGTTGCACGCCCCCCATGACAACAAGAACTGCTTCCAAACATTTCTTGCAGCCATCTATAAGCATCTCTGACGTGTCAGCTGGTATTTTTTTAAAATTCATCCTTTGCAATTCGTTCAAACGAGAAACGTTTGTAGGCGATCATTGCTGCCAAAAAGGGCGTGCAATCAAATATAAAAGGAGGGAGCCATTATTACTGTCCAAGTCATATTTTCGATTTCTTCTTTAGAATTACTACATGCCAGTTGTAAAATAAAGTTGTTTTTTGTTCTGTTTCGTTACCTAAGACATACTACAAAATAATCTGACGGTACAAATCATGTAGATTTCCATTTATTTCCAAAGAATCTGTACAAGTTATACAAAAAATACTTGGATGCTAATAATCCTTGACAGGGCTGTATGTGCACATCTGTGTCAAGCATGTGTGTGTGTGTGTGTGTGTGTTTTACATTTTGATGAAACTTCGTTCGATGAAACGTTGTACCATGCTTAATATTAGTTTAAAATTATCAAATAGTCTTTATTGCGATGTGGTAAGAAAACATGTGCTCTCTTAATTATTTGTTACTAGAATTTATTTTGTCTGGTACATCGCTGCATACTAATAACAGTATCTACTGCTCTAAAACGGTCACTGATTTGGCTTGATACTGCTTAACTTCGGTGATTAAACACCGAATCTTGACATTTCAGTGATATTCCAAAGAAGTGGTTCAACCTATAAGGATCAAATTCGCTATACTTATGAATTGGTCCCCCAGAGAAGCTTGCAAGGCTTGGTAGGCAGCCTCCATGTAATGTGATATATGTAAGCAAAAATACATGGATTTTGGCAATTAAAAAAGGATGCTCACTGGTATGATAGCTGTTACAATACATCCGAGAGCGATCTTTAAAAAAAGTTTTTTAGAAGTTAACCCTGCTAATACCAGGGGTGGGAGGTTAACGATGAAATCTATCAAGAATAGATTTGTTCAACTGAGTTCAAACAGATTGTGCTCGCATCAATGCCCTTGGGTAAAACATGAATCGATTGCTCTCTTCACCTATGGGGAAATAGCAGGTCACTTTGAACCTTTTAAGCCTGTAAGGCTGTTCATCTCGGGTATAGGGCTAACACCCCAGGCCTTTAAAAATCTACAACTGCAACAAACAATGATTGAGATCGTAACGATTGTTGGTGAAACGAAGACAAAATCTTGCCTTATTGTAAGTAAAATAGGAGCTAATGCCACTTAAAGGCAAAAACAAAAAGTCAATCTATTACATTTTTATACTTTGAATATTGCAGTTTTTATCATTGCAGTTGGTTGCTTGGTTGGGAGGTTCAACTATAAATCAACCCTTGATGGTTTTTTTAATACCGAAATCAGTCGTGTACTAAGTAGTACCTATGTAAGGAGTTTTTAAATAGTCTTTTTCTACAAAAAATAAGATTAGGAATATAGCTTTTCTTTTTTTATTAACAGGAATTGGGAATATACTTTTTTTTCTTCAAAAATTGGGAGAATAGTTTGTTATTTTTCAAGATTCGTAATATAGTTTTTTCTTTTTATCAAAAATTAGGATCATAGTTTTTCTTTAAATATTTATTGACGGGATACTGTTTTTCTTTTTCACAGAAATTGGGAATAAATTTTTTTTCCACAAATATCATGAATACATTTTCTTTCTCACAAAAATTGGGAATATAGTTTTTCTTTCATAGTCATTGGAATATGCGAGCCATTCAATCACACTGAGGTTCTTATTTTCCGAGGAGTTATTAGTGCAGGATTTGATGTAATATGGTTTAGTTATTGCTGTACAAATTAATGCAACTGAATATAAGCAAGAAAAAACACGTTGAATTATGATAGGACTTACTGCAGTTTTGAGCAGAACGTGAATTTTAGGAACAAATCAACCACACTAATCAAGGTATACCGGTAATTATCATGGGGAAATCTAGATTCGATTTGAATATTTATTTCGTCAAAAGTTTATGTTTCTAGGAACCATGATTATATATATCCACCGCTTTCAGCCAAAAATGTGATGCATTTCCCTAATTTGAGTCTGGAATGCAATCGTCATGATCATCCAGCAGAAGATTATTCCTGACATGAATTGCAATTACTGTTGTTATCACATCCATCGCACCCATGATGACCTTAAGCGATCACCAGTCAGTTATTACCCCAGATTTATTGATTTTGATTATCATCTACGCTAACACTGTAATTATCTGGAAAAAATCATGTGTTGACCCAGGATGCTCCTAGGTAGTGGTAACATGGACATTCACCCGGGGCGCCAAGTGCTATGAGGCGCCTGCAATGTATATGAGACACAGGGACAAATGCAAATGTTAGATACAATAGAAACTTACTGCCGATTATTGCACAACCGATGCGTCAGATTTTGAAGTCATAAAAAAAAGCAATCGAAAAATAAATATGGTCAGAATAAAAACTAACGTTGCGGCGTTTTCTATTGGAAAAAACACGTGTAAAATAGAGTGAAGAGACATAGAATTATCTAGATCCTGGAAAATATATGAAATGATTGATAAGCCAGTCATAATGAGGTCCCAAAGGGTCAAAAAAAGCTTTTTTTTTTACAAAAATATGAAAAAATGTTTTCAGAAGGGGTCTGAGGAAGTACTGATGCCAATTTCCCAGTCTGTAGACCACACAGTATGGCCAAGAGCCCTGGGACACATAAACAAATACACATGCAATGAAACAGATATTCGCATAAAACGATAGAACCTTTTGCCATATTTGATGGCTACAGTTGTTCAACAGTCTAAATAAGATCCAAAATTCTGATGCTGTGTCAGAAAAACTTCCTTTTCATCATCATCAGTCTGTTAGCATCAGTTGCTGGGCATAGATCTTCCCCAAGATTCGCTATATCTCTCTATCATGGGCGTTGCAGAGCCAGTACTTTCTAAATTTATCTTGCTTGTCACGCTATATCATTTTCTGTCGGCCACAGCCTTGCACCTGATCTCTGGAGATCTATGATGTGAGTCGTGATGCCCAGCAGTTATCTGCCATTCCGCAATATGTCTAGCCAATTGCCATTTTAGTTTTCTGAGTTTCTACAATGTCCTGGACTCCAGTCTTTTCTCTAATATACCGTGCTGTCTTGGGATCAAGTTCAAGTGAAGGCAAACTTTCTTGCTCGCTTTATTTATAATCAAACTTTTTTTTCCTCATCCTTTATATTCATTCTCCTCCTCGTTAAACATAAACAAATAATCACACACTTTCTGATGTGTCAAAGTTCTGCTTGCCTAGGGCGCCAGGAACCCCAGGATCCGCCCGTGTCCACTACGACCATCAGTAATATGGCGAACTCCATTACTTCTAGGGACACAATCACTAATTATTTCTCAAACTCAACCTGCACTGCCCAAACTATCGGGATTACCGCTCCCACCACTCTCGTTAATCGCATCACATCTCTAGCGATTATAATAGCCCAAACCATCACTATCAACGTTACAATCTCCAGATGTTAACATCATTATTAAGAATAACTGAACGGCCCACCGAGTCTCAACCCCGTCTTCTCTTGTCTCACCATCATCTGTACCCTTACTCGAGCCAATAAACCACCAGCACTACCGTCGTCATCCGGCACTAGCGTCTTTCTTCCCAACAAACGCATGTGGTCCCGGTCATTCGGGGGGTAGGTCATCATAACCGCCTGCACGCCTGCCTCGATATAATGGCAGTGCTGATTAAACTGTGTTATCATCCAGAGACACTCCTCGATTGCAGATACCCGGTTTTCACGTACCACCCTCCGATGCCAATATGTGCCAGCACCCGATCCATCAATGACAGTGAAGATGGCTTCGAAACATTATTAAGCCATCCATAAAATTGCACTAGAAGCCCTTTTGAAAACACCGGGGTGGGGATTCATCATTCAAAACTAATGGAAACCAACCACCGAAACCGTGACCAAAAATGACAACATAGATTTCTTCAGTATTCAAGTGAATCTGGCTGGCCGATTTGCTATCTATGTCATGCGTATAGGCAGCATCAAAGGAGATACAGGCGTAGAAGTTCGACGGTTACTCCTTAATACGTTTATGAGAAACAAGCTTTTCAAAACCCTACTCAAGTAGGTTTTTAGTACGGAGGTTAAATTCGCTATGTAGGTAAATATTTAAGAAATGGGCACATTAGGTCCGACAGGATGAATCATAAATTGCATCATATTACATAGAAACTCGCTTGAAATGATCTCCCGTCGTTACACAGTTAAAACATCATTCAATTTAGACAAAACACACTTTATAATTCAATGTAAGTAGAATAGATCGGTCCCAAGTTTGTGTCCGGTAGCATTCACGTCTGTTTTTTTTTTCTTTTTTCTTTTCTGTTTTTTTTAAATTTTTTATATCCGAGTTTTCTCATCAGTGATCATTAAACATCAAAAAAGCAAGAGAAGTAACTCAATTGGTGATCACCTCTTTTTCCAATTTTTTGAATGAATAACTTACCCCACCGCCAAAACGGCATACAAACAAAATACATCGGTCACCTGGCGATTTCTATTGAGTGACTAACCAGACCTGTTTTAATCCCTCCTCGGAATTATCTTCATGTAGAATTATGTGTGATTAAGTAGCATTTACTGGGATTTCATCAGTGGCGTGATTTCCATTGAAGAAAATGTATTTTTCCTTCTTCTTTTACCTTTTTTTGATGAATATATTTCAGTCATCGATGCTATGAAAATAGACAGTTTTATTAAAGTTCAATAAATATTCAAATTTCAGTTGATTTCTTTAAGATTGCAAGCAAGGTCGTATTCATTTCAGTATGGGGCCTGTATAATGTGCTATAAAAGTACCATAACTCCCAGAGAACACTCATAAATATTAGAACATAAGAAGTATTGACTTGTATAGCACAGTGATAAATTTTTCCGCTTGCTATACAGCCAGGTGATACAATATAAGTATGGTATTTCAGTAATTACTAGTTTTGTGTCGAGGCTATGACTTCAGTTTCGGCAAGCTTCATATTAATCCGTCGTATACAAATATATATCTCATACATACAACACTCCTAGTATTTACTGGTTTTGAATTATAATCTTGATCAAGTATGTTAATCAGCGAAAATCACCAACCTTTGAAAGTTGGACGCAGTATAGTACTATAGTTATCGAGCTGAATCTTCGAATCGGAATTGATTGCTTGCAAGTATTAGCGTGGAGCCCTTCAAAATGCGGGGCACGTAGCAGATGCTACATAGTTTATCCGACTCTGATCGCAGGTGTATCAAATCTTTAATTCCTATTGATTACTCCCATATCTATTTGATGCGAGATCGTCATTTTTTTTTTTGAGCGGACTTGGTAGCTATGTATATGATATTATATCATCGATTGCTTAGTCTGACGTATTTTCCTATCATTTAGTTCTTTTTTTTCCCGTCCTCAAAGCTACTGCAAACCAACGGATCTTTTCAAAATTAAAGCCACGCTTTATAGTAATCATTGCAGCATTCTCAGTTGTGGCGGGGATTTATTTTTAAGAGTTGGGAAAACTAAAGAATGTTTGCCTTTCAAATTAATGATAATTGCTTTTTCACTTGACGTCCTTCCGGGTAATGAAAGGTTACGAAAGCAACGTTCTACCACCAAAACGCCGAGGAAAACTATATATATACATTCTCCCGTCTGATGAGTACAATGAAGTAGGAAACAGATCTGTCTTGAGAATATTAGAAACCGTCAACCACTACTGCCACCAAAATCTTCTGCATAAGTTTCTCCTAGTTTTCCAGCTGATCACGGTATACGCTGCGCCAATTTCAAGTATTCACACCTCATTACGTCAATCAAAAACATGTTTGTATTTGAAAAAAGAAAAAAAGAAAAAAGATTGCCACCAACCAACATGGCGTGCAGCAAAAAGACTAGTTGCTCGACAGTTTCAACTGAGTGACTAACCAGACCTGTTCAAGGGTCTTATCAGTTTGTACGACTCAGTTTTGAGACATGGAACAATTTTTCGCTCTTTAAACCCGAATTCCAAATTGCACCCGGTCAAATCTATCCATCACCCCCCCACCCTATGAGGCTTTCGCCCCACGTCCAGAATCGCTGGGTTAGTACTTGTAAAACTGTCCAATGCACGATATAAATTTTGCATTCCTTGATGAAGGTCCCAGGTTAATATGTTGCGCAGGTGAACCTCCTTAAATTTCGCTTTTCTGAATATATACTCAGAAGAGTGGACTCCGAATGTCGGAAAAAGTATCTGTTCTAGGCAGTCAGTCTAGATCTTAAAGAATGCGAATTGCATAACATGAATTATTCATTGCATATCTACTACACTTACACTATTACTTACATTGATTCACATAGAAAGAACTCATTGATTTTCATGACTTGAAGCCAAGTAAATTAAATCAGCATCGTCGATCAATAGATCTGCACGCCGGGGACATATCCCTACTCGAGAATTGTCCGCCAATTTACTTTTCTTTCAAATACTGCACTCAAAGTGCTTTTCATGTCCTGCCTATTATCCCGTCTAAGTAAATTACACCGGGTAGATAGCCGTTTAAAGGAACGAGTGACAAGTGCCCACACTTATAACTTGTACTCTAGCAAAGAGACAACGAAGAGAATGATTAGTTATCTCTATTCCCGTTTGTTTTGTTTTTTTGCCTTTTAGTCGAAGGCATTCGAGAGGAATTTTAGAAGGTGTTTTCATCCCACCCACATACTGTTTCAACACCCACGTCCTGTAGCCGTCCTAATTTCCTCTGCTATAACCCTTTTAGCAAGTCGTACTATGTTTGATCGCTGGTAAACGAGAGAGTCGATCTATTGTGTTAATGAATACCTAACATCAACTTGGATTTATGTTAATTGTTATACATACACAGTTCTATCAAAAAAAGACCCTCGTTCCCGGCTTAGACCCTTTCAGTCCCTGGAAAAATGCACCGGCAACGAACCCCCTTTTTAGAACCCCTGTTTAGCCTTTCATAGTTAAGTGGTGAAAGCACTTGAAGATTTAAGGTAGCATAACGGTTATTGATGCGAGAAACAAATTCAACAAACCGAATTCAAAATCCGACTCCAGCTGTATATGCCCTCTTTGCATTAAAATCCCCGGTAAAGGCAGTAATTCACATTCTTGATTCTAAAGCATAGCGTTCCCATAAAACTTTCCGAATAGCGTAAAGCGAAGTAACAATTATCATTGATTGATATGAAAAATGTTTGAGCATTGCCAGGCCTCCCAAATTATGACGAGGGAGCCCCTCAAGTAGAACAAGCTTCCCCGACCCCAAGATCTTTAGTAACGCCCCTAGTCGCTACTTAGTTCCTTGCTCAGGCTGTGAAAGTCATATTCTTCCCACCGTTTCAGTGGGAAAAGCAGAAATGATCTCGGAAGTACGAGATCCCTTCGTATGGACAATGGTATTAGAATAATCTACATCCTTGGCTTTTGGTGTGAGATTCGGTTTGAAATCCCAATGAGGTTATTGAATGCAACAAACGCCCAAAGAAGACCAAAACATTAATATTAAAACCGAGATGAGGACACTTGTCTGAATTGATAAACGTATACATACAACCATTTCTCATCTCAGAAATTCAGAGATAAATTATGGAGGTTATTAAATCAATTGCATTGAACAGTGCAGCGTTATCTTCACATAAGAACTAGCTTATACATGCATACATACATGAAAATTTAAACGCTCACGCCCACACCTGTATACAAGATTATATATGAATTTATGTATACATATGTAAGTATATATATATATAGATCAATTTATACGTGTGTGCATTTATATAAATTATATATATATATATATATATATATATATATGAATATATATATGTATATATACATATATATATATATGAATATGTATATAACATATGTAAATATACATATTCATCAATTGATACGTGTGTATGGTTATATATATTTATATATATATATGGATATATATATAAATATATATATATATACAAATATATATATATGAATATAAATATACATATATATGAATATATACATACAAAATATGTAAGTATACATATTCATCAATCGATATGTGTGTGTGGTTATATATATATATATATATATATATATATGTATGAATATATATATATGAATACATACATATATATATGAATGTATGTGTATATCTAAAATATATATATATATACATGTATATATATATATATGAATATATATATATAACATATGTACGTATACATATTCATCAATTGATACGTGTGTGTCGTTATATATATATTTATATATATATATGTATATGTATGTAGAAATCTAATTTTTCATCTTTAATCGAATCTGAGCGTGTTGTGTGTAGAATATGTTGATTGTGAGGATAAAGGAATATCTGACACGTAGAGGACAAAGCAGAGAGCACGCAGCGTGGCATGGAGGCCATAAAAGGGGAATTCGTACGCATAGAGGAACAGGAAGCGACCACGAGCCACAGAGGCTGGCGAGTAAGAGTATCAAAGGGAACATTTGGAGGCAGAAGAAGACAAAGTAGTGAAATCAAATGAAGAAGAAGAAGAAGAAGAAGAAGAAGAAGAAGAAGAAGAAGAAGAAGAAGAAGAAGAAGAAGAAGAAGAAGAAGAAGAAGAAGAAGAAGAAGAAGAAAGGTATCATGAAAATGTAAACGAAGAAAGAGTAAGAGGAGAAGGAGGCAGTATGTGGAGAAATAGAACGGGGAAGGGGAGGAGAAGACGAAGAAGAAAGATTGTGTAGGAGAAGGAGAAAAGAGAAGAGTCAGAAAATGTAGATAAAGGAAGAGGAAGAGAAAAAGGAAGCAGTAAAGAGGAAAAGAACAGGAGTGGGAGAATAAGACGAAGTGGGAAGATTAAGAAGGAGGACAAAAAAGGGTAAAAAATGTGTGAACGAGGAAAGAGTGAGAGAAGAAGGAGGAAAAATAAGAAAAGATAAAACAGAAGAAGAAAAAGGAGAAAGATTGAGAAGGAGAAGGAGAAAAAAGGTGTCATAAAAATTTAAATGAAGAAAGAGTAAGAAAAGGGACAATTAGAAGCAAAAATACAGCAAAGGAAGAAGAAGTGAAGCAAATGAAGTAGAAGATGTATAAGAAGGAGAGGAGGAAGAAAAGCCCTGGAAAAAATTGTAGAAGTAGAAGGAATGAGAAAAGGACGAAAATTCAAGGAGAAACAAGAAGGAGGAGAAAAAAGAAAGAAGACATAAGAATAATGGAGTAGAAGAAAAAATGAAAAGAAGGAAGAAGCAGGGAGAGGAGGAGAGTAATTGGGTAAAAAAAAGATTGGGTTAGAAGAAGAAGAAGAAGAAGAAGAAGAAGAAGAAGAAGAAGAAGAAGAAGAAGAAGAAGAAGAAGAAGTGGGTAGATGAGAAGGAGAAAAGAAAGGGATGCGTGTCTCCTCACGTACCGGTTCTCAATAAGAAGCCCTGAAATGAAGGTGTCGCGGAGTGGAGTTAGGGCTTCCTTGCAAACGTGAATACGCACCAGCCCCTGCGCATATAATAATGGAGACGTGAGACCAGAAGCAAGAATTCTTTGACGTCATGCCAAGTCGATTTACCCAAGCGAACACGCGTGCACCTTAGCCAAGAAACTATAAGGCGCATGCGCAATCTTAAAGAGAAAACAAAAATATGTGGCGACATCTAGTAGTAATTCTAGGCGAATTCTGAATCAGAAAAATAACAGTAATGTAACTTCGGTATTTCTTAAAAAAATCGAACTAAACTTGTTTTTCGTTTTGTTAACAATTCAATCTATGCTTTTTAAAGATATTTTTAGGATTTTTCGTGCGCTGAACAGAATAAAACTTCACCTGAAAAACATTACATTGTGGTAATGATAACTTAGTCGTCAGATTTATTTTTCTATTGGTATTTACTCAACCGATCTCCGCGGCCCAGTGGTAAAGTGCTCGCCTCTGAATTCAATCGACAACCATGTCACACAAAAGTCTTCAAAAACGGTACCAATGATTCTCCACAGGGAACTTGATTAAGGAATAACCTGAAGAGAAATGGGCTCCGTTTGGCCATTTTTGGCCATCTTGACATACCTGTGAAAAATATGGGATTCCCCACGACACAGGGACCCAAAACCCTGTACTGAGTTACAGCACTGATGGTAAAGGATTTAAAACCCAAAATTGTAAATGTCATTTGCACAAGTGCTTGTTATTTAGTAAAGAGTTGAAAACAGGGTCAGTGTACCTCAAAATATGAGCCAATGGTTCACAAGCTTGTGTAGCAAGTTCGATCCCAGCGCAGTGCCCTACACTTGAAGCCTCGTGCTAGATTGAGTTAAGCTCAGTGACCAGCCTCCTTGTTGTGATAAAGTGGATCACACTATGAAAATTCTAAAATTTTACACATGTTTTTCTAAAGATTTGAAATTTTTTAGGGTTACAGAAAATAAAAGTTAGGATCAGAGTCAGAGTCAGGTTTACAGTTGGGTGGGAATCGATACTATTTTGGTAAAAACGAGAAGATAATCCACGTAAGTCGAGCCTCTGCAAAAACGACCAAAATCAACTGCATACTAACATTTTAGTTACATTGTGGATAAAAATTTCGCCACACACTAGTACTGTATAACCTTAAGAGATATTCTTCTAAAACCTAACAAATTTCTCGTAAGTTCTGAGATCTAATGGTAAGATAGCACTTAAAATTGAAAGAAAAACTTCTTCTGGGATGATTCTTTCAAACGAAAGAATCTTATGATGCCTAAAACTCTCCACTCAGGGTGCAACATGCTGACCGCTCAGAGTTGTCCTAAGTTAGGTTCAAGGAATATCTTGGGTATATTGTCATTTGGCTACTATAAAAAAATAGTCACACATCATTACGAGTGTATTGAATGCGTTCCACTATGGATGCTACGAACTTGCTGGCTTGTACAGTGCCAAGCTAAACTCAGAAAATATGAGTAATCCAACATGGAATAGTGGTTAGTGAGTAACTCTTGCAGGCTAATACTCTTGTAGTGAGTTTGTTGTTCTCTGGGTCACTTAGTCCTGTGGATTTGTGTAACATTATGCTAAGCTTGATGAATGTTTTTGCCTCACCGTGGAGCGATGCTCAACAACCTTATCTCGCTGGCCATTATTCTTGCGATGAGTCCTACCTTACACTTATATCCATGCGCTAGACAAAAAAAAGTTTAGAAAATATGAACGTATACGTTTGGAAATTTGCCGAGCGAGTTTTCTCACCCTTTTTCTTTGTATCTTCGAGAATACACTGGAAAACACTGCCAGAGAGCGAACACAGATACAGTTCTGTAATCACGAGGGTATTGAGTGCACCAAGTTACCCGTGTGCGTATCAGTAAAGAATCAAAGCCAAACAAAACAACAACAATAACAAGAAACAGAAGAACAAGAAAAGCAACAACAATAGCAACAACAATAAAAAAACAAAAAAACAATTGCCGAAATACAAGAAGTTGAGAACCGAAACAGGGGAGATGGGTAGGGTAAGTCAACAAGAATGGAAGGGTTATACTCTTGTATTAAGATATTGCGCAAATAATGAAGATGATGATGATGATGATGATGATCATCATCATCATCATAAGTCTTTTATCGTTAGTTGATGGACATAAACCTTCCCTCGGATCCTATCATGGGCGTTGCGGAGCCAATATCTTCTGAACCTGTCCAGTTCGTCTCACCATCTCATATTCTGCCAGCTTCGGTTCCGCATTTGATCTTTTGCAATCTATGTTGTGAATCATGATATCCATTCTTGCAACATGACTATTATCAATCAGGTTTTGATGGATTCTATAATGTCTTGGACTCCTGTTTTCCCCTTGATATTGTGCTGACGTGAATACTCTATGTGACGTTAAGGATGATTTTTCCACGTGCACGTTAATTGGTTCTCAGTTTGCGGGTCATTCTTTTGCAGATGTTCCATGTTTCAGCTCCATAGGTGACTATTGAGAGGATGCATTTGTTGTATACCGTTCTTTTTAGGAGTTAATGGACTTTCTTGTTCTTGAAGGGTGAGCTTGCTCTGCCTAATGCAGTAACGAATCTTGGATAATACCAACACAATGCAAACAACGATATACAGTGATGGAAATGATTTTTTGAACAAGATATACAGGAATATTAAGTTTTGGGAATTATGTTCTTGGGATTAGTTGAACTGGTTATACGATAAGACTTGATTTAGGGGACTATTTATACGGTAATGTATATATTAGTAGGTATTGAAGATAAAAAAAAACCTTTGAAATTGAGAAGTTGGTATAAACCGTACCCTTGCATCCCCTCATTGATTTATATGATATGTTTTCAGCGTTCCCAGATCCCCAAAATTGTGATAACGGTATAGTATTTTGAGTATTCAGAGGTTGGGATGGTCGAAAGAACTGGACACGTGAATGCAGGAGATCAAGGCAGAGAATGATGCTCTGCCTCTATAACAGTCCCCTCTCTGTGCTGTGTTGTTAGGGAACCAAAGTTCGTGAGGGTGTTTTTGGCGAGATAGGCCGGCGGAGCCCATCAACAGATAAAGCAAAAGGCAAACTGTTTGGTGCTTCAGTGGCAGTAGATGCAAAGAAAAAAGACTAGAAAAAGGATGGAAGGATGAGATAAAAAGTTAGTCGAAGTTAGTGGAATCACGGTTGTCACGGAAGTAGATGGGACTTTGTCCAGCTGTGGTCTTATGATGGCTGGCGATAATGATAAAATGCAATTTTTAAAAACAAATTGCTTCCATTGCAACATTGGATTGTAAGGGTGTATGCGTATGTAAACCCCTTACGTTGGCCACGGCTTCAGTTGTCCCTGATTAGGCACCACATTAATCATTAAATTTTGAGCACCTGTGATTGAAACCATGGAAATCCAGCTCGCGCTGAAAAGAAAGGTTTACAACCAATGCATCCTCCAGATAGTCTGCTATGGAACACCTGATAAGTATGAAACGTGCACAACAGAGAACCATACTCAACCCAACGTGGTGATATCACAAGACAGCACAATATATCAGAGGGAGAACGAGTGTCCAAGATATCAGAGAAACTTTAAGAAAAATAAAATAGCAATGGGCTGGTCGTGTTGCAAGAACAGATGAACATCACGACTTACAGCGTGAATCCCCAGATATCCCGTGCGAAACTTGGTCCAACAAAATATAAAATGGTGTAACGAACTAGATAAGTTCAGAAAGTACTGGCTCCGTGACACCCACGGCTGAGTGGTTTAGCAAATCTTGAGGGAGGTCTATGTCCAACGACGAACGCTAAATGGATGATAATGATTAGAACCAGTATACGTGAGACAGGTTCCAGACATTTCTTTTAATTGCCACTCCATCATCTTCAGTGTCAGTTTAGTCACTTACTTACCTAACAGGTAATTAATGATTATGCACATAATTTCCCCCTTTTTTTTCTCATCATGCAGAATTAGTTTTGACATGTTTCAGCAGTCAGTGTGCAGGTAGTGCATCGGAAATCAGTTGAGTGAGTGATTGTTCGAAGCCAAAAACTCATGCAAGCATCATTTGAAAACAGATATACTCATATAATGAACAGTGTGATT
>OY735210.1:14542233-14559733 GCA_963457665.1 Thysanoteuthis rhombus
TCTGATGTATTGTGCTTTCTTGTGATCTCTCCATATGAGGTTGAGCATGATTCTTTCATGTGTGCGTTGCATACATTTGAGTTGGCGAATCTGTCCTTTGGTTAGGTTCCATGTTTCAGCTCCGTAAGTGACTATTGGGGGGATGCATTGGTTTTGTACTCTTCTTTTTAGGAATATTGGGATCGTCTTATTTTTGAAGTTTGAGCTTGCTTCGCCTGATCGCTAAAATGTCTTTATTATCAATGACACAGCAAAGAATTTAGCATAAACTTATTTTGTAAATTGAATCCACTCGAAGAAGAAAACCTACTTCGAAGAAAAAATAAAAAAATCAAAAAAATCAAAAAACGTATTTTGTTGACATAATGAGTGAATGTGTACATTTTCAGCTCTCTAGCGACATTACCGCGGCCCATACACGTGATACTGAAATAGACATACCAGTTTAAAAACAGATAAACGTATACTGTCAGTTTTAGTTGACGGTTTCTAATATAAAACAATTTTAGAGAATAAGACAACTAAAAGATACAAAGCGCATTTTAAGCTCAAATTAGCCAATCAGTAGACCGAATATAGATATTAACACTATTCCAATGACATCTTTTGTTGTTCGGTAATGATATATGTATAAACATTTTTGGCGAACGTACTACCTTGATTTATTGGTGATATTTCAATCATCCTGAATGTTTAAAAATTTCTTGTTAACAAACGTTTTGTGATTCTCATGACACAGGTATTTAGTCATTCTTTTCATGAGCAGAAAAAAAGATGGCGTTGTTACCAGTCTCCCGTCATTTTGATTCATTTTTGATTTTCGGTAAGTGTATCTCAAGTGGCCTCCCCTTGCTTTTTTGCGGGGGGAGGGAATTGGTCGAATTCAAGAACAGCAGTACATAGTAAGGACTGTTACAGCCAATTGGTATGGTTGCACCTTAAGTAACTTAACATACAAAGAAAATACACAATTGGTAACAGCGCAATCTTTAATTTTGCCCAGAGAATGACTAAACAACTGCATCACGAGAATGACAAAACGATTCCTAACTAGGAATGTGGAAAAGTTCCTCATTCAGTATGCAATCGGCGTTGACAAGCAAGGCCAAAATATCACCCAGAAAAAATTGTATGAAGCGGTAACGTCGCCAACCCCCATCCCCCCCAGAACGCTCAAATATACATATCAACACTATATCAGAGTCACTGATTATAGAAAGAATGAGCATTTGATGTTAAGCATAAAATCCGTATTCGACATAACGTATTGAGTAGACACTCAGGTGAAGTTTATTTATCTCCATGGAATCCGTGAGTTCAATTCCTGGATAAAGCAAAAAAAAAAAAAAAAATATATATATGTATATATATATATATATATATATATATATATATATATATATATATATATATGAACGGCACGATAAAGAAGAACTGCCGTTTACAAGTTTAGGAAATCCAACAGAATGATTTACGTCAATCATTCGAAGAGACTGTATCGTGGTTAGATTCGGAGATCTCATCCTTCTATCTGCATTTAGCTCAGTACTATCACTGCAAGTTCGTGACGCTGAAATTGTTTTTGATTCTGTAAGATACGCTAGATGGCGATGTTGTTGGTAATGGTTAATGGGTCCTGGCCATGAAACACATCAAAAGAAGAAGGATCCCACTGGGCAATTCATCAATTAATCATTCATCGGTAATCACGTGACCTTTTCCTGTCCATTTTCCTGTACTTCTTCCCTTTTATTGCTCCACGCTCTCCACACGCGATGCCACTCAAGTATCGTGGAACAAGAACCAATAAATATATAAATAAGAATAAAGAGTTTTGCTTTCGATTCTCTTCGTTTATTGAACCGATGCAATTCAACCTCGACCTTTTCTAATAACGCCCATTTCAACCCCGCTCCTAATCCCAACCTTCCCAAACTTTCCATGTTGCATTGGGGAGGGAGGGACGTCCTGTCTCACACTTCCGGTCCAGGAGGCTCACGCACGCATGCGTGGACAGGTGTACGAGAATTCACCATTGTTTAATTGCACCTTCTAATTGTCAATTTCGAAGGATCACCACGCCCTAGGTTTTAAAAAGTGCTTCCGTTGTTTTTTTAATTCTTTTCTGATTAGTGCAGATGGTGTTTTCTTTTTTTCATCACCAGCTTTCAATTTCTACTTTTACTTCATCCTGTCATGCTCTGTTATTGATAGTTGTTCTTTCTCACCATCAACGATCTCAATGCTACTCCGTTTTCTAATTTCCTTCTTCTCTATATGAATATCTCTTTCCCTAATAACTTTCTTCTTCTCCATCTTCTTCTTCTTGTTCTTCTTTTTCTTATTCTTGTTCTTGTTCTTCTTGTTCACCTTGTTCTTGTTCTTGTTCTTGTTCTTGTTCTTGTTCTTGTTCTTCTTCTTCTTCTTCTTCTTCTTCTAATCAACATCTGATTCAATATGATTCTCATTTCATTCAATTGGATTCTAGTTTGAAATCCTCAACTCTGCTCGACACATAATTCCCCGTCAACAGGATGTTTAAAGAAAAGAAGGAAAAACAAAATAAAACAAAAACAAAAACAACGCGCCCCCATTTCAACGATTCTCTTTCCGTAAGAAAACAGCATTTCAGCTTACATTCCTAAAGTCTTACTGGAGGTAAGGTGCTGAAAAATATTTACATATTTACAAAATAAAGACAATGAAATTCAAACCCCTTTCTTCCTGTTTCACACATCTCTATAAGACTCACCCTGGTTGATGTTTCAGTCTGTCGGTCGGTCCTATATTAGTCGTATAAAACAAGTATGCAGGGAACAGGCTTGATATCATCAAAAGGCGTTGCGTCATCAAAAAATGTGCTGTCATTGAAACAGCATTTCAACTGATCATTTTTACAAGCTATTAATGATGACGTAAAAGAATGTCCAAGGTCCGCATTTTTGTATTCGAAAAAAGAAGCTTAAAATGGACCCCAAGACCAAACATATCCATATATGATTTTTGTTCAGGATAATTCTTGCAAAATATTCCCCCATCGCAATATTTTACAAGTATGAGAATCAACTGACTTAAAAGAAAGACCACTCACTATTCTCCCTCCTCCTCCAGCTAACACAACCATCGATAGTGGACAGTACCGTTGAACTTACGTTTATTTTTATTCTTATATTTACCTTCGGCATCTATCAGCCGGAATAAATTTGGTTTCCATCCCAATTATGATCATAACTTCTTGATATATTGATGCGATACAATGTTTAGGGTTATAAGGAATTCTGCCTGAGAAGTCTCCAATTATTTTGAATATACCCCTCACCGGCCGTGCGACCTTTATGTAACTTAGCAACCAATCTAAAAGGACCTTACTGCAGGTGCATGAATAGATACTCTACTGTGTGGTTGCTCAGTTGCAATTGAGTTAGCTCTGGCACTATGTGACTGTCACATCTGTAATGATTGAGTGAGTCGTTCTTCGTGTTTTGTGCGGAGATTCCAGCGGAAGATCGCATCATTCAATCCGATCCGGTTTTGGCTACTTGCAACTTAAAATTTTTCACCTCTGAAAGAGAGATTGCAAATCGTCAACGAAGTTTAGAAGAACACAAAGCAGCTAATGGTGATCTCGGGTGGATGGTGAATAGTAAATATATCACTAAAAAATTCAGTCGGACTGACCGTTCTGTTCTGCGTAGGGCAGGGATAAAATGCCAGCCACTGGGTCTGAAGCAAAGGTTTCGATCTGGATGGGATATTGGATTGTCTATAGCCATACCGAAGAGCTGTAATACAACGAAATAGCTATTTGAGGATTACACAATTATTTGTTATTTTATATGTGTGTATATATATATATATATATATATATATATATATATATATATATATATATATATATTAGTATTTGGTGCCAAAATGAATGCGTATTTCGAGAGCAGTAACTAACTCCACAAATCCCACAGTTGACTTTGACGGCAGGCAGATAAAACTCACTTGCTTATTCATTTCTTCCCCATCTGGTTTTGCATTAAGCTACTATCTATGCTATATATATATATATATATATATATATATATATATATATATATATATATATATATAATCATAAGATGAAAACATATTGCCAGTTCCTGAAATATACATTAGGCATGAAATGTTCATATACACCCTGTATATATCTTTGTGCATTTATTTCATGTATTGATAGCTCTATTTACTTTGATAAATATTGAGCATTGTGATAGAATATCGTTAACAACGAAGACAATCCGTTTTTTCTGTATCCATATATATTGCAAAAGACATTTATGATATATATATATATATATATATAGTTCATACACCCATTAATAATAAAAAAAATCAGCAATACATACATAATACATGCATACACAGATGCAGAGAGAGATACGAAAGTATGAACTATCTATAACAGATATGAACTGACACAAGATAGAAAAATTGATAGATGGGACGAAGAAGAAGAAAGTGATAAAGGATGTTGTTATAAAAAGGTAACTATGGCGATGGAGAATCTTTGAGCATGTGTAGAAGGTCAGATGTTGTCTTAAGCATCTTACAGCATCATTGCTTTAAGTGTCTTTCAGGATTCAATTGGTAAAGACTGTAACAGGCGCCATATTACCACCTGAGGCACTCTGCTGATAACCTCTTCGGCATCTGAATAGTCACACAATCTATTCAGCCTCGCTTTCAACACCTTTATCATTCTCGAGGATTTGTGTTCTTTTTTTTCTCCCCTTATCTCACTCAGTGCTGGATTAACTCAGCAACAAAAGTAGCATATGTGTAGGGTACCACATGCTCGCTATCCCCGCGTTAAATGCTCGCAAATTATCAACTTCTGATCAGCAATCCTGCACTTCGTCTATTACTATGATACGATACTGCCTTCAACTTTTAAAAAGACAGGCTGTTTAGAGTTAACGATTTTAGCCAATTATCATCTTTAATTGGGATTATTATCTCAACATAGTTATCAATCAGAGTATGGATCCTTTGTGAAACATATACGTTGCTGATATACAAACATATTTGAAAGTAAATACTGTTACTGAAATGACGGACATAATTGTTATGTAATCCATTCATATAATGTGCACATCAACAAATTTATTCTCTGTTTGTTTGTGCTTCGATCTCGTTGTTTAATTTATCTTCAATTATAACTTAGCAATATTTACAAACACGTTTCCATTTTTTTTTGTAATTTTTAGTATTAAAAACCATCAACCGAAATTGTCAACGAGAGACTTTTCAGTATATCGCTGAATTTTTAAGATGAGGTATCATTATTATTATTATTATTTCTATTATTATTCGGACAATCCTCATCTTGGTTGTTTTTCATACAACGTTTTGGCTGTTGTACTCTACGGTCTTCATCAGGTATCATCTGGTAGGATGGTTCTAGGTTCAATCCCAGTGTGAGACAATAATAATACTGCTAATGCTAAGTGGGGAGTGCAGTTAATTTACCCCCGTAGGTTAAATAAAGGGTTCGGTTCGTTACTTCCCCACACCTACCAGATGATACCCGATGAAAGCCGTAGAGTACAACGGCCGAAACAGTGTATGGAAAACAATCAAGATGAGGATAGTCCGAATAATAATAGAACTAATGAGATTCTTCAGTTTTTAAGCTGGGCTTATCGACTGGCTGGCTATGTATCTCGCGAACAGACCACACTAATGGAGCCACAAGGCTAAAAAATTAAACATCAACACCAATCTACAAAAAAACAAACTATTTTTGTGCTATTCAAAGATTCCACCCACAATAGTTTTTTCGATATTGGATCAATTTGCTATGTAAGTTTATGCTGAATCGATCCTAGCATTCGGGCTATTTATTTCGAGAGTTCAAACATTTAACTAATCATTGGTTAATAAAAGGCGAGATAAGTGACAAAATCGTTTATACCCCTTTTCCCATTGTTCAATTGATTTGCCCCTAAACGGCACCGCGCCAGAAGACTTTGGTCACGCAACCGTTTCTATTGAGTGATTGTGGTCTTTCTCTTTACAATTTTTCCTCATGATTAGCTTCATATTTTATTAAATGATATCACTCCCATTTGTATCGAATAACTGAAGCCCCACGAATGGCCAAACCAATCAACCAATCGATTCCTCACTTTTTGAATGCAGCTATTTTCCTATCAATGTGTGCATGTATTTTTTGAGTGTGTGTGTCTCTGGGAATTCCTGGACACATTTTTTTTGGGGGGGGCTACAACCTTGAAAGTTTGCATTAGTACGCCATTAAGTACTAACTAAAAAACTTTTTTTTTTAAATTTTCAAAAAGAGATCTTTTTGAGGGTCTCCAGGAGATCATTATGCTCACATCTTGTAAGTGTATCTTTTAAAAGATGATTTTAGATAAAAGATCAATTTTTTCAGATAATCTGAGATAATTCTTTTGATAATTTTCAATAAAACATCTATTTTTCAATGATCATATCAGACAGAAGACCTATCAATTTAGATAGTGTTAGATAATTTTTTCTGGTATCATTTGAGATATTTGTTTAGTTGATCAGTCCTAGCATACGCACGAGTTACAGTGATTCAATAATGCTAGGTGCTGGTATTATTGCTATTATTATTATTATTATTATTATTATTATCATTATTATTATTATTATTTCGGAATCTCACACCAGTGCCTGGTGGTAACCGCTGGAGTTTGAGTGACAGCAAGTCTCCTCAAGTCTCCAGCCCTCCTCTCCTAGTACTCATAGGTCGCAGTAATTTTGCGATTTACAGTTTCACACCGGTTGCCCAGTGGTTATCGCTGAAGGCTGAGTGACAATAAGTCTCCTCAGGTCTTCAGCTAACGTCTCCTCTCTCTTTCGCATATCATGACAGAGCTACGATTCGTTGCAGTACTTATATCTCTAGCACCTTCCTCAGTACCCGTGCAGTTCCAAGTAGTGCTGTGGTCTGCACGGTCTCTATCCTCCCCCTAATCCCGATCTCCCCCAGTCTCTCCCTCAGGGTTTTGGGGACAGTTCCTAGTGCTCCCACTATGACCGGTACTACCCTGGTTTTCATGTTCCACATTTTCTTCAACTCCCTTGCTAGGTCCTGGTATTTTTCCCTTTTTTCACCCTCCTTCTTTTTTACTCTATGGTCTGCAGGCACAGCAACGTCTATTATTTGGCAGGCCTTCCTTTTTTTGTCTACTATTACTAAGTCCGGCCTTCTTGCCTGGATGAGGTGGTCAGTTTGGATGTCAAAGTCCCACAGTAGTTTGTGGTTGTCATTCTCCAAAACTGCCTCTGGCTTGTGCTGATACCACTTTTCCCCATGGTTGAATCCCATTTGTTTACTTAGTTCCCAGTGTATCATCGTTGCTACTCTATCGTGTCTATGCTTATACTCCTTCTGGGCGAGTTGACTACATTCACTAGTTATGTGGTTTACTGTCTCATCTCTTTCACCGCACATGCGGCATTTGCTGTTTGTCTGAGTTCTGTCGATTTTTGCTTTTATGTAGTTTGTCCTTATGCTTTTGTTTTGGGCTGCCATGATGAGCGATTCTGTTTCTCTCTTAAGGTTTCCCTTTCGTAACCACGTCCATGATTTCTCGTCTGCTATATCTTTTATCTGTCTTTTAAACTCGCCGTACAATTTTTTCCCTTCCCACTTTTCTTTTCTAGTTTGCTGTACCGTTCCATTGCTTTCTACTTTGTTTGTTGCACTATCCCTCGCGCTCTTTATGATTTCTTCACTATTTGTTTGCACATATCTATCTAGGACTACTTTAGCTCTCTGGACACAATCTTCTATGCTGATGAGCCCCCTACCACCTTCTTTTCTCTTAACGTATAGTCTATCTGTATCATCCCTAGGGTGTAATGCTTTATGCATCGTCATAAGTTTCCTTGTTCGCCTATCCATTGATTAATTATTATTATTATTATTGTTGTTGTTGTTGTTGTTGTTGTTATTATTATTATCATCATTATTATTATTATTATTATTATTATTATTATTATTATTATTATTATTATTAATTTTATTATTATTATTATTATTATTATCTTGTCTTCTGGACATCTTCGTCGTTGTTTTCACCATTTCTGCTTTCTTTTTTCTGATTTTAAATCTTTTTTTCTCTTACAACCAGCCCTGTCCCACTTGCTCGCTCTTTCAAACCTTTCCCTTCTTCTCTGTCTCATCCATTTTATCTTCATTTTCCCGCTTCCATCATCCGCCCCTATGCTCGTCTACCTTTTCTCCATCCCTCTCTTCTTCTTAAGAGTCTATTTGTTTCTCCGCTGCCTTCCTCCCCCTAGTTGCCCCCCACCCTTTGCTCCTCCATCCATCCTATCCTATCCTCTCACGTCTATGCTCTCTCTGTCCTCCCTTCTCTTCCTCCTATCTCCCTACTCCTTCTTTGTAGTCCTCCTCTTCTTCCTTCACCTTAGAATTCTCTTACATCTACTCCGTTCCCTTTTTTATGCGTACACTTTTCATCTTTTTCTTCTCTTTCTTATCACGTCTCCTCTTCCCACTTTTAAGCTTCTTTTATTTCCCCTTCTTGTCTACCCTTCTCCTTCTCTTTCTAGTCCTTCACCTCTCCGTCCTTCCTTTACCTTATCCTCTCACCCTCCCTTTCATTCCATTTCTTGTCCGTTTTCCTCTTTCTCTCAGTCCTCCATCTCCTTACAGTATCCTTCCTTTTCCTTTCCTCTTTCGTCCTTCTTAAAATCCTCTCTTTCTCCAGCTGTCCTCTCTCTTCCAATTACTGTCGTCTTCTACTTTGCTGTTCTTTTCTTCCTTGCCTTTCTTCGTTCTCTCCGCTCTCCCCATTCCGTCTTGTCTTTCTCTCTGCTCTCCTCCTCCTCCTCCTTCTCCTTCCGGTCTCATCTTCTCTTTACAGTCCTCTTACTCCTTCTCTCCGCTCTTCCTTCTCTTTACAACCCTGCTTCCTCTCACCCCAGACCCTCTTATCCTATGTTTTGCTTAACAACGCTTGAATGAAATTACCGCAACACTTCAGAGAAACACTTCTGTTCGCCTTTGTTAGCCTCTTCATTGTCAATTCTTCATTTCTTTCTTTCTTACATTCTTTGAACGACAGTCTTACCAAGGATCAACCTCATTTTTTACACCAAAGTCAACAGCACGGCTTAAAGATTCCGTTAACACTAACAACAGCCCACATACTACGCAAAGTACTGTCAATAGAGGAACAATTTCTCTACAGTGCCTTAGGATCCTGCTCTACAGGATGCAAAGTGAAGCATTAAAGAAACCTATAATACTAATAATAGTTCACTCTTGAGAATGCAGTATGGGAATGAAGGAGACAGCAGCTCTTACCTGACAAGGACATGCTCTTTGTAACTGGAATCCACATTTATCAAGTACTACTAATCTTCGCTCTTTATTGAGGACCGGAACCACGACCACATTTGGTTATTGAGTCAATGGATTAGATGCACTCTTCTGTCATGATTGCTAATTAATTCTCGCTCTGGTCAAGAGGCATGTAAAGTGTCACCCCGCGAGCGTTATTGCAATGAGAAACTCCTTGCTCTGCTAGCATACCATCATCTTTCTCTAGTACCAGCAGGTCTGCAAAATATTAAAGACCTTTAACAGTAGCACACACTCATAATCTCTTAAGAAACAAGACGAGGCTCTCTACATTGTCAGTTCTTAAAAGACAACAGATCGGGCGTTATGTTTACAATACACACGCCCTTCAGGGAAATTCTTTTGGACATTTTCACTCACCCTACAGCGATAATACTCGACGTAATTATCAATGAACAAGTCCTAAATATTCAGCCTGTCCAAATGGATCTGGAACAAACACATGCACACACACACACACACACACACATATATATATATATATATATATATATATATATATATGATATTGAAGATGGGAACCTCTCTAGAAACATGTACAACATACTAATCAATTGATTTATGGATTAATAAATTAACAAAAAATGTCTCCGTATACTTTTAATCCTGAATCTATGGTTTATATATATATATATATATATATATATATATATATATATATATATATATATATATATATATAAACAATAAGGAATGAGGTAAATTCAGGAGTATAAGTATATGGAGACTTCTTGTTTTTGTATATATATATATATATATATATATATATATATATATATATATATATATATATATATATATGTGTGTGTGTGTGTGTGTATGAGATCTGACAAAATGATTATAAATTACGTGATATCATACTCAAACTCTTATTTTAATTGAGCTCTCGTCATTATGCATCCAATATACAACTTGGCTTAGACAACGTACATAGAATAAACAATCAGAGAAAATGGGGTTGTGGTAAGAATCGAACCTGCAACCGTTAGGGCAGCTGCTCTAGCATAGCGTTGCTCTCACCATCGAGCACCCCGGTGGTTGTTTAGCTCAGTGTATAAATCGAATCATAATTTGGGTAGATGCAGAGTTTATAGGGGATTTTCAGTGTTATAGTTTTTTGCCATTAAATGATCAGGTGATGTGTGTGAATATGGTTATTTTTGGATGAGGAGATTTCGAGCTGTTGAGCAAGTTGTTCATGATCCTGTTTCTTGATTATGATTATTTGAGGATTTTATGGAAAGATGTACAGATTTACTTTCTTCAGCTCTGCGTTTTCAATAATCCTACTAGTAGTAAAAAAAAAGTTTCAACAACCAATGCATCTAACCGATAGTCAACTATGAAGCTGAAATACAAAATCTAAGCAAGAGATTAACCCTTGAACTGATAACCATGTAACGGGAAAAGAAATGAATCATTCTCAGCCTAACACAGAACAATCTCAAAACAGCATTGTATGTTAGGAGTCCAGAAAATCATAGAAACCATTGGAAAACTCAAATGGCAATAAGCCGGTCATGTTATAAGTATGTCAGACAACTACTGGACATCACAACTCACCACTTGGATCCCCAGAGATCAAATACGAAATTGTGACTGGCACAAAATAAGATGCAACGTGACGAGCTAAGCAAATTCTGGGAGTACTGATCCGTGAAGCCCATGACATAGAGGTCTGGCGAATTTTGGGGAAAGACGGACGCTAAAAGGCTGCTACTGATGATAATATGCAGCACAGAAGCCCTCATAGTCAGAGCATTATATTTGGCTTTTGGTACGTTTAGTGGTGTTTCATTTCGCTTACTTTATATTATCTTGCTGCACCACATTGGAGTAAGTTATTCACTCTTCATCGCCTGTTGCGGTTTGTTTAAAAAAACGGTCTAGTTATTATTGTTTTTTTGTTTAACTTATATGAAAACTGCACGTCAAAGTGAGTAACATAACCTGGCTCGATTTAGATCCTTCGAATATGTTGGCTATTTCTTGCGTTGTATAATGTAAATTACTTCAAGGTCCAGTGTTGATTTGATCACTTTTCGCCTCATCTTGTTTACCAAATTGAGGAGCATTGTAAAGGTAAAGGTCTCATGCAGGAAACTTCGGAAACCACTTTTGACACATTTTATCATTCACGACATCATATCCATCAAATGAACAACTCTTTTTTCATGTTTATGTCACAAATTCTTTCTCTTTTAAAATAATACAAAATATATCCGAAATGTTGCTTTTTTTTCTCTCATCTTCAATGTTAGATTTTATGAATAAAACACGCCCATTTCAACAATTTAAATCATACGTTGACCATTGGGTTTTAATACTATCCTCCAGAGTCTCAGAGGATATAAACAGGGGCAATGAAAGCCAATGCCAAAAAGGTCAAGATAAAAACTACTCCCAGATTACTACTAAGCATCCTTTCAGAGATGACCCCTAGATCAAGTTCACACCCCTTGACAAGATGAATAACCCCATACCACTCACTACCACACACAACACATTCTCACCAAATTCCCCAGAACTAGAACCCCAAAACATAGATAATCATTCGCCTGATGAGGCCCGGAGAAGGCAGAAACATGAGTTAGTTTGTGCAGCAAATCCATATTTTACGATTTAAAATTATACATACATACATATATATATATATATATATATATATATATATATATATATATATATACTGGAGTGACAAAAAATAGAAAAAGTTTTTAATGCATTTAGTGCTTCAAGTTGGAAAGATTTCTAGATTATATATATGTATATATATATATATATATATATATATATATATATAGAGAGAGAGAGAGAGAGGGAGGGAGAGAAAGAGTGAGAGAGAAAGTGTGGAAGAGAGGAACAATGACAGAGACAGAGAGATAAATGGATAGATATGTATCATAATAACTGCGATTAAACATAGGTAATAATGTATCCATAAGTGCATTTACTTTGACTGACTTACTAAAGATGAAAAGATATAAAAATCATTAAAAAGGGAGAAATAAGTGGAGAGAGAAAAAAGTGTTGATACGAGATTAGAATGAGACGCAAGAAAACTTTTTGCCTCTTTTTATATTCTCACTGAATAGCGGCCCGGACGTGTGATAGCTATTATTGTCGGCGAGCGTGCCAAATGCGAACTTACCAGAGTACTCACCTGTCTAATGATCTGAACCCACTCTTGCAACCCCTGGCACGCCCCAACTTCCAACACGTCAAGCACTGCAGGCCACTCCACGCTCTAGCTGGGCGCCAGCCATCCGTCCGACCCGTTCCAAGCACGTTGATGCCCTCTCCTCTCGCTCTCCTTTCCAGGTGGTCTGTTTCTCACATACTTCCGATGTTGACCACCACTGGACCTTCTCCGCCTATCCCTCGTTGCCGCTTACGAGAAAGGAGGGCTACTTATGTCCAGCTGCTACCCTCGACCCATTATTTCATCTGTGATCTTCCCTGCCATGATACCAGACAAAAGTACGTTTATACTGTTGGAGGAATAAATTTCTTTTTATTGCTTATTTTTAATTCTTATTTTCCCCTTTCAGTGAAGCACGCCATTACTTTTCATGCAGATGGTTGCGAGCTGTAGTTCGACTCAGACGGATGATACTACTACTACTACTACTAATAATAATAATACTAATAACAACAACAACAATAATAATAATAATAATAATAATAATAATAATAATAATAATAATAATAATAATAATAATAAAAGCACCGTCCTTGTAAATATTTTGTCTATTATACAACTATGTACTGTTTCTTGTGTAACCCCCTGTATTGGTCATGTCCTGTATCAACCTCTGCCTTTGAATATATGTGTGTCTACTGAGTCATAACGTCATTGATTGCCTCAAGTTTCAAGCCGAAATTCGGTGTGCAAAGAATACTATCAGACATCAGAAGGTCTACTACTACTACTACTACTACTACTAATAATGATAATAATAATGATGATAATAATAATAATAACAATAATGATGATGATAATGATAATAATCATGGTAATGATGATATTGATAATCAAAATGATAATAAATCACATTGCTAGTATACTTACTTAAAAAAGTCAATATAAACAATAAGCAACAGCAATAATTATGGTCATTATGGGACACTGGTTCGCTGACGGGAAGCGTGACACATGCACACACACACACACACACATATATATATATATATATGAAGGATCGAAAACGCACCTAATTATATATACGTGCGCAAACATGTTGAATCTGATGAATTTGCACAAAACTTGGTATCATATTACTCATCCATGAAGCAATATCTGATGCTGATTATTAAATTCGATGCTGTAATTTCAAATGCCATGGGGTGGTTAGAAATTATAAATAAGCCGTAATCATCAAGTGACAACCTCTTTTTGCAACACCCTTGATTGTATAGTCAATACTCACAAGGTGACCGATTGGAAAAAATCCCTTTCTATGAACCAAGGGTTAGCAAGTTGCGTGTATAAGATTGGAAGATTCACACTTTGAGCCTGGTGTCAGATTAAGATAAGCTAGTATGGAATGCAATCTAATGAACTTATTTGCAGCATATAAGGCGCACCTCTTTAAGACCTGTCCCTTAGATTATCTTAGTCTCCTCCAATACGTTGAAAGTCCGTCTTTGGATCGAGCTTGGGGTGCCACAGTCAACTTTCGAATGATTGAATATTTTCAAAGATGATATGCAAAATAATTGCCAGCAGAAAATAAGATGGAGAAATGATTTAGAAAGATTCACGAGATATTGATGCCCCCTGTGCACCCGATGAAGGGGTCTTGCAAATTTTGGGGAAAGTTTATGTCAAATGGATGGACATAGACTTTTTACTCAGCTTGGTTTGGCGCTAAATTGTAGAAGCAAGTCATTCAAAAAAAAAAAAAAAAAAAGGGATCTAGCTACATGTTGAGCTTGCTAACCATTGCGCTATGAGTAGATATTTACTTAACTTAATTTTGTCTGGCACAAGGCTCTAAGAGATGAGTCCTCAACGAAGATGGAACAATGTGAGAGTTACAGTCAGCAAGACTAGTTGGATAACCGGTCCAACAACAGGATCTCTGAAAAAGATGATGTATTGACCGTGCGCCTGCTTGTATGCTTACCAGCGTTTGATGTTTTGAAGGAATAATAATAATAATAATAATAATAATAATAATAATAATAATAATAATAATAATAATAATAACAACGACAACAACAAAAACAAAAAGCAAACAATAAGGATCAGAAGGAGAGCCTCCAGAATGTTCAGAGCAAATAATGTTGACGATGAAAGTGCTGTCGATGGTGAGGCTGAAAGCGGTGAAAAACATCGTGATATCAAGACAGCCAAATGTCAACAATGATGAAGCTAATTCTGCCATTGCAACCGGTCATATTTCGCCGGGAATTCATATCGCCTTTCCTAATGGCTTGGGTTACCTACAGCTGACGTCACCCCTGGTATTCTAGGGTCATGCAAAGGGGCCAATTAATACATAACTTTCAAAAATCCCTAGAAACGTTCTGCCATATCCTTGTTATAAATAATTAGCGCTGTTGTCACAACAGCAGGACTGATGAGACCCAGTTGTTTTCTGCAGCGAGATTCTAATCACATTAGCCAAAAAATGCTTGAGATGTGCAGTTGATAACGAGATATTTCTGACAAAATGAATAAAACAATCGAACAAGCATGAAAGTTTATACAAAAATAGTTGAAACAGCACACACATATATACATGCGCATATACATATATATATATGTGTGTGTGTGTGTGTGCGTGTGTGTGCATGTGTGTATGTGCATGTGTTTGTGCGTATGAGGTTGAATCAATACGTTTGCAAACTGACACATACATATTAACTGAAATGTTTGCTGTGTAATATTCGATCAGTGTAAATAATATTCACCACTGAATCGAGTGAACGAAGATGCAGATTTAGAGAGATATATAATGTTGTTGCTATAATAATTACGTTATGGACTATATATATATATATATATATATATATATATATATATATATATATATATATATATATATATAGAGAGAGAGAGAGAGAGAGAGAGAGGTTGATGAACTGCCGGAAAATTCATATCTTCCATGTTCATATAGCATATAACTAAGTAAAACTTTTTACATATTGAAATTTGTGAAATGTCAAATGTCTGGCTTAATATAACTAGAAATGGATACATTATTCATCGACTGCAGACAATGAAATACATGGTCACTGAAAAGTTCCTTGTGAAATTCTAGCTCCATATTTCAGGTTTTAAATTTTTTTCCATAAGTACAAGCTCCAAGATACACTGCCGAGAAAATATCTTTTTCAACGATAGTTATATGCTTATATATCCATCGATAATGGAGTTGATATCAAAATACACGTATACATAAATTGGAACTTCACGATTTTCTATGCGCAACAGATACAAATGATAAGCTACAGTATTAGGAAGCTGCTGAATATATATATATATATATATACACACACACACACACATATATATATACATATATATGTGTGTATCTGTGTTTGTGTGTGTGTGCTGTTATAGCATACCTGAAATTTGACTCCACTTCCTTATCACCTCCGATGAAGCCCTTTCCACCTGAGTATCAGCCTGTATACACCACAGAAGATTACGTATATAACCTGAAAGAAGACATAACTTATGACACATCTTCAACTTACTGGTTTAGTCAAAAAATCACCCTTTAATAGAAGAAAAACTCACTATTAATCAAACACTTTGAAAATATGATATATTTTTGGAACAGTTGATAATTGAAATCGGTGTAAAGCAAGCAACAAAAACATTTCAGCAACTAAATTAATCAATTTGTGTGTTTGAGATAATTATGAATGTGCTACCTTTCATAATAGATATGGTATGATATTGATACGCACTATATATATATATATATATATATATATATATATATATATATATAGTGATTTATATATATATATATATATATATATATATATATAGTGATTTTCAAAGAAACAATATTGTAAAGTTTTTTCAAGTAATAATGTCACACAATATCGTATCAAGTGAGCTCAAATCCTAGGTATTTTAAATAACGAAGAATAACGAAGAAACCTTTAAACGAAAAAGTCGAAAGGCAAAACATGTAAGTATAATTTAACTTTATTCGAATACTGCTATTTTCCATATTGTCTACCTGATGATATTGGCGGATATTGTATCCACATACTTATATATATATATATATATATATATATATATATATATATATATGTATATATATATATATATATATATCAACGTATGTATAATGTATATAAACTGCTTAATTTGTTCAATATTCTTCAAACACCAGGAGGCAAATGTAGGGGCCTAGAATTGTTCCTGCTTCCAACTGACGTCCATTGCCAACTGAGAGGGAGATGAAGGCAAGAAAAATCGTGGCTGGATTAAAATATCGTACGTTTGACCAACACTACTTAGAACGCGCGTGTAAAGTGGAAAAAGCCGCGGTTCAGTAGAAGTGCCTCCCATATCGATAAAAGCCGCTGTTCAGTGGCACATCAGGCTGCACCCTCCCCACCAGCATGCGAATAAGTGCAACCGGCGCTCAACCAGCAGTTCGGCTAGTAATCGATTTCCAATATTATTTATAGTAGATTGATATCGATTTACCTGAAGGGGTCCTTTACAGCTCAAAACATCTTGGCTGCGAACCAAAAACCAAGATTGTGTCGGCTCAGATATATCCAGTGGTCGTGCTGGTTGATTACGGCACCTGTTATCAGAAAAAGGTGACTGGTCGATTTTAGGAAGGGATAGGAAGGAAGAAATAGCCGCAGACATTCACACGCACTTGGAAACACGTATACATACGTATACGTAAAAAGCAAGACATACAGTGTGTGCGAAAGCATCAAATACATTCCGATAGATTTTTTTACATCCCTGAATACCTTCAAAACCTATAGAATTTTGACCAAAGATTAAACAATACAATAACTGAAATTATATTCAATCAGACATTGAAAACTCAAGAACGAAAATCAGAATCTTTATGGTCAAAATTCTGTCGATTT
>OY735210.1:14562233-14564256 GCA_963457665.1 Thysanoteuthis rhombus
ATACATTCATGTGATCGGCAATCACTATCATTATCGCAGAGACAGAGAGAGAGATAGAGTGAGAGAGAGAACTCAATGGTTGAAGCGACACTACGTAAAAACGGCTACCCAATTGATTACGCGTTGATTTCTGCAGTAGCCCATTTTTCTCAAGTTGTTTATACTATTTACACTGTCTAGGCCAAACAACAGATTTTCTGAGTAATAACAAGGGGTCATTATCATTATACATACATATATATATATATATATATATATATATATATATATATATATATGTATCTGGAAGACCAATTAAGTATCAACTTTAACGTAGCGTTGCTTTCACCGTTGAGTTTTCGCTCTCCATTTCCCTCCAACGCTCTTTCTGTCCGTCTGTCTGTCTATCACTCTCTCTCTATATATAATGATTGTACTGGCACGTAAATGAATGAAGGTGGTTATCTGTTACATTTGCATCCAAATAAATTGTCGCTACAATTATCACATTCTGTTGGGCGATCTATCTATCTATCTATCTATCTATCTATCTCTCTCTGTCCGCCTCTCTCTCTCTCTCTCTCTATATATATATATATATATATATATATATATATGTCTGTGTGTGTGTGTGTGTGTGTGTGTGTGTACATATTAATGTATACTCTATATATATTATTGGATAGTCTATAGCCACACTGAAGAGTTGTAATACAACGAAACAGCTCTCTGTGGATGACACAATTATATAATCATATAATATATGTATATGTATTATTTTCCAATATCTGTCAATGCAAATTATGTAATTTTCCTCTGTGTTTTTCTCCCCCTCTTCTTTGTTCATTGTTATTATGATACAATGTATACATATTCTTTTCTTGAGATCGTCAGTTGATAGTATGAAACTGTTTCGGGGCTATCAAAGACAAAACATGGCACCTTAGCAGTGTTGATCAAACACTACCTCCATTTCATATACATACATGAGTGCCCCCCACCTCACACGAAACATGACAATTTTGAATATACTTGTAAAGATAGATTGTTCAGATTGATGATCAGCAAATTAGTGCATAAGTTTTTACCACGTCTTTCGTGGGAATGTGTATAGCAGATTGTCGTGAAAACTCTTAGTTAGATTTCTATGATATCAAACAATTTCAAAACTTAGATTTACGTCTCAGTTTTCGAACTTGTCTGTTATAACTAGACGCAAATGACTCAGGCATTATAGATAATTGAGTATCCTCTTCTGATGATGCAAAATGAGCCTGAACAGAAGCTATAAAAAAAAATATTATAAAGCAAAAGAAACTACGACGAGCAGAATCGGAAACGTTCATAGCTTTATAGGACAAATCCTTAAGCTCCTGAAGCACATTCGTGTTCGTTCTAGCGTTAATAATTAGCCTTTCATCATTTGCTTCATATTGCAGCGGTTTCTAATAGCTACTAATGGATAGACACCAACACGCGGCTGATTACATAATACAACATTTCCTGCTTTCTTATAACTATACCTTTACAAACTCGGAACCTGCTCGGTTTAGTAATGCGTATAACATAATTAGTTTAGTCCAATATTCGCGAAGTCGAGCTATTGGCATGCTTCCCTCGAAGCCGTTTGCGTGTGCGCACGCACACATGTTTTACAACCAGTGCACAAAGGAAATTTATGCGCACATAGAAGGTCAGTTGCCTAAAATGGTGTATTGATTAGTAATTATATCTATAATTATGAGTATAATAATATATTATGACTATTGAAAATCTTTTAGCTAACCAAGTCCTTGTTAAATTGTGTGTCTGTTTCAAATACGATAGTAATGGGTGGCGTTAATTCATTTCGATGTTGGATCACATGAAAATAAGAAATTGATGTTTTATTAACGTAATAGCAAACTGAACACAGTAGTTAAAAGGGTTGAGTAAAATCTCAACTAAATCCGTCACTTTGTAGAAAGTAATCGTACTTGTATTATTCAAACAGATGTTTATTAAGTTTAATCAACCGGGAGTGATACGCTGTGCTAAAATTAAT
>OY735210.1:14564456-14596956 GCA_963457665.1 Thysanoteuthis rhombus
TTTCTCTCACTCTATTGACGGTCACTCACTCTCGTCTCTTTTCCGTCACGTCTACATTACCAGTCAAAATATGCGCCATTAGAATCAGCATATTGCTGCAAACGACCCGGCAGTGAATTTATTCGATCACAATAAGAACTCAGGTCATTGGAATCAACAAATCGCCGGAAGGCATGCTTGAACTGGTCTGCATTGGTGTACACCTGCTGGTGCGTAGGTACATCAAAGTCCTTGAAAAAGTGGTGATTGGTAGGGGACAGGCCAGGTGAATAGAGGGAATGGGACAGGAGCTCAATGCTTAATTACATCAAGGTTTGTGAAACATGAAATGCGAAATATAAAGCCTTGTGTTATCCTGTAGTAGGACAGTTACCTTTCTCACAATCACTGCAGACAATAACCTTGGCAACTTCGACGAATAAGGTTTATATTACGGCAATAAGATTCTGTCGTGATGGTGTGACCAGTTTGCAAGAGGCTATACTTGATTACAACACAACTAAATAATCTGGGCCATCGTTTTGGAGTCATTTGATTTTGGTGAAGTTGGAGGGAAGCAAGTTTTTCGCCCCCCCCCGAAGACTACGCTTTCGATTTCCTATCAGAAACTGATTTTTATCAACAGTGATCACAAGCGAAGGATAAATTTTGAAATGAACCTGCAAAGAGACAGACCGTGCAAGTTGCTTATCATTAGTTAAATCATAGAGTAACCATTTTTTTCCATTTTTTTCATTTTGCCGATTTGTGGTCAGATGTCTTCTGGCTCTTGTACGGACTAAACCTAGTTTTGCTCCTAATGTCTGAATGCTTGTATCTAGATTAACTTTCACCACTGCCTACAATTGTTCATTGCTGTGGCGACTTACAACTAAAATCAGGTTCATCTTTGAGTCCAGATCCCCAGAAGCAAATGTTTCAAACCGGCAACACGCAGCCTGTGCTAAATCTGACTTTAGCTCTTAAGTAATGTCAATGTTGCCGATGGCTTTGGTTGAGCAATAGCCCGAATATGACACAAAAGTTACCTAAAAAATAAAAAAAAAGCAGAGGCAAGTCGCTACCACAATCAATAATTGAATGACTGCAGCGTCGAAATTATAAGTACTGTAAAAAAATTCAATGAACAATAGTATATGGTCAGAATTCATAACTGCAATGACGTTTTCCACGAAAAAACATCTAAAATAGAGTAAACTAAAAAACAAAAAACAAAAACAAAACAAAACAAAACAAAACAAAACGAAACATCTGAAAACATCACATTCAGGAGAATCTAGATGGGATCATCAAATGCATTAGAATATTTTTTAAAGCTTAAAAAAAAATGCCGTTTTAGATATGGTCCAGACTAGTGCCAATTGAGGACGCCTCCAGCGGTGGACATTCGTTATCATGGGTACTCTGCTCTGTACACTCTGTACGTAACCAAGTCAATTCAATGTATGTTGCGATGCACTCTTTCCTTCACCTTGATTAAAACTATCTGACATGTGCATTTATTTGCAGACTGTTGGTAAGTTCTCACTAAATGTCACTGGTTACAAAATTACGACTCAACAGCGTATTTCTCTCAATCCTCAAAAACGAGGAAATAAAATTTCATGAAAATCAAAACACACAAAAAGAATAATACTAAAGTTGATGATCACAAAAACACCGTGGGCCACTTATCAGTGTAAATATTCCCAAATTTATTGAATAAAGACTTGAGAAAAGGTCGGAATTTTTAGCTCAACCTAGACCCTTTCCCCACACAGCTAAGCCAAAAAAAAAAAAGGTGGTCTGTTGCCTACCGAATATGAACGAAAGTTAAATGGTGTAACAGCTCGAATAATAGTAACTGAAAAATGATGCAAAATATACTGAACAGGGTTGGGGGGAAAATAAGGATTTGGCAGTGGTGGAGGGGATAGGATCGATTATAAGTCGGAAGAACACTACTAGTTCCCCTGAAGCAACCAACTAGCGGTAATAACTTACTAACTTCAGAGCAGCAGTAGCGGAAGTGATGCATGAAAATGGCTAACAAAGTGTACAGTCTACACAACTTCCGCTGTGTAAGTCACTCAATCTGATTGGTTACCGGATGGGTACCATGAGGTGCTGGCTGAGAGACTTCATCTTATTTTCGGATATACGCAGATATCACATTCAAACATTTCTTTTCATATATATATATATATATATATATATATATATATATATATATATATATATATATATATATATATATATATATATATATATGTGTGTGTGTGTGTAACTGGTTCCTTTTATTCATTTTCAGAAACAATTACCTTTTTTCAACTATTTTTCGATCTTTCTTCATCAGCTTATTTTACTGGTGCTGTTTTCTTTTTTTTTTTTCAAATGTTTTCCCCTTTCGTTCTTTCTCTTGTCCCTTTTCGTTTGCTCCCGCAGACATTGAGTTTTTAACCGTCATTATTGGCTCATTTGAATAGAATTGATTTTTGACACTCAACTGTCTTTTTGAAATAATAAATTTTTTTTTCTTGCGAATTCTCTTGTTTCTTTTATCCTTTTTTTTTTTAATTCATTCACTACTTTTAAGATCAGGTCTGGGTGGATGTGTGAAATTCTCACCCACCTTAAGCGCACCTAATGTTCAAAATGGCGCATAGATAGCAAAAAAGAAAAAAAGAAAAAAGAAATCAGAATTTATCAAAGAAGTGTCAAGACGGTTGAGAAACAGTTCTTTTGAAATGATCCAGTAATGACTGTTAAAAACTCCAGGTTTACCCAGCTTTTTCTTCTTAACCCTTTCCCGTCAGGTTATTTTTTACTACATCACAATTTCACGTCCTTCATTATACTAATTACTTTCCATCTTCCACCTCTTGTGTTGATATTAAGTGTAGTTATATTCAGCAAGGATGTTGTTGTTCAGAATTTCTGTGAAAAGCCACGTTGGGAAAAAACACCTATAGGAATCTTCACAATGTGGTGTCAAAGATTAAATGATGATCGTCATAGGAGAATTTACTCTACTATTTAATTATTTAGAACAGGCTTTTGCGTATTCCCGCTTCCCAATGAGATAATCTCTTCTCTGGGTAGTGCTATGAAACTTTAAAAAATGTAAAACACTGTTGTTAAAAAGTGGAGGAACAATTACACATATGATAGCCCTATTATCTATATCTCTCTTGCACTCTCTCTCTCTCTCTCTCTCTCGTAGTCTCTCACTATATATGTACATCACAGAAAATTTCACAGCTTTAAACACAAGCACATTGAAAAAAAATTCAGTTTTATTTTTTATCTTATCTTATTATGGATGATAATGATGAAGACGATATATATATATATATATATATACATGTAAGATAAATCCATCGCTAGAGAAAAGTCTTTTCGTCTTCTTTGACGACAGCCATTGCACTTTTCTCAGGTATGTCTTAACAGCAAACTGTCCTATGCTATTCCTCCATCTAGCACCTGGTCTTCCCTTACAGCGTTCACTGTCCTAAGGCACCAATCAGTTATCCTTTTGCTCCATCAGCTGTCCTTTCATCTTGCAAAGGATACAGCCCATCCCCATTTCAATTTCCTAATTTTTTGTATAATTTCTTTCACCCACACTTCCCCTCGGATCCATTTTGATCTTATCTGTATATCATAGTTATCCCACCCATTGCTCTTTCCATGACTCTTTAACCTGCTCAGAGATGGTTGTCAGTTAGTTTCTTTACTTCCAATCCGAAAGTTGGTATGGTGTATCAATTGTATACCTAAGTGTCAGTCACATTGTTTGATGTTTTTCTATAAGACTTTTTCATACCAAATGCTTTCAGGCCAAACTTAATGCATTGTTTTTTTCGCTTTTGTGGTCTTTCTCTGATTTTATTTCATGACCTAAGTAAACGTATTTCGTAACGTCTTCTAAAGTCTCCTTTATACACATCATCTTTTTGGGGCCTGTGTTGTTCAGCATTGCTTTTGACTTTATTCTGTTCATCTTTAACCCTATCTTTTAATTGCTTTATTCAGATAATTAAACATTTTCTGGAACAAATCTGATGTTTGTGATGTAATTGAAACGTCATTGGCTGAACGTAAATGGTTAAAATATTTCCTTCTCCCATTTTCCCAGCTATTATTCCGGAAGTTTTTATATTCATTTAGGATGATTTTTATGTAGTTCTCGGTTCTTGCATTGATTTGAAAACAGCTGCGTTTTCTACTAAGTCAAACGCTTTTTCATAATCGACCAAAAAGAAAAAAAAAACAACAAAAAAACAAAAACAAAATCGAAGTGGTTTGTGGCATTCTTATGGCTGTCCAACAAGTTGATTTATTGTGTGTAGGTGTTCTAATGTTGAATTAAGCACCCACAACGTCTTTCTGGTCACGTGGTTCATTCTCATCTAGAGTATCCATCCGTTTGGAAGGACATTTGTGGATAGCTTATACGTATACCAGCTAATGATGTAATTGCGTGGTAGTTGCTGCAGTCTTGATTATCTTTTTCTTGTGAAATAGGATATCTATCCTCAGTCAGTCATTTTAAGGTACTTTTCTTTCTTGCATACGTTGTGTGAATAATTCCGTTTGTCTCCTTGAAAAAATATCTTCCTTGTACCTCCCAAAATATCTGTTGCTATGCCGTCCTCGCTGTGGAGCTCTCAGAGTTTTAATGTTATGGAGTGCGAACATTATATTCAGTCATCCGTTGAGTTTTGGATATTACTGATATCTGTTGGATTATCAGTTCGTGGTATTGAACCGTGGCACTTTTCAGTATATTCTTTTTATTAATTTCAATATCTTTTCCTTATATTTGTAAATTCGCCTTTTCTGTCTTTTAGTGAAAGCATCTTTTGTTTGCCAGTATGTTTCAAGCTTCACCCTCCACTGATAGCCACTGCTCACAATGACACGATGCAGGTTTTCAATTAATGAGATAAACTCCAGTTCTCATGTGATATCTTATCAATCACTCAACTGCTAGATTAATTAAACCCCTGTTAGCCAGTTTATAGACATACTCACTAGTATTAACTCACGCACACACATATATACGTTTGACCTCACAACCAACATGAAGTCTTCACACATATCAAATTAGGCTATCCGAATTTTACCTTTAAATTAATACATAGATTAAACTCACCAGTTCACATACACACCCGTCAGAGAAGAACGGCTCATAAACATAAATGAAATATACACCCAAAAGAAAAAATCCTCCGACTAATTAACTACGCATCGCTTACAGAAATTCCACCCGACAAACACATATTTCCCTCTGTATTACAACAGCACATTCCAGTAAGGATCAGAATAACACCACCACAGTCAGTTCGGGCACTTATAAACCATTAGGTTCCATTGAAAAGTTGACAACATCGTCCAACATCCAGGATATCACACCAGCAACTGATCAGGGATCTATAAATACACACTATTTCGTACACTTAAACATTCCCCGGAGAACTTAGTATAGACTAACAAAACATATTAAATTGGACAAAGAAAACTTATTTGTATTATCGAATTGTCTCTTCGAGCTAATATATATATATATATATATATATATATATATATATATATATATATATATATATATATTCTATCAGTTTCTACCCGAACTTCAATCTGAGGATTCAATTCGAAACACAAATAGTATGGTTATCGAATACTTTATATATCATATAATCTCATCTGGTGCCGATAACCTCATCCCGTCTCTGAACAAGTTGTTGATTAAATACCTTCAATTTCAACCTAAATTGAGACGAAATGATTCTGAACTGTGATTTTGTCTACCAAAATTGTTTTGCTAAAATCCCTAAACAAACTATCGCCAGCTGGAGCAAGATCATCAGAGTATAGTGGATGAATAAATTTTTACAAGCCAATCGCCTTAACAAGTTATGTGATAAACTTAGCTGCGTGAGGAGATAGTTATCGTTATGACCGTGTGATCAATTTCCATTTCACCAATGATGAGCCTTTCCTGTTCAAAGCTGTTTTTGAACGTCAAAATTGTTGGCAGTGAACGTCAGCTGTAACTGTTTGGTTATCGGTTAGAAGTTCATAATGGACAATGCTTTGCCGAGCAAACCAAACATTCCACAAGATGTTTGAAAGATGGCCGTCCTGTCGGCTGGGACACAGATCTGTCATTGCAACTGAGCGCATGATATTTTGAAAAAAAAGATCAATTTCTCATCCCTTGTAACACTTCCGTCCAGGAAGTCACACACACACAAAAATCAGAGACATAAATCAATGAGCATTTTTCTGACTGTTTGATATTGATAGGTTATATAAGATCAATTTTCTAACCCTTAAAACTTCAATGAACTGTCATGTGGATGGTGCTGAATTGTTTATTAAGAACCCTAAATGTAGAAATAGGGATCGTACTGACTATCACTGTTCCTCTTAAAACAGAACAATTTTTTGCGTTAATGCTGTTATCCTATTTAATGCATATCCGTTAGGCACACAGCACAAGGACTAGGGCTGAGGAACCTCTTCCTGAGGCGACGGGGTTTACGACCAAATCAGGTTCGATACAGCAGTTCTTGTAAGATCACCGAAGCCAAGTAACATCGAGCTTGGACAGTACCTAGATAGATAAATACCAGTGTTGTAAGCAGAACGATGCTTTGATATATCTGGCAAGTCAGGAGTGGATCCTGCAGTCAATTGACCGTGTATTTAACTTTGCGACTCCCTCGAAGATTGTATAAGAGGAAAACAATGATGCATAGATCAATGGCACTATCCAATTCAAGAGACCATACGAGGCGAACGTCAACAAATTGACTAAGGTTTTGTCGGTAGACTTTGCTCCTCCAGCCGACCAAAGAGTGCATTCGAAAGAGAGAGAAAAGATAGAAAATGAAGAATAACTCAGAAAATTGAGTTATGTGGAGGCTTTGATGTAAGCAAAATTATTGGACTGTTTGGAATGTTCGAAACGAAATTTGAAAAATATTAGAAGGATATTAGTTCAAAGAACAAGTGAAATTATCCAGACGACAGAATTTCCAACCGAATATGGTATAGTGGGGAATACTGTGAGGATTTTGGTGTAGTATTTATGAGAATTTTTATCACTTATTCTCCACTGGTGTGGATAGCTAACGAATATAATAAAAAGAATTAAAAAAACTCAAAGGCATTAAGTTATCGACCAACCAGTTGATCCAAGCGAGAATACAGAAACTGATGGTCGTAATCAAGAGAAACACCTGGCAATTAGTCGATGTAGCTGTACCAGCAAACCATAGGGTGAACACAGAAGAAAGTAAAAAGCTGGAAAAATACAAAGAGCTTGACTTGTAACTGAGAAAACCGTGAAATATGATGATTGGGATAGCGGGGGGGGGGATTAGATACCATATCCCAAAACACTAGAATTGAGATTCAATGAATTGAAAAACCAAAGAAGGCTTAAGACTATCCAGAACCTTGGATTGCTATAGTCTGCCAGTATACACAGAAAAGTGCTGGAGATTTGAAAAAGCTTGCTGTCACTCAATACCAAGCTATAGTCACTTGTCACCAGTTTTGAAGATGTTAATTCATGGATTACTACTTCTGCTGCTAATTATAATAATGCTATTGCTGATGATGGTGAAGATGATATGAGATATGCCGATATCACTCTACTAACAGATCACAGAATGAAATGAAAAAAAGATGGAAATTCCAAAGGACTGAAAAATGTGACTGGAGAAAGGAAGAAATTTGGATTAAAAAAAAAAAATTAGGTTGATAACAATGCATAAAGTTTTGCTAACGAGAGCAGGGCTGTCAGGTTTGGTCAGAAGAGAAGATAGTTTTATCTCAGAGCAGCCCCTTGACGCTGATATTGAACCTCTGTCTCAAAACTCACCCGATTTCCATATTCAAAGCTATTCCAATGCCCGTGTCAAATGAATCTCAGTGATAAGGCTCTGATTATCTCCCCTACAGGTGAAATCTGACAACTGTACTCGAGAGATGACGTCCATAGTCTGTGAAAAGGAAATGAAGAAGAAGACGACTCGTCAGTGTTGAGAATTGCGTCGCCTCTGCTATTATGATTTGGCAGAATAATAAAAGATTCATCATAACGGCGAAAAATTGCAACAGAAATGACAAGCAGCCAAAACAGCCGTTGATAAATCTTCAAAACAAGACGCCAAAAATGGAAGAAAGTGTGTGTGTAAGCATATGCGTATGTATACGTACAGTAAGTGCAAAAAATATCTGATACATTTCAAAAAATTTATTTGGTGCATGTGGCTCAAATTTCCAAAAGGACATTTCCTTCCCGGACACATATGGTACTAGTTACTGCGTTATGTGAATAATTTGAATGTCAAAAGAAAACAATTCTTGCACTTCTGAATTGATGAACAACCATGGTCAACAAAAGTGGCGAAGGGTTCTATCATTTTTCATTTGTATGTGTGTTTGTGTGTTTCAATGCTCCTGGCCGAACCATTCTGTCTACAAATGTTTTTTCTAAATTTTATTGTTGGGTAAAAAAAGGCTATTTTGATTTTTTTGAAGTCTTATTTTGACGTGTTTATTGCTGTCATGTAGATTCTCTATTTCTTTTCCGATATTTTCCGAGGGGAAAACACCAGTGTTATCATAAACATAATTTATTCTGGCTATGTTTACTTCACGATGTTTTTTTTTACATTACTCCAAACGCTGTTCATTTATTGACTTTATTGACTGCGGTGGCTAGTTTTTGATAATCTTTATATCCTTTAATAAGGAAAACTTTCCTTGCAAAACGAAGAGATGTCTAACTTCCGTTTGATTTCATGAAAACAAACAAAAAATACATGATGCACAAAGCATTTCATGACCATTATAATACTTTTCATTTTCTCACAGCCTAAGGAAAAATGTGATTCATGACATTTTTGAGTGATGCACATTTTTTTTCAATTAGAAAATGGTTCTTTTAAAGCTTTTAACCTAACAATTTTGACCATTTTTCACCTTCATCGCAATTTTCCCGGCTGTCTTTTTATGAAACAAAAGAAAATTGAGATGAAGGTCAAAAGTTATCAAATTACCATGGGTTACATTCTATACTAATATTTGTGCCTGTTGGTTGTATGTTTGTTTATGCATACCTCTTCAAAACATTATTACTCATCAACCCAATATCCTGCATGTAGACTTAGAACAAATGTAAGGATGACTCTGGGGGTCATTTGGAGTCAATATTCATAGAGTTTGTGCCACACTTTTTTTTTTACACAAGAATGCTGATAATATTTGAACACTCACAATAAATATCACCATCGATGAGACGTTGACACAATTTTACAAGATTTTGGCAATATTTTTGCACAGATGTAACTTAACTTGGACATATGTCAAAATCTTTCCATGGTGGATGTCAAGGACAATGCGATATTGACCTTAGATCATTTAAGGTCAGTGCCAGTTTTCTAAATGGTTAGCAATCACTTCAAGCCCATGAAACGTAGATTTAGATATAGAAATAGATCCTTCAACGTATTTAAACGTGATTTTGATATTGGATTCACTCGCAGTCACCATTTGTCATTTCTGATCATTTCTAGCGAATTTCCTAAGATGTTGCCTACAATAAAGCACTTAGGAAACAGAAATTTCGCAAAAAGGTACATATCAAGTCACAGGCAATGTGAAGTTGATGCCGGGGGTTAGTCGTGGTCACTTCTGGAAATTGACATGAGGCCACTCACTCAAGATCATTGGCCCCTACCAGTTTACCGTGCTTCTCCCATGGACAGCTCTGTATTGGTTGTTCCAGGGTTGGATTCTGGTGCCTGATGAGAGAAACACTTATTTAGTGTATCCAGGAACCCAGTCAAACTAAAAGATATTCATTCTTTTTTTATGCATCAGAATATTCCCTCCATTACATTAAGTTTCAAGTGTTCATGGAGTGAAAAATCGTTTTTTTCCATTAGCTATGTTGTGCAAGAAATATATCAAAGAACATATTTTTCTTGTTTGGTTATATTTCAAGTTATCTTCCTCTGAGCAGGGACTGGCATTCCAGCTAATACTCCATGACTAATAAAATGTTTTTTTTTTCGTTTTTTTTTTCTTTTCTGCAGATCCTGCTTGTCTTTGGTAAGTTTTACGAATCCGTTGATGTACTGTCGCAAAATTTATCATCAAAAATCGGGTAACTCAATGTTTTTTCCACTATTGAACATTCATTCATCACGTAATTATGGAAGTGTGCTTCTGACTCGGTTCAGCATATTCCTTATACCTTTGTTTCAAACAGTTTATTAAATTTGGTTGATTTGAAGTACCGTAAAGTTATCTATTTAATTTTCGCTCAGAGATTTTCGATGTTCAATATCGTTTCAGCATATCTTTATTATTTGGAAATGCATTTGAAGTAAACCCCCTCCTCACATGGATGGTATGTCACTTGGCTGAGACAGCATTAATACAATAAGCACACACGGGAAATATTTAACTGTTCATTCTATTTACGCGTTTTAGGCCAAGTGACACGTTCTCTGTGTTATAACGAGAGGTCATTTCAAATGATAAAACACATTCATACGTATATATATATATATATATATATATATATATATATATATATATATATATATATATATATATATATATGTAAAGCTAGTGCAAAAAATACAAAATACAAAAAAAAAAACATCATATGAGTGGTTCCAAAATGAAAAATTGGTTAATGTGTTCAATCTAATTTAAAATTATATTCTTGATTGGAACATTTCATTCCATTGAAACCTTACGAACCCCCCCTCTTTCTCTCTCTCTCTCTCTCTCTCTCTCTCTCTCTATATATATATATATATATATATATATATATATATATATATATATATAATTTTATTTTAGAATCAGTTTAGCACATTAGGTTTTCAAATGTCACTCATTACTGTGTTTCATATATATATATATATATATATATATATATATATATATATATATGGCTGCATAAAATGTGTTAGAAAATACTGATGCATTTTTTCGTTTGGCTGTCTCAAAAATGAATACCCCCTATATAGACGTTATGTGTTGTCAGAGATAAAATCAAGTAGAATGATTAACCACAAAGAATTGCAACCATTCAGTCAAATAAAAATTAACAAAAAGTCAAGGTGAAAATATTCAGCATCCCCAGTCAACTTAGTCACGCCAATGGCTAAAAAATATAGAAAATGCCTATGAACACCTTTGCTTTCATGACCACGGCAGTGATATCCATATGTGATAGTTTTTCTTTCTTCAGATGATTGCAAACGTGCTATTTCGCTCGTTGTCGAGATGAAAATGAGTACATTTCTGTCTTGGTCACAGAAGCAAATTTTGAAGGGAAAATTGATAATTTCTATAGATTTTTAGACATATTCAGTCAAGTTATAACACTTATAACCATGAACAAAAAAGAATGAAAATATCTTGCACTGTGTAACATACGTGTGCACTTAAGTCTATTATAACCTTTGAGTCGAAATGGAAGCAAGAAGCAACCGTGCAGCTGGTTGTTCAGAAGAAGCAAGAAAGATTTTGCTTGTTTAATTAAAACTAAGACTGTGTTCTGTTGTCAATACAACTATCTCTTTCATTACATTAAAATCACAGCTGTAAATACTGACAAGCTGAAGGACTAATTTGAAATCAGTTTGTTATCTTCTTCAAGGCTTGCTAAGATGTCCCCAGCGAACTGGACGATAAAATATTCCGTCACCGCCTCCGTCAATCACGGTGCGTTTTTTTCTCTTGCTTTAATCTTTTTCGTTGACATTGTTATCTTCAAGAAGCAATCGTTGCATAGCGAAGCATTCGTGTTTGTTATAGAGTGAGTTGATCCGACCAAATTGCAATGATGGTAACATAATGAACAACAGATATTTGCAACTATTAGTACTACAAGTACGACGACAAATAACGATGACTAATGTACTAGTGTGGTGGAACACGCTGACAATTTCATTAATTATAGAGGATCAATTATAGTTTCACTTTTCAACAAACATGTCTGGTAAGTCATTCAATTGAAACTTTCATGTGAACAACGTGTTTTAAAAGCAACCTATGTTATGTGCGATCAATTAAGAAAATTGAAAAAGGGTTAATCAGTGAAAAAGTTACTTTTTTCGTCTTTTTTTTCTCGGTAGTGTTCACTGAATTTTCAAAAAACAAGCATGAATGTTGATAGAGACAAACTGAGGGCCAGTTTAGCATAATATTACATTGCAAATTGGAACCCCTACAAAAAGCTTTTTAGAGGATGAAATCAACAAAAAGAAAAAAAAACTTAACATAATGAAAATGTTGAAAATTTCAGCCCTCTAGCTGAAAGGAAGGATGTAGAAGTATAAAGCGTGGAAATTTAGTGCTATGAAAATCCCATGCTTTTTTTCCCTAGCCAAAGAGATCATGCAATCAACAAAGCAATCAAACAACCAACCAATACTGTGTATTAAAGTCAGATAATATAAAAATAATGATGGGAAGATGATAAATATGGTAGGTAAAAAAAGGGGGAATTGACTAATATTAGACAAGAGAGAAAACTTGAAGTAGGAGCCAAAGATCTGATAAAACAATTCTATAGAGAATTAAACATACAAAAGAGGAACGGCAGAGGAAATAGCATGGTTGATCAAAGGACACCTGAAATGAAAAAGAAATCATTATAAATGGCGACTCAAATAAACAGTTTATGAACTGACTAGGTAAGTACCAGAATGAACCAGACTACAAATAACAACTTTACTAATTCACACAGGATATAAAAAGGATATGACTGGGTAGGAGTCACGATCCACGGAGGACACAGGCAAACATCCAGATTTGACCGTGTTGATACATGAAGCTGTCATAGATTAGAAAAAAAATGTAAGTTTCTTTGTGAATATACGTCAAACCATGTAATGGGACTAAACTTAGTCATTCTGACCAAGAGAAAAATATCCACAAAGTGCAACTGAAACAGCGCGTAAAACTGGATACACAGCTGAAAGTTACCAAAAATGGAATTTGAAACTGTGTATTGCACGTCTGTACAATCGTTCTCTGATAATACCCTAATCAGACGTGATTTCGTACAAGTCTCGGCTATGTATTGAACTACTACCTGCTCAGCCTAACGAAGAGTGCTACGATTAGTTTCAGGCTTTTTCCGGCCATTTATAATTGACTTCAATTCTCAATAGACTCTTCCTAAGTTTCAATCGATAAAATATCTGACCAGAAGCATAGCTTAGAGGCGCTATCTGACAACGACCCAACAATGGAAGGACGCCCCCAAATGCTTCATGAAAATTAAGTCCTCAATTGCATTTTTAATGACAAATCTCAATAAATGTTGGAGTAGACAATAGCATGTGAGAGAAGCCTGCTGCTTACAAGAAAGTCAGTGTCATGTGATAAATATTTTTAGAATAGATACGGAAAAGAGTGTTTTGATGATAACAAAAACTAATTGAATTTATATGCATAAGATAATATTTTTAGTTGGCATGAGGAAAAATGAATTTCTGTAAAAAAATGTTTCCGGCCATTGAAGCTTCTAAACTAAAAATATATCAAAGTTTGTAAGAATTGTTGTGTGACCAGTGAAACAAGGAAAAAAGTGTTGCTGATGAACATACATTATTTGAAACTGATTAAAGAGCACAGTGTTCAAGCACAAATGTTCTGTGGTGTGTGCGCGTTTGAGAGTAATTAAAGATTATGCATTGTTGTGAGTTCCATAGGGCCATGCTAACGTACAAATTCTATGTGACTAATCAAGTTCAGAATGCTTATTTATATCTTCTTAGAGGCTCCAAAAACAATTTTTTCTGGAGTCTGGCACCCTTATTTAAAAAAGGAAAGTTTTAAAATATTATTGATAGGTCAAAAAATGTTATTTATATGGTTTGCATTCCATTTCTTGCAAATTTCATCATCATCAACATCATCCTTTGTAGAAGCAATAGCCTTTTGACGTCGATTTTGGAAATAGACTTTCCCAACATTTGCCAGGTTTTCCCGATCATAGGCATCTCAGTGCCAGCATTTTCTGAACTTGTTTGAATCGTCATGCAATCGTATTTCTTACGGGCAACAATTTTGTATGTTATCTTTGGAGATCCTCTACTTCAGTCATCTTGTCATTTGGTTGACCTTTCTACAACATGATTTGCCCATTGCCATTTGAGTTTTCCAATGTTTTTCTTTCTTTCTAATATATCTCTTGGCTCTGTTTGTTTTCGAATATTTAATGCTGTCTTGAGGTGTGAAAGTTGGATGGTTCTTTACTCCCTGCTTTTCCCCTTTCCCACTTTTTTTGGGTTCTCAACATTAATATTTTTATCGTCCTCTTCAATTTCAATTTTTAAGGATTTTTACCTCCCTTTCCGAAAACCTTTTCTTCAAGAATTATTTTCTTTCAAACATGTCACCTCCCTTTCATCCAAAAGACCAGAACGTATACGTCTGTTTGGTCTTTCTGGGTAATTGTAAAGGACAGAATTATGCAATCTTTGATCCGCCATAAATTCTGCGAAAAAGTAGGATCACTGCTTACTAGAAACTAAATTTTGTCAATCATCTTTCTGGCCAATCAGAGACTGAATAATTATTTTAATACCAATCAGAAGAGAGGAAAATATTATGCTTTAATCAACGAGCAGTTTATCTCAACTCCCCTTGGAGGCTATATGAATTATGAATATTCAGGATCTAACTTCAATTTTCAGTATTCGGTTGGTTTTCTGTCCAAGATTACATTAAACCAATTTACTCAATTTTGCATCTTCCACTTTCGGTGCTTTCTTATCTTTACTGAAATGAATAATTAATTCAACACTATTAATCAGTCTTCGCAGACTTATTTTCCTGCAATTGATTACAAGATCAGCGTTCGGCATGGCCACGCTTTACGTTGGGCTCTGCAGTAGTTTACTGACTGCGCCACTTGAACAACAGCGGTACTGGTCAGTAACCTACATTGGTGACCGATTGGTTATAAGATGCTTCAAGCTGTTGGTTATCATTAAGAGAGCTCTACATGAGGATCTGTTTAATCTGTATTGGGAGAAACTGATCGCTATATTACGCTAAGACAAGCCAGAAGGGCATCCACTCCCCCTGCTCCCTCCCGTGAACCCTCTGCCTGACTTTGCTGCAGGCAACTACATATTTGCTATATTTCACTTCATTTGTTTGTCCATGCACGTATCATTTGCAGCCTCCATAGATGCAAAATACAGAGCTCTGGCTTCTGAACATTGCTGACATCACAGGTTACGTAACTTCCTTTTTTTCAGATTTTGTACTTCGATATTTCAGAATGAAATGTATAATCAGATAATTTGCTGTTTTTGCTCATCTACTACAAGTCTATAAAAAGACAGTGAGTCAACCTTTAAATATGTTCTCTCACCTGCTCCATGTACGACATTAACGCGCTTGCAACGGATTTCAACTCTTATTTCCAAGTGAAAGCCACGTTTAAATGTCAAATGTTTGCACTGGATGTCGACACCTGCTCAAAAAATTAATGCAGTTTATATCATCCATTTACATCGATCACTGTTACTTAGTGGTAGAGTGCTTAAACCCAGTTTTCTAAGGCGGAGTTAAATTCATAACCGAGTTGTGCCAAAGACTTTAAAAATGCCTCAGCTAAGCACTCACCACAAGGACTAAAGATTGACGGGGTTACGATCAAATCATGTTCGATACACCGCTTCTTCTTTGATCACCGAACACCGTCTGGTCAGGATATCAGGAGCTGTAGGCAGAACAAAACTATAATATGCAGATACTATCTTTCTACATATACCAATCAATAGATTGATCGTTTTTAAACGTCTGCATAACTCACAAAAATACCTATTTTAAAAGTGCAAATTGTTTCCCTGAAATAATTAATTGCCCTCTTCTTCTTCTTCTTCTTCTTCTTCTTCTTCTATGGGTCTTTTTTTAAACTAATTTTGAGTTATGAAGATGAATCATGGACTTTGACTCGTCCTTTAGATTAATATTCACAACATCAGACAAAAGAATTTTGATTATATTAAAGAAATTTGATTTATCGGAACAAAATGAAGATGTAAATGGTTTTATTCCCAATATATTGCGCCTATTTGAAATTATCCTTACTTGCATTGTTCAGATGGAAGTTATCAGAACAAATCAATCGCCTTTCTCTAAATCTCTCTCCATATATATATATATGTATATGAAAAACATTTCTTCAAAGATTTATGTCATTTCAGTCAATAATTTCTCAATATATGTTAATATAATTTATATAATTTTCTTTTTTTTAATAGAATATCATATTATGGTACTATATGTGAATTCTTCGTGGGGGATCATAATTTTTTACCATGTGACCTTTTCGGGGATATAAAAACAAAACAGTTATATTTACATTGCTCCCAACCAGTGTTGATCAAACCGCACCTCCTTTCCAGCTAGGATTTTGATAAATAACTATATATATATATATATATATATATATATATATATATATATATATATATATATATATATATATATATATATATATATTGAGGAAAGAATGTTTATCCTCTAATTATTTGATAATCAAGATATCTTCCCGTTTCGTATAGTGTAAATGCCTAGAGCTACTCTTAGAATTATTAATTTTAAACCAAAAATTGTTTTCTTAGATGCACGAATGGTTAATAAAGATGTTGAAAGTAGTAAGATTTTTACACAATTTGATAAAGCTATGATTTGACACCCTGATCACTCCAAAACTTATCAGCTTGACCATGGAGAAATGATAACGACATCTGAAGATAATGTTAACGGAAGTATGAGAATAGAATAAACGATTATTGTATATCAAAATAAATCAATTAGTATTAATGGTAGGAGAACCAGCTAACCAAAAATGATTAATTCAGTCTGTTTCAGTGTGAAAGATCATTGTATTGACTAGAACCAAGGAAAAAAGAAAATGTTTGGCTCTGGTACACTTGTCAGACGGATAGGTAGTTGGACGGGGTGGGGATCGAACGTGGAATGCCATGTAACAAAACGTCTATTTATATCAATTGAATCATCGATTCAGGTGTTGCTACCTGCTAGAGGGTGGTTTCACTTTTTCCAACCATATATATAAGGATACTATGATAAGAAAAAGGTATTGAAGGTATATGACGAGGATGATTTAACTTCAAGGTTAATGGATAAATTTTCTAATTCTCCGGTTATAAACGTTAGTGGAGAATCAACCCCGAGAGGTTTGCCTGGGTAATTGGTATTCTCAAGTTGTTTTGCATGCAGTCTGAAATTAAAACCAACTCCACGGATATGATATTAACTTGGGTGAGCGTTCAATAAAAACGACACGAACAGCAAGTCACATATGTTGTTATACTTGAATGAGCCTTGTTTAAAATAATATGTAGTACAGAATGATATCAATATACGATAAAAATGATATATTTCATAAGATTACAGACTACATACATAATATAATTTATATAGTTGGAAATATTAATACTGCAGGGGTGTCATGTTAATGTAACTGTCTCACTTTTAAAATACCAGAAATATTTATATGGTAAACAACTGATAAAATAGTTATATTGTACCATATTAACAAAGTATATAAAGTTATGAACGCATGCATATATGCATGCATGTGGACACAGACACACAGACAGACAAATACAGACACACACACTCACACACACACACACACACATATATATATATATATATATATGCACACACATACATGGTGTACCATGGAAATTCACCCATCAGTTTCTCCAATTTAATCAAAATTGAACAGGGTCGCGTGTGTAGTACAATCCGAATAATCCTCCCTTTATACTGAGTTCAAACAAATAGTTATTCGTCAATATATCAACCTTTTTCCTTGATCATGATCTTTAAATGAGAGGTTACTGACTCGGACGAAGGCCGTGTCCTTTTTTTCGAATAAATTTTGCCAGGATGTGACAAGAGCTTGCTTCAGAGCTGCACAACTGCTGTTAGAGATTTTTGAAACATCATTTTCCAAAATATAGAAGATGGAGAAATCTATGTCAGAGCTTGGAGGAGGTTGAATGTCCTTGTAACAAAATCCGTTGAAATGCTCTTTCACAACGCCCGGGTGGCATTTGATGCGTGAACAGGTGTACCTTCTTGTTTGAAGAAATAACATTCTCCAGAGGCTTCAATTATCCAAGGTGACACAGCTTCCCCAAGTGTTTGAAAATAAACTTTGTTATTCCCCTCCACACCCTCTTTAATGAAAAACAAAAGGTAACTTTGTTCCATTTCACCAAAAACGTGCTCTGCTGCCTTTAGAAAGGTCTCCAGCATCTGCTGCGTAAATTTAATCGTTTCGTCAGCGTTTTGCACAGTGGAAATATTCTCATCCGACCAAAAGTTGACTTAGTCAGCGGGTCTTTGAATTTCCCCCCTTTGCCGAGTCGCTTTAGCTTTGAGGCTGCTGAAATCAAGTGTCAATGTTACATTACATATGCATTACGCCCAAATTCCCCACCCCTTACAATTCTCTTCGGCGACCTTCCCGACAAACTCAGCTCTTTCATACTATTCCTAGTACTCCTGAGAGGATTTCTTCTCACTCACTTCGCTACAGCTTCAACGACCCACTGTTGGAGATCGAGGGATTAATGCCAGGTATTGGTTTGCTGTGTCAGCCATTTCACAGAGTTCAACGAAATGTCGGTAATGATTCAGCTCGTTCATTTCTCGATTGTTGTTCAGTTCAGTCTTTTTCAAGGCAAGTATAGAATGGACGTGGAAAAAAATAAGACGTTTGAAATGCTCTGCGCAATATCTAAAACTCCCCAAGGTTTATGAGATACAATTAAACAATCGTTAATTTTTTATAGCGCACCCTGTATATGCAAGGTCTCTCCAGAAAGTATTTCGGGGTTGCCAATAGCTGCTTCATTGTATTCTCCCTAATTTCGTCAACGGTCAGAAAACTTTTTTCCCGCTTAATGTCCGGAAAGTCAAGAGTCATAAGGATCCAGATGTGGATCGTAGGGAGGTTGATAGATCTGGATGATGCGATATTTAGCCTCGAACTTCTGATCTAGACGTGAAGAACAAATAGATAGGCTTGGCCATTGGGGATGCCACGGTCATACTGACGGTGTGAGCATCTATTCATGCACATGAGTTTTTGATTACAAAATTGAACCAAGGCCATGCAACTGGTTTTCGAAGTATTCAAATACTTTCTAGCAGTCTCTCTCTCTCTCGCTCTTTCTCTGTCTGAGTCTGCGTCTGTCTCTACCTCACTCTCTCACGTATAGAAATAAAAGGACCCCCCTACCCCCCCACAAATCATATTTCGGTGAAATGATTTTTCAGTGGAAAAGTCGAGTAATCGAATTACCTGCCGTTTTCTAACGATGGGCAGAAGGTGAGGGATCCAGTTCAGAAGTTTTGATACATCATAAATATAACCTCTAATCTCAAATTTCGTGTTTTGGAGGGATGAGTCCTGGATAAAGTACAGAAAAGGAACTGAAAGACTTCGTATCCGTAATTTTGTACGATGGACTTAAAGCAGGGGTCTATTTCAGCATTATAGTTATCCCGTAAATAGATTTCCAGAGAAGAAGAACTGCGTGGACAAATCCTCGGCTCAAAAGTTCTCGAATAATTGTTTCTGTGCTTGCATTCCATGTGTGCTGTTTTCAATTGCTCTGATTTGTATTATGTATCAGTTTCATGATATTGATTCTGGTATACTTTTTCTCGTTATTTGCTTAAGCAAATATTTTGATTTCTTTTGCAGTTTTTCTTTTGTCTTTCTATGTCACTGCTTCCTCTAGAAATCTCCATTTCCTTTTCATGATACAGTTTTTTTCCGTTATTATTTTCTTTGCATATTCCCGTAAGTACGGATACTTTTTTCTCACTCTTTCTATCATTAATTCAAATTCTTACTTTCTTTAATCAAACAATTCTTTCTTTTGCTCTTACCTTAATTCAAATTCTTCCTTTCTCGGATGGAAAAAAATATTTCTCTAACACGAATCATACAAATAATATTCTATTTTTTTGAATACAAATGCAATACAATTCAAGCATATTTTTTCTTTTTCTTTTATTTATGTTTGTTTTTCCCTTTATCTTTCTTTTTCTCTTCCTTACCTGCTTTTTCCCTCTCAAATTTTCGTTCGAAGCATTTTTCTTTCTTTTTTCTTCTTTTATACAGATCTTTGCTTCGATGTAAATTCTTCTTCATTTCGTTCCTTGGTTACAGATATTTCTTAAATGTATACGTAATATGGATCTCTGCTATGCCTTCATTGAGGATGTCCGGCATATACAGGCTGTTGTTAGTATTTGTCAGGCCTAATGAAGCTTGGTTTTGCTTACAGAATCTGATTTTCCCCAATGGTCACCCAACTAGCTTCTGACTAGATCTGACGTTGTTCAATTTAGATGATCTCACTTGAACCATGTGTATTCAACATGGTTTGACTGTAAGCTCTAAGGATCTGGGCGAGGTTCTCCGATCCTGGTCCTTGTACAGAATGCTTAGCAGGGAGGCATTTAGTACCATTTTAAAAATAATTGATATCATTCAGCGATGGATCGAACCACGACCGAAACGAACACTCTAACACTGGGCCACGGTGATTGGCATTTCTCCATGAAAATTTTTTTCCTTATTTCAATTTAAATCTTTTTCCTTTTCAAATGCAATTTCTCCTTGTTTTTCTTTCTTTGCATTTAATTTGTACAAACAATCTCTTTCATTCTTTCTCCTTCGCTCCCTCCATTTTTTTTTTGAAAATCTTTTTTTTCTTGCAATTCCCCGCTAGGTTTTTAGCAGTTTGCAATTTACAATACATACAGCGCGATGAGAACGACATTTAGAGATAGCCAGTCGCTATCTGAAGTTTCTCAGCCTCTTGGGAGCCTCGCACAGAGCTAAAAACTCAACACAGATAATGATGAGTGAAAAAGAAAAAAAAACAAAAATCATAAAAAACAAAAAACAAACGACCACAAACATCAACTAAATTCATGAATATTCATAGACAGTGACTTTTCAGGCAACACCACCCACAGATATCATCCGATGAAATGAAAAAAAAAAAATCTCTACATTGGAAAAGAAAAGTAACCGCGAAGAATTAGTCATGTCGGACGCGAAACAACGATAAAGCAACCAAGTATTATCTGAATAAATACGTTTTTTTCTTTAAAAAACAAACAAAACAAAGGGCAATAAATTAAGTATAGAAAATAATTAGAAATACGCCCCGTCTCCGCATCAATTGGACAAAAATTTCAGAAAGCAAGCGTTGAAAAGATACAAACTTAACAAAATTGATGTAACACAAGGGGAGAAAGAGAGAAAGAGAGTGAGTAAGAAAGAAGGAGAAAAGAGAGAGAGAGAGCGAGAAAGAGAGGGAGAGAGAGAAGGGGAATAGAGAGAGACAACAGAGTAGAAAGAGAGAGTGTGTGTGTGAGAGAGAGAAAACGAAACGCTAGCTGCTATGGAAACAAATTGTGGCTTAAAAGGACTTTTTAATGCAATAAACGTAATAGTTTTTTTATGCTACTGAATAGCTAAAAGAAAAGTTTGAAAAATAAGATTATTACAATTCTTTGATACCTTAATTCTTTTAATCTGCATCGTCTTTTTTTGCTATCCATGTTGAGGAAGAGGTGTCAGGGATTGTATTTTTGTATTTCAACGTTTTGGTTGTGATTTGATAGCTGTTCGAGTCTTATTCCATCATCACTACGACTACCAATAATACTTCTGATATCTTCAAGTAATTAAGCAAATACGCCAGAATAAAAAAAAAGAAGATATTCTTAGAGTTTCAGAATTATATCCTCTCCAAGATTAATAGAAAAAAAACAAAAAGTACCATAACAATTAATCATTAGTTCAAAATTAAAATTAATTAATTTTTAACGATCTGAAGCCCAATCAGAAACATAAATTTAGATCTGTGTGAACCACATCATTTATAGTTTAGTATTGTGTCTTTATCATTACTTTGTGATCTAAGATCATCATCATCATCATCATCATCAGTGGCAGTGGCAGTGGCAGTGGTAGCAATTATCAGTCCACCGCTGGATAAAAGCTTTTCCCATTTCTTCCATGACGACTGAGATTTTGCTAGCCTTTGCCATGCCTCAGCGGCATATCTTTGTACATTACCACACTGTCGTATCTATGAAAAGTTTTCATCTGATCATATATGTAAATTAGCGAATATTGCAATTATTCTCACTATTGCCATCACCAGTCATGACGAACGAAGTCACACTAAAAAAGAAATCTGGTTCAAACTTTTTAATTAATATTGTTCAGAAACAGTTCAATATGGACGATAGGTGCTTGCATACATGAATCAGAAGTCAAATCTCCCGTTATATCTAACAGTGAATATTTCCTGCTAAAAGCTCCTTCTGTCCCAATACGTTAACAATCACCATCATTGAAATATACAATTGAAATATAAATTGATTAATTTGAAAAAAAGTAATTAATTTGAATTAAAAAAAACTTAATTGAATCAATTATCAATAATGGCTGATATTCCCCGCTTTTTGATAGTTTCTTTTTACGCCAACCTTTTCTTTTTTATGATGAAAGACGAAGAGCGAAAATGGCGTTTGTCTTGCAGGAAGCCATTATAGAGGCAGCATGCCTTCTCTGCCTCTTCCTTTCAATACCTCAGTCTCCTGTATCTGTCACCACGGTAACCTCCAACGACACAGCCAAAATACCACTGTCACCATTTTAGGGGACTCGGAACGATCAAAAAATTTCCCATATAAATGAATGGCAATTGTTTTTTCAGCTCTATGCCATTTCTGCTCTCAAATGCTTTCTTCTCTCGGATAGTAGAGAAAACCAATATCGTTGATTAATTTCTGAAACTGGTGGAATGAATGTATTATCTTGTGTAATATGGAACAACTATTTTATATTGTGGATTATAAAACAACTACTTTATGGTGTATATCATTGAACAATCGATCCATATTGTATATTATGAAACAATTGCTTTATCTATTGTATGCATTCTGAATTATTCATTTTGTGGTAAAATTCTTTTTCGCAAACAGCAAGCGAACACCGGTTTTTGTTTCCGTTTCAGTCAGACTATTATTTCCAAGAACGAAAAATTCGGAAACAAATTTGATAAGAAAGCATTTTCTTGAAATCTTCTGTCACAAGGAAGTTGAGTAAATATAGAATGCTCAGGTACACCTGGGTTTCCATTGCTGTTCGGAGAAAATAGATGACAAAGTACAGACTGAAAAGAAACTCAAGTAGTGAAAAGATGTTGTTGAGAGATTTGACTTCATGTTTCCTATTGGCTTAAAAAGGTTACGTTCAATTCCAATGAGAAAAACGAGAAATATCGTTTGAGTTCAGTTTTAAGTGAAAATGTTCGGTGTCATAGGAATAATATTACGGCTATAATTGCACAGAGGCATTTTTTGATAGGGGCCATTTCTGCATTGGCAACTTTAAATCGCTGCAAGTGTCTGGAAGTCAACCTTTGTTGAAATGAATAAAAAAAATGACATATGTGCATAATAAATGTGACCTTCAGCTAATTTTATTGGCCAATGTCAAAATTCAAAATCAACATTAATACAGAGGAAATGAAATCTTCATAGTTACCTGGCAATTATATCAAACATATAGCCATTAAAAAATCTAGCCACTTTAATAATGGACCAAATCAAAACGGTTACATGATGCATTTTTCCAAAAGATAGCCTGATAGTATTAATGTTGGGTCACCTCACCTTTGAGTAGAGTTTACTGAAGTGATCACGGAGAACCCTACTCCTGTAAGTGAATTTGGGTGCTTCAGTAGATGCTTTGCGCTTGTGGCAATGTCTTGTATTAAAATTCGTTTAAGAGACATAAAAAGGCGTCTGTAGTACTGATGGCGCACTTTCCCCACTAAACCATTTATCAGAGTTTGATCCTCACTAGGAGTCCTTACACTGAGTATATCAACTGACTCGGCTTATTCCCCAAAACACGAGCCATGCCAGATGATATCATTTACAGCCACCAATGTAACACAGTTGCTTCCAATCATTACACAATGGTGCCCTGTAATTATATATATATATATATATATATATATATATATATATATATATATATATATATATATATATATGTATATATATATATATCAAGTGAGGTAACTCGTTCATTGTAAGCTTATGCAATGCTATTCCATAGGAATAGATTTGGAATATCGGCTAAATAAATATATATAGCTTAAATAAGCCTTACTGACCATTCCGTAGGATACTGGCCTCCAGGTCTGAAGCAAAGGTTTCAATCCTGCCTAGTGGTACTGGATGAGATAGTGTATAGTCTATAGCCACAGGAGAGTTGTAATACAACGAAACAGCTGTCTGTGGAAGACACAATAATTATATATATATATATATATATATATATATATATATATATATATATATAAGTTGGACAGAAGGATGAGGAAGCGTTTGTGCAACGGAACAGATGCAAGAATTTCTGATTTACAGATATTTTTCCGTTTTTTCTTTTCTTTTTGAATTACATCCATATATACGTTCATGAATGCTCACATGATATCTCTGAAACTTAACAATCAATTTTTGTGGAAGGTTGGAAATATGTTACGCGAGAACAGATCAAATTTTTGAGCGGATCCATGCACAATTATCTCCCTTGTGTCGTACTTGTATGTCCAAACCACGTATTGTCCTTGTACATTAATGTCTGTCCACCCTATATCCTTAAAAGTTCTCCCTGTATTACTATAGCATTTCGCAAAGGGAGTAGATGCTGGGGGTAGATCCATGCAAAATTACTCCCCCAGATAATGACGTTGGAAGAAGTATGAGTACTCGTTTTTTTGTTGTTTTTTTTAATTATGCATTATTGATTTTAATGAATATCTTGGAACCTTCAAATCTTAAACGATCTTTTATTCATTAGTCCTTAGGGATTATTTCAAGATTAAGCATTCACAAACACAAAGCTCGTATGGAAATTATGCGGGAATCTGTTTCAGCAAATTTCATTACTATCAAATCATTGTTGCTCCAGCAAAGCTCAATACTATCAACTCATTGAAAATAGAAACTGATTACTGCAATAATTCAATTCGACATGAAAATATCTATATACGATGCGCTCTATGGTGATTCTTGTTGGGTCATGATGGTAATGTGTGAGAATTTAGGATCTTGAAGTTATATCAGAATCTCGGGTTGATGAGTCGCCGGGAGTTGTGTTCTATGAGACGTACATCTTATTTGTTGAAAAGAGAACTTCAGTCAAAAAAAAATCCTGAATATATATATATATATATATATATATATATATATATATATATATTAATATCAAGTCTGTGAGAAGACGACTGACGAGAAAAACGTCGGGAAGCGTGCTCAAAATCTTATTTACCACTATTGGCATGCAGTTTCTGGCACAATTTATAAAAGATATCGCCACTCTCACGTTATCCATTATTATCAGTGTTTTGTAACTACTCATCTTGATTTTTGTTGCTTTTCATCGCAACTAAACTCAGGCTGGGTACCCCTCAGCAGCAAGTGCATAAATAAGTATAATTCTCTGCAGCAACTGTGAATCCCCCATTTCTAAAACGTTGCTGGTACGACAAAGTATAGGTGTATAGAGAGAAAGATCGGACACTCTTTTCTCTGTGTGTGTGTGTGTGTGTGTATGTGTGTGTATGTGTGTGTTTGAGTTTAGGCGTAGCTTTCAGTGCTGTCGACAAGTTCACTCCTGGTTACTAGTTCAACGGGATACTCTGTCATCCAAATATACAGTACCTGCTATCTTTGGTCCATCAGTGTCAATTAGTTTCTCGATTTTCAGGTGCCATCTTGCCAGCCACTCACGTGGCCTGGCTTCATAAAAAGGAACTTCAACGCTTCATCATGGAATATTCCAGGCACACACACCTGTAATTTCTTCTTGCTGGCAATGTACAATAACAACTTCTAAAATATCAAGTTGGTGAAATGGGAAAGTCTGACATGTACCTCAATAGTTGATGTGTTGTACTGGAATTTCAGTTGTTTACTTTTCGGTGAAATGTCATTTAATTTTGGATTAGTTGGTATTGTATCCTAGATACGAATTTTTGCGTTCCAATGTTATTAAGCAATGTTAATTGAGACAGTAAGGATTATGTACACATCGAAGCGTCAGAGAATTTTGAATAAGTGCCATCGGTACAATACGACGTTTATATATTACTATGAAGTTTGTAACTCTTTCCCCTCTATTAAGTCATACTTTGTAAATATCAACAGCAGAATCATTTGGTTATTTATGAACGCAGGATGAATGACTGTACAAGTAATTCACCATGACTAATTCGCTAGAAAACTAAAATTGTCCGATTTCGTAAGTGGCATAATCCAGCGTCATATAGAATCAACTTTGAACTTGGAACAACGCGATCGTGACAGTTCATGAATGAAGGAAAATAGCCCTCTGCATCTCGAACAGGTTGACCTGAACCACCAGGAAGATATGCCATGCAATGGAATTGGGCAATAAAAAGAAGTCCATATTGCTAGGTGGTAAAAGTGACAGAAGGTGTCTTACATGGACCGAGCGTAGCAGTATAGCATCTCCATCATTTGAGTTATTATGGTAGAGTAGTCAGTTGAGAATTGGTGAATATTCAATCGGCAAAACAATTGACAGTTGAGTTTATAGACTGCCCCTTGGAGCCATACTGTGATCATTTCAGCTGATTCTTAACCTGATCAACTTTCAAAGAGCAGATTGGTACTGATCTAGAGATTGCCTAGCAAATAATTCTGTTTGAACCATCTATATAACACGAAAAATTTTCGATTATGGAGCGAAAAGCAATTTGGGGATAGAATCATTGAAAACTTCTGCCATGTTTGTCGAATATCAAATCAGAAAACCAGCATAAGTTTTTATTCTAATATTCAGCCACTACTATTTAGACAAAGAATAATCCTTTTGGTTGGATGATTGAACTCTATACCAAATAGCAGGAAAAAAAAAAAGACTTAAGAATGGCAGATCAAGAATTAAGCACTCTTTAAGGGAGTTTCCTACCGGACTTGAATTCTACTGAAGATGCCCGGATTAGTTACATTAATCACATCGTGAAATACGAGAAATGTTAGAAAAATATTTTACAAATAAAGATATATTCTGTGTTTCGAAGATAGCCGAATCAAACTCTCGCAAGAAAATATAGATTCGATGTCTCAAAGAGTCAAAAGTTCAACTACAAGTCAATAAGATTTATATATATAACGTATATGTCACAGTAAGATTATGAAAAAAGTAATGTCGTGATTGTCCTAATAACTTTGTGAAATCTCTGAACATGTCTGTAATTTAATAACATCCCTATTTTCACAATCATCTTAGTAATGGTTAACAAGCATTTAATACTGACCATTACGACTATAATGCGTTCAATCCTGATCGAGTACCTCAACAAGTGTGACCTTATCTCAAACTAAGTTAAGTCAATAAATATCATACATACTCTGCTTTACTATGATGCGTATGGGCAGATTTTTTGACAGAAAGCTACGATGAGAGAGCCAACTAGGGATCAAACTCATTACAGGGGTAATGGTCGGCATCACTGGCTTGTTAACTATTATTAACTGATTGTGAAAGCTGGGATTTCATGAAATCACTGAAATGGTCTAACATTCTGAAAACTACTTGAGATATCAGTTTCACAATCTTATGGTAACATCTGCAATTATATTCGGTTTTTTCACTGTTTTTTCTGGTATCATGACATATATATATATATATATATATATATATATATATATATATATATATATATATATATACACACATAAATACACATATATATATATATATATAAAGAGAGAGAGAGAGAGAGAGAGAGAGAGAGAGAGAGAGATTTTCTAAGGTATATTAACGGACGTAGAGATATTTTTGGCAATAATAAAATACAAGATCATGTACCTTCATTGGTAAGTTTGAACTATGATTTCAATACATAACATGTGTCATACAACACGTTGTGTTTTTTTTATATGGGTAATATCAGAGGGTGTCATATATATATATATATATATATATATATATAATGTGTACTTTAGAGAGTGAGACAGACTCGGGAGTGAAGTTGTTGGTGGTAAGGTTTATTAATCCTTATATGTCAATACATACATATTACTTTGATGCAAAAGTTTCCGGTGATAATAGCGAAATCTTTTAATCATATAAGTTCATAACATCAGAATAACCAAACTATTTTACTTCGCTTTTCATAACTCTCGCAACTTTCCATCTATAATAATGTATTACATCATAGAATAATGATTTTGGTTTCAATTCAATGGATTCTTTGTGGTAATTTAAAAATCTCGTACGTGCTCGAACCGCTGACCCAACGAGTTGCATCAATTAAGACAACTGAAAGTTCGAACAGAGTCAGGTTTGGATTGTTAGCTCCGTTGCACTGCAGCTTGTGGGCGGATCCTGTCATGCAGCAAAATGGTCGGTCGATGATTTCTTTGCACAGAAAAAGGGATTTTTGTTCAAATACATCAATCAAATGAATCAATTGCTTTTTGTACAGATGCCTGGTAATAATTTATCAGTGTCTTGTAATTCGTAATAAAGAATTCCTTTCGAATTCCACCAAACTCAGGGAAATTTTCCTGTATATTCCATTCCAGTTTGTTGATAAGAAGGCCAACTTGGATATATGTATCTCTCTCTCTCTCTCTCTCTCTCTCTCTCTATATATATATATATATATATATATATATATATATATATATATACGTATATATAAAAGCATATTATTTAGGAAAAAAATTGTACTGAAATGAAACTATGTAGCAAATCGAACTGCAAATCACTTCATTGAACAATACTATCTGGTAGACGTGGGTTCGAGTCCTGCATAGTGCTCATTTTCTTCTTTCATTTAAGTGGTCGGCTGTTCAATACTCGTTTAATTTTATTTAATTTTATTTCCGATGCCTGACGAATTATTATATCCAAATAAATTGTTTCTACAATTATCACCCTCTGTCGAACATAAACTGCTTATGATATGAATATAGATACATATATGCGCTTACTCTACGAGAAAAATCGATGTGTTGAAGTGACTTCATGCAGATGTCAATGCAAAGATTTTAGGGGGTCTGTTGTTGCACTGGTGAAATACATCAACAATGTTTTCAGCGTCAAGTAGAGCCAAATAAAACTCGAGATAAAGCGATTAAAACCTTTCCTGGTGCAATCTCCGCTTCTACCTAAGAAAAGCTGAAAACATGAACTGCATCTTTTAGTGCCTCTACAGTTGATGTAAACAACTGCGAAAAAAATGGAAGTTTGACGGAGCGAAATTAAAAACCAAATCATGTGAGGTTAGCTCAGAATAAATAAAACCTCATCCAAACTCCGTCTGAAGATGTATTATTATTATCATTACTATTTGCAATCTGACGCCAGTTGCCTGGTGGTTACCGCTGGAGTTTGAGTGACAGCAAGTCTCCACAAGTCTCCAGCCCTTTTTTCCTTATTCTCATAGGCCACAGTAATACTGCAGTTTACAGTTTCACACCGGTTGCCCAGTGGTCATTGCTGAAGGCTGAGTGACAATAGGTCTCCTCAGGTCTTCAGCCAACATCCCTTCTCTCTTTCGCCTATCATGCCAGTGCTGTGGTTTACATTTCTGCTTTCATTTCCCTTCATTTCTTAGGTCAATGTTAGCAATTAGTGTTGCAGTCTTTTCTATTTCTTGTACTTTCCTCCGTATCCACGCAGTTCCTAGCAGTGCTGTGGTCCGTACAGTCTCAATCCTTCCTTTTATCCCGATCTTCTCCAGTCTCACCCTCAGTGTCTTTTCAAACTCACACCATATTATTATCATCATTATCAATATCATCATTATCATCATCATTATGATCATTATTATTATTATCATCATCATTATTACTATTATTATCATTATTATTATTTGCAATCCCACACCAGTTATTATTATTATTATTATTATTATTATTATTATTTGGAATCTCACACCAGTTGCCTGGTGGTAACCGCTGGAGTTTGAGTGACAGCAAGTCTCCTCAAGTCTCCAGCCCTCCTCTCCTAGTACTCATAGGTCGCAGTAATTCTGCGATTTACAGTTTCACACCGGTTGCCCAGTGGTTATCGCTGAAGGCTGAGTGACAATAAGTCTCCTCAGGTCTTCAGCTAACGTCTCCTCTCTCTTTCGCATATCATGACAGAGCTACGATTCGTTGCAGTCCTTATATCTCTAGCACCTTCCTCAGTATCCGTGCAGTTCCCAGCAGTGCTGTGGTCTGTACGGTCTCTATCCTCCCCCTAATTCCGATCTCCTCCAGTCTCTCCCTCAGCGTTTTGGGGACAGTTCCTAGTGCTCCCACTATGACCGGTACTACCCTGGTTTTCATGTTTCACGTCTTCCTCAACTCTCTTGCTAAGTCCTGGTATTTTCCCCTTTTTTCACCCTCCTTCTTTTTTACTCTATGGTCTGCAGGTACAGCAACGTCTACTATTTGGCAGGCCTTCCTTTTTTTTGTCTACTATTACTAAGTCCGGTCTTCTTGCCTGGATGAGGTGGTCAGTTTGGATGTCAAAGTCCCAGAGTAGTTTATGTTTGTCATTCTCCATAACTGCCTCTGGCTTGTGCTGATACCACTTTTCCCCATGGTTGAATCCCATTTGTTTACTTAGTTCCCAGTGTATCATCGTTGCTACTCTATCGTGTCTATGCTTATACTCCTTCTGGGCGAGTTGGCTACATTCACTAGTTATGTGGTTTACTGTCTCATCTCTTTCACCGCACATGCGGCATTTGCTGTTTGTCTGTGTTCTGTCGATTTTTGCTTTTATGTAGTTTGTCCTTATGCTTTTGTTTTGGGCTGCCATGATGAGCGATTCTGTTTCTCTCTTAAGGTTTCCCTTTCGTAACCACGTCCATGATTTCTCGTCTGCTATATCTTTTATCTGTCTTTTAAACTCGCCGTACAATTTTTTCCTTTCCCACTTTTCTTTTCTAGTTTGCTGTACTGTTCCATTGTTTTCTATTTTATTGTTTGTTGCACTATCCCTCGCGCTCTTTATGATTTCTTCACTATTTGTTTGCACATATCTATCTAGGACTACTTTAGCTCTCTGGACACAATCTTCTATGCTGATGAGCCCCCTACCACCTTCTTTTCTCTTAACGTATAGCCTATCTGTATCATCCCTAGGGTGTAATGCTTTATGCATCGTCATAAGTTTCCTTGTTTGCCTATCCATTGATTGGAGCTCTTCCTTTGTCCATCCTAGGAATGGTCCTGTATACCTAACTACTGACACAGCCCAGGTGTTCATTCCTTTTATTAGATTTCTGCTATTTAATTTGGTTTCTGATATTTTCCTTATCCTTCTGAGGTATTCTCTCTGAATTTTCTCCTTCATCTCTTCCCGTTTTATCGTGTCACATTCAAGGACACCTAGATACTTGTATCGGTCTTGTGCAGTCAATGCCCTAATCTTGTTGATGACCGGAAGTTCAATTCCCTCAGTCATTGAAAGCCTTCCTTTATGCATCACCATGATTGCGCATTTTTCTATCCCAAACTCCATTCCTATGTCCTCACTATATTCCCTCACTTCGTTGAACAGAGTCTCAAGCTCTCCCCTGTTTTTTGCAAACAATTTAATATCGTCCATGTACATTAAGTGGTTGACCTATCCTTTTGTTTTAGAGAAGTGGTATCCTTTGCTGTTTTTCAGGATTCTGTTAAGTGGTATCATTATTAGAACAAATAATAGTGGGGACAACGAGTCTCCTTGGAAGATTCCCCTTTTTATCCCTACCTCGGCTAGTTTGTCCCCTGCGGCTGTCAAATCTACTTTCCAGTCTTCCATCGAATTACCAATGAATTTAACCACCGGTTCGCTAATTTTGAACATTCTAAGGCATTCGAGTATCCAGCTATGTGGAATCATATCGTATGCCTTTTTGTAATCTATCCATCCCATTGCGATATTCTTTCTCCTTTTCCTTACTTCTTTTAAGATCATCTGGTCTATGTAGAGTAAATCGTTTGCCCCTTTGGTTCCTATCCTACACCCTTTCTGTTCTTCTGGTAATAGCCCCCTTCTATCCATTGACATGTATATTCTCTCTGCTATTTGCCCTGTCAGGATTTTCCACATAAGTGGTAGGCAAGTGATTGGTCTATAGTTGCTTGCTATGTTCCCCTTCCCTGGGTCTTTTTGGATGAGGGTGGTTCTGCCTTTAGTCATCCATTCTAGTGCTTTGCCTTCATTTAGACAATTTTGGAGTAGGTGGGTGAGTCTGCCGTGTAACGTGGTGAACTTTTTGAACCAATACCCATGGATCCCGTCGGGACCCGGTGCTTTCCAGTTGGCTACTTTCCT